>CM052079.1:9535927-10113427 GCA_020010945.3 Muscidifurax raptorellus | reverse complement strand
AATGTTCCCGCGGCGGCTCTCACGTGGCGAAACGCGAGACTCGGCAATGCATAACAGCTATCAAGGCACAATTTGCAAACGAACGGATGAGCGTTTAATTTAAATTTAGAGTTGGTCGGATATTCACAACTCGACGAGCTTATAAATAGCGCATATTTTAATATAATAATAATGTTAATAACAGGCTCCACCTGTGATTGTTTCGGATTCCAAGGGAATTCAGGTATAAGTATTTATAGATTGACTATTTATATGTATACAATGCCTATGAATTCGTGAGAAAAACAATTTATTTTTTAATTTCATTCAAATTTATCAGGATGATGAGCGAAAAGATATTTTTGGACGTATCTAATAAATACGAGACATATAGGTGGTCATATTGTAGACGTGCGTTTCAATAAAGTCATATATAATACCAATAATAGACGCGCATATTTTATTTTATGAGTTCTCAGTATCTCAGAGCTGCGCAAATATATATATATATATATATACGTGTATATAGAATAGTCGCTTCGTAAACATGTCCTTGTTAACATTTAATATACATATATAACAATACCTTGAGAGTGGATATAAAAAAAATCCTGCGTACATTAATTTCTACACTTATTCCACTTCTGATTTCTCTATAAGAAAGTTAATTTTACGCACTTTGTAAAAAGCGTTTCTTTCTTCGTAGTCCTGGGCATACCCTTGATACTTGATAATGAGAAAAACTCGTCCGAGTGTATAACTTCAACTTTTAGGGGTTGCTCGCTCGTATACTATTGTGAGCTACGCGTGCAGAGAAAAAAATTCTTCCTCTATATACCAATGATGACTCTTTTATGTTTTGAATTACACATGCCTATATAGTCTCTCGCGTAGCGAGTGGAGAGGAAAGGACCTCGATAGTTCTCAAGTATGGGAAGAAAGCTGCAGCTCATAATGGTAAATGAAGACCTTGTTTAGAGGACACCTGCGTGGTCGAACTTTGCATTGTGTATATGTGAGCGCTTCTATATACCGGAAAAATGGAAGATCAATGACAAGTAGCCATTTTGCCACTTAGAGCGTCTAAGTGGTCATAAAATCGATTTTTACTATAGGATCATGAAAAGATATGCAATTTGATAAAAAATCGTTATATTAGATTAAATCCTATATTCGCTCCATTTTATGCATGTGTTATAAACAATCGATTTTCGGCAAAATACGCGTGCCACTGAGATAATAATAGGGTAGCTTTGTTTCCTAAAAAATTTGTATTCTTTTTCTAACTTCTGTTTTCTATCTCATGTGTTTACTCTCGAGACGAGAACTGCATTTCTTAGATTTCTCGTGGCAGCATATCGTGTTTGATTATATATATTAGAGCACGCGTTAATTGATTTTTATAATACATAATATACGAAGGTATACGCAGAGGCTATATGGATTGTGAATCGCAGGCTGCTATAATACAGTATATAGAGTTGTCGAGTTCTTTCAGACTCGTTATGATGGATAGACTAAAAGTTCGCAGTTTCTGGGAAGGTAGCCTACTGCACGTATAGGAATTCCGAGTATAAATATAATTGGTATTAGACGAAGCGAACAGGGAAAACAAGCTAGATTCTATGTTTTTTTCGTAGTAATTTATGACCTAACTGCGCACACTCTTGAATCTTTGAAAAAAGTCATTATAGCAATGAATTATACACTTCGAACGTTATATAGATATGACACTCGGTATCTGCTGTACACCATCTCCATGGTGGCACCTTCGTACATTGCAATCCAAAAACTTGTTAATAACACTTTTGCACAATCCGGCTTGCTTTCCACCGAAACGTCGATCCAATTGTCATTCCGACGCGGCCGTTGTTTTAAAGATCGCGAAACTTCCGGGCAATCGAAACTGCCGATCGAAGCGCGCGCGTTTTAATTAAAGACATATTTTCAACTCCCCTATGTCCTATATTTACGCGTCTACTATTTATATATACGGCCTCGAAGAGAAAAAACTTTGGAAAACATATGCCACTTTCTTTTCTTCCTATATATATATGTACGCAATCTGAGGAATGGGCTGTTCGGTTTTCTGGAGGGATCAGCGCCGAATCCTTGGACGTTAGGTATACAATATATTAGTTATATTGATGTGTCTCACTCAAGATCTTAGAGTGAACTGCTCAAGTCGGCGAGCTAATGTTACAATAAACTAATTAGTGTAACAGTGTGTAAAAAAGTACTATAGTCTTTATAGTATGGCAAGTGCTGATTATAAGGATAACCGAAAGTATCACATTTTTTATTATAATGATTCCTAGATTCACAGTCACAATAATGGTAAACAAAAAATATTTTCACCATCATCGCGCAGCTGCGTTTGTCACACTTCGTCGAAAATACATTCGTTAAAACCCATATCTTTTCAATTTAACGTAATATTTTTTATTGCTCCAAAGAATACAATCCGCGCGCAGCTGTATAGTAATTTAGGTCCCTTTACGAAAACTTAAATAAAAATTGAGCATTCCTCAAATTAAAAAAAGACTTTCCAAAAATCTCAGCCTCTCCCTATCTCGCGCTGCAGCCCGAGCGAAAATAAATTCTCTTTCTATAAAAAGTTGTTTTGGTCGAAGTGCAAAATTTTAAGAGAATATATTAAATTAAAGGGATTGCAGGCGCATATCGACCTGGATATTCGCTGCCTGCAGTCGCGTTAAAAATACCGGCGAATATTTTTGGCCAAGAGGTCGGAGGTCGGCCGAGTTGTTGAACCCAGAGGACGATCGATATCGAGAGCGGCTAATGCGCGCCAGATCTTCTTTCGGTGTGCCAGTCACGGAAATAGAAGTTCCGCATTTCATGCAAGGCGGAGGTATTTTTAAGAGAGAAATATATTGTTAGTTTCTGATATTATTAATTTGGATCCCTTTTTTTGCATAACTATATAAGGTGTAATTATACGCGCTCTACATTTTAAGGCTAACATTTTAGAATTTAGAGCCATTGCAATAGGACAATCCTAATGAGACAGATAATTGTTTCAAGATGCTTAACTACCAATGATTTTCCATTGATTAATATAATCAAAGTTCTTTTTTTCTCGATTCTTCCTATGAATGCTGATATTTTTGTCTAATCAGCACTATAATGATAGCCATAATGATTATTTAATAATTATCAGTAAAATAAAAGGCACAGATAATTTGAAATATTATATACTATGATTTACATATTGGATTTATCGATATAATCTTTATTTTTTATTCCACAGTTCAATCGCGAGTAATTATCAGACATAATGTTTTACGCAAAAATTCATAATACTCATTTCTAGGCGGTTTCTGCCATCAATAGGTGCATAACTCTTGAGCTTTGCTTTTCCAGTATCACTTTTTAAGGAATTAGATTGAGGCGTGCCATAATAATGCGCCGCGATTCACTCGTCGATTTTGTGTGTCAACTAAATATACAAAGCTATCGCAGGCGTGTCTCTGAATTTTAATAATGTTGTTGACGCGACGATAATTTTATATATGTATTTTTAAAACATTCATTATCGAAACGCATACGCTGGTCACGTCAGCTGCGCGGCTCAATAGATCGAAATTGAATTGGAAAAAATTTCGCACGAGACAAGGCTGCTCGTAGACAATGCTGCATTAGCGATGGATTCCTAATTGCGATTCGGCATTTTTGAGAATCTGGAGCAGCGCGCGACGCGATTTTTAGACGCCGATGCAGTGGTCGACCCTGAACTTTTTAACGCTGTATATGTAGTTATATGTATTATATGGTATATGTGGACCAGGCGGTGTTTACATCTCTCAGCTTATTCGATCGAGTCTCAGGGCCGAACGACGAACCCGGACGGGATATGCGGCTATGGCAAACAAAGAAGACTCGTTCTTGCAGTAATAAGATTCTCATCCCTTTTAGCCGTCGTGCGCGTTTCTCATTGGATTTTTCCTTTCTTCGGAAATTTCTATTTTGCCTATATAATAATACGTTCCTTTGGAAAACAACTCGATTTATGCGTGGCAGGAAAAATGTTCCGTCCCGTGCGCTGGCTCATAAAGCGAGTATATATATATATATATATATTTATAAACGTATTTATCCGAAGCACGCATCTCGCGCATGAAAAGGAAAGCCGAATAAAAAGACTTTAAGTTTGAGTTTTTTCTGGTAGTTCCAGGTCCGTTTTATCCCGCATCCAGTGATTGCCGGCGCTCGCCGCAAGGGAAACGCGAGCAAAACGAAGCCGTAACAGAATCTCGCCGTAGTTGCAGAATCGTATAAAAGGACGGGACTCTCCAGGGATCGACATACTGTTCTCTCAACGAGCACAAGTGACCAACCTCCTCATTCAACATGTTCAAGCTGGTGAGTGTCTATTATCCTATCGCATTATTCTTCTAAATCTAAATTCAATCTATATATATATATAATTCTTTCATTATACACAAGCGCAATGTTTCTTTGTGCCAAAAAAAAGAGAAAGTACTCATAAATTTCAAGGCCGCGTGAATTTTTCCATTAACGCATAAATGAATTCTCTTGCAGTTCGTCTTCTGCGCCATCCTGGCCTTCGCCGCCGCCAACCCCGCCCCGGCCCCAGCACCAGCCCCCGAGCCCAAACCAGGTGCAATCCTCGCTACCCCCTACACCGCTGGCTACATCGCACCCATCAACTACGGATCCGCCTACTACCCATCTCTCTACAACTACCCGAACTACGGCGCTCTGCCCTACTACAGGAGCTATTACTACTAGACGACTGTAGTCTGCTGGTGAAGCGAGCTGAAGATCGAGGGAGAGGATCAACGGGGCACCGAGAGCTCCTGACGCTTCTGGCACCATCTTCGGGAGCGATACGGAGCTGCTTGGAGAACCGATGGTCCGATCTCGTTTTGGGATGTCAAAACACTTTTCTTGGTTTACACACACGCACACTCATGCTTTAACACCGATTAACACTTGCCGGCTACCGGTACCTCGTTGGAATCGATCAGCAAATAAAATTGCATTCAGCTAATGTTATGAAAAATTTTGTCTTTTGTCACTGTTTACTACCTCATGCACCCCTATAGTATATGTTCCTTTAGACATATGGTAATAATTAATAGGCGTCTGCGTAGACAATATGCGTGATTAATGTATAAGAGGAAAACACGAAAAAAATCTGCCCTTAAGATCGAGGATCTAAGAAATGACAATACTTTAGAAAAGGAGCATTATTCTTCAAGTCATTGCAGTAGACGAATGATCAAAGGAACGTATAAAAAAACAAGTATCCGTGAGATTGTTTACATTTTTTAAACAAATTTTCCGACTTCAGAACTAAAAAGTCGATTAAAAAATTAATCGCATGGATGCACCGGATAATCAAAGTTATTAGAAATTGAAACGTATGTTTCACGCCGGTCACATTACTTGATTGACAGCAGTGACACCACTATACTGCGGCGGTATAGTTTACTCAGAATAGTTCGAAACATATGCATCCTTCAGAAGTTATCTGTACGCAGATCAAAGCACATTGAAAGACGATTATACAGTACAATATAAATATAGTTTTTCTTTTTTAATTTTGCATCGATGAAATCTAACGAATTCAATTTATTTCCTTATTTTAATAATAATTTTTATGAATTAACTCAACATTTGCAGAAGTTATAATGATATTTATTCAGCCGTCGGTAGAGTATATACAAAAAATCGCAATAACAATTAACGTTAGAGGCAAGAATTACTAGAAATTATATATCTATATCGTCGCTTCTAACGAAGTTTAATATATTTCATTTCTGATAGCGAAGACTAAGCAATAAGGCAATTTTCTGATCAAAAGTAGCACATTTCGGCATCAATATAGGCACCAAAGTGCGCCATCCTTCGCTGAAAAATCACAAAATGTACTATTTTTTGCTGCAGGAATGTGAATGTATCAGTCTTCGCTGTATATAAGAAAGTACTAATCTTCGCTAATTTAAAATGTATCTTTGTTAATAGAAGCGATGGCATAATGCTCAATTTCTACTAAGTTATGAATATATAGATAGCATAAGTTTAAATTCATTTTCTTTGAGGCCTGTGAGATTAAGCATCAAACTAATACGGTTATACTTGATTTCATTTCTTCCATATACCAAGAGAACACATCTCCTACAATCTTATTGGAGCAAAATCTGTAAATAGTAATATGATTTTACTCTATCTTTTTGAAAATTGCATTGAACTTGAAATATACGATAATTTATGACTACAGAAGCTAATAAATCTAACGAAAGCTCTGCACGACAGTACATTAATATGAGTCAATCAATAAAATATTTATAAAATTGGACAGAATCGGTAACATACTATATTTATACACACAGAGTAATGTGGTAAGGGTCTGAGATAATCGGAGAGAAAAAAACTCTTTTTATAAGATTAGCTGAATGCAAATTTATTGCTGATCGATTTCGAAATGAGGTACACCAAAGGCATGTGAAGTTGTGACTTGGAAAATTGTGCTTTTGACATCCGGAAAAAGAATAGATCCTCGGCAGCCAAAGCGGCACCGCAGCAGTCCCAAAGATGTTCCAGGAGCGTAGGCACCAGCTTATAAGCGCTACACAGAGCTTCTCCCCCGATCTTCAGCCCGCATTACTAAAAGACGGCTGAAGCTGGGTCTAGTAGTAATAGCTCCTGTAGTAGGGCAGGGTGTTGTAGGCTGCTCCGTAGGCGTACGATGGGTAGTAGGGAGAGTTGTAGGCGATGGGTGCAATGTAGCCGGTGTAGGGGGTGGCCAGGATCGCGCCTGGTTTCGGCTCAGGAGCTGGGGCCGGCTGTGGAGCCGGAGATGCGGCGGCGAAGGCCAGGATGGCGGCGAACAAGAACTGAAGAGGCAATTGTAAAATCGTTAGACGACTTGTTGGTTGTAATAAATAATCGAAGTATTTTATCAAACTATAATATATATACGTATACTAACCAGCTTGAACATGTTGAATGAGGGGTTTGGTCACTGGTGCTCGTTGAGAGAACAGTATGTCGATTCCTGGCCAGGCACGGCCTTATATACGATTCCGAAGTACGTGGTGCGCGCGCGCGCGGTAATGTTACCGATTCGTTTTGCTCGCGCCTTCCATGACGCGCCTCTTCTTACCTGCAATAAGAACAAGAGTAGCAGCCGCTTCGGCAAGTTCTAGAAGGGCTGGTTTTGCCGCTCAACCAATCGCGTCGGCTGTAGCTTGGAAAAAATCGGCAGCGACCGGTATTTCCTTAACGAGCGAGGCGTGCCTCCCTATATGTATATACACCCGCCACCTGTGCGATCGCGTGGACAAAGGCTCGGAGAAAGATCGGTTCGTTCGTCATTTTGGGCTTTTGGATACATATGCGTGCTGTATAATCGGTATCGGCATCTTGATTTATGCCTTTGTTGACGTATAGAAATGATCGGTATCGTGGATAAAGCGTTTTTACACGTTACTTCGTTTTCCACGGAATTTCGTCTACTGGGATTAGTTGAGAAAATATGGCTGGGTAAGAAGTAGGTAAGTGCTCGTCTTGACAGTCCCGCACTTGATCTACTTAGCGAGTTTAGATGTATAATCTCGGCGACGTATGTATATACATAATTAACGCCTTGACTCTCCGAGAAAAAACATTTTTCAGCTGAGAAACCTTTGTTAACTGGTCTCGAATCGGGTATATAGCTTCGTGACCGATCATGCGTTGAAGTTGTAAATGTATGCTTATTACAATACTCGAGCGCACAGCTGTCAAGGCTGTAGTATATATATATACGTAAACGCGATACTTCTGAGTAATCCAGTCAATTACTGCGATTCGGTATAGTATCGCAACGATTATTCTTTAATATCGAATCCTCGATAATCGATGCAAAAATCGAACGAATATATAACGCAACAGAGCGCACGCAGAAAGTACACGCATATATATAGGAGCAAGAGCCAATCGCAATTAAGGCTAATGAGGACATTCGCGCTCGGTCCCTTTGTCGCCCGTACAACTACTACTACAACAGATCTCTCGCCTTTGAAAATCTTCTTTCCCTCGGGGCATCCTAATTGGCGCAATTTCTTGCTTTCTCTCTCTCTCGCACATCTCAGGGCACTTGCTCGCAGGCTCTCCGCTGGCGGTCAAGTCTCAGGGCCGAGCGACGAACCCGGACTGCGCGCTTGAGAAAAAGAAGCCGGTCTCTCTCTCTCGCATGCGAATGCAAAAGACGAGGTAACGAGATTCGCCGAGGCTGTATAGCTGTATAATGCTCATCGCATACGCGTGTGTATGTATAGGTATGTTCCTATGTAGAGAGAGAGAAAGAGAGGAGATTATCGTTATAGCCGTGGCCCACTGGCTGCATTAAGTCTATCAACGCAGCAGGTGTTTCTGGAAATTCGCTGGGATATATCTCGCACGGAGGGTGGTTACTATGCTTTATTTATCACGAAGGTACTTATATAGTTCTTTAATTTCGAGATTGCGTAATGCTGCGAGCCGCGCATAAGGAATCGCGCTTGTCCTTGTTTACATTCTTTTATTATTGGCTAATTTATTAATAATAGTATATCCAGTGTATCTTAGTAATAGGGTTAGAGGTCAGGTCGTTCCCTCGACATCTAACCTTATGAGGTTAGAGGTGGAGGAGAAAAAGACACTAAGCTTTTCATATCGAGCAACCATTACACAGAGAAATTATCAGTGTCGGACAGTTTGTGGTCTTGGAATCAATGTATTTATATGCGCACTTTAGATACATTTTGAATTTTATTAAAAAATGTATACACTATTGACGAGTACTTGACTATAGAATGTAATTTTTCAAAATGCGTACATATAGGTATGTATGTATTTTCGCTGACTTTGCACGTAAGTATGTAGCGTACGAAAATTCACCCAAATCTCTACACGACTCCTTTCCGCAGATTCTTTATTGTATATCTTTTTGTTTACTACAGTCAATATGAAGTTCAATCTACTGTACTATTGTCTTTCGAAGTCTATTTTATAAAGGACCCATAAGTGCATCGGCGTGAGTATATTACATAGAAAATAAAGCAGCGGACGTATTTTACATGACGACTAGAACGCATAAAGATAACATCACTCTATAATATACTAGTTTGCGATGCTTGACCAGTCGTAATTTATGCGCGCGAACGACACGGCCGAAATATATCGCGTCAGCCGGATAGACCGGGTTTTTATGTTTTGTCGTAGATGCATATATATTGCTACGATGATGCGGATGCATCCGGATTTGTTTATGATCCTTTTTTCTTGTCAGCTCGTAGGTAAAACGCGCTTAGTTTCTTTTTTGGAGCACCCATACACGCGGCTAAGCTTCTGGCCGGTGCGAATTTTCGAGATCGTTGATGCGATGTGTATATATATATATATATATGCATTTTAGAACGTATACGCAGAACCAAATTCTCTACGTTTTTTGCGTATATAAGAACGAAAATGGACTGCAATGTTTGGGTATTTTTTACGTTAAAATATTTTTAACTTCAACCATATATTTGTATTGCTGCATTGCATCGAAATTTAATATTTTTTCTGTACTCTAAAGAACAACGGATTTCAATTTTGTATGATAGAAAAATTGAAGACGAGAGTGAGTACAGGAAAGATAGGATCATCAATGAGTAGGTATAGTGTAAATAAGACAATAAACAACAGATTGCGATGAAAAAAATTAGCCTTTAAGCAATTTTATTGTAGATCGACGACGAGTCCACGAGATCTCACCAGCAACTCGTATGATATACATAAGTCACGGCGATTCCAGTAGATCGGCCGACTTGGTGATGCCGAGACATGAACGAAACGGGATGAGACGTGTGACGGGATGTGTGATGCTTCGATCTTACGGTTCGGTTACTGAGATACTGTTGGGTTGATGCTGCGAGATGGAGGAGATTATTGCGAGGGGGGGTTCGGCGGGTGACGGAGGGGTATCTTAGAAGGGGTGTGATGAGTTATCGTGTGTGGGTTGATGCGTGCTTTTCCAGAGAGTTTCGAATCGCCTCCTCCTCCTCGTCCTCCTCTCCGCGTAGTTGATGCCCTTCGCAGCCGTTGATCGTGGTGTTGTATCAGCTGCGCGTGTCCGGAGGAGACGATCTATCAGCAGCAGCCGCGATGACTTAGTAGAGGTATCCCGACCTGTAGTAGGTCGGCAGGTAGCCGTAGGAGTTGTAGGCCAGCGCCGGAGCGGCATAGGGGTTGTAGGCGAGGGGTGCGATGTAGCCGGTGTAGGGGGTAGCCAGGATAGCGCCTGGTTTGGGCTCGGGGGCTGGTGCTGGGGCCGGGGCGGGGTTGGCGGCGGCGAAGGCCAGGATGGCGGCGAACAGGAACTGCAAATATATAGAGAGAAGCGTTTTGTATTATTATTCGCGAACGAAAAGAACGATCTCCAACGGAGTCCTTCCAACTGCTTTTATTCTGTATATTTTTTTGAGACGGCCTCCGCGTCGAAGATCGTTTTTGCGGCTGTCCGATCTGAGTCAGGGGGGGGAACAATGCTTCGTTCTTTTATCGATCACAAAAAAAACGCGCGGTTAGCAATAAACAATCGACGCCAGAACAAAGCACTCGTACATATATAATACACATATACTGACCAGCTTGAACATATTGAGAGTGGCTTGAGTGGGCACTGCTAGCTCGATGAGTGAACAGTATATGCGTTGCCCAGGCCCTGTGGTCCCTTTATATACTTGCAAGTGGATCTCGCAGCGCAATGCCCTGCGCGCACAACCCCCCCCCCCCCCATACTCACCGCGTGTTTTTCTCTCCTGCCGGTCTCCCCATTATTCTCTCTCTCTCTCTTTCCTCGCGGCGCGATAAAGCGCTACGACGATGCTCCGATGATTATTCACAAGGTCAGCTGCTCAGCAACACACGCGCGCGAGAAGATGCGTCGTGGTTTTTTTTCCACTTCGTTTTTCAACCAGGCCAGTATCCGATGCGGAGCTAGAATGCCGCGTATAAAAGAGCTGGCATGCCGATCCTCGCGGTGTATATACAGCAAGTTCCGAGGGAGCGAGAGAACCGACCACGACCAGAAAAATGTTCAAGATCGTAAGTACAGAGAGGGAGGGAGCGCAAGCTCCTCCCCCCGGTAATTTAGTCTCTCGAGAGGGATATACAGCCGCAGAGGTTGCTGCATTATACAGATTGCGAGTTTTCTCTGTCTTTCTCGGGACGATGCGCTCTTTTCCTTTTGCGCGTATCTTATCGCCGCTGGATTATTATGGAAGCGACGGCGGCGGATCTTTTTTCGTCTTTGAGAATCGGCTTTAATGCATATACGCGCGCGGATTCAGTCGAGATTTTTGCGGCGACGCGGGAAAACCGGTAGGAGAATTTTTCATCAGGGATATACAAGACCCGCGCAATTTGTAATTGAGCACAAACGATCTTATAATAATGCGCTATTTCCAGCTAACTAGTACTGCCGATTTCATTTGCTTTTATACGAGCCGTTTGAGAAAAGGAGACGACTCGATTTCGACTTTGATTAAAAAGGTAATATAAAGCTCATGAAATTTTGATCACTCGACGTCTTTTCCAGATCATCTTCCTTGGCCTCGTCGTGGCCACGGTGTACTCGGTACCGGTTCCGGTACCGAAACCAGCAGCCAAACCGGTTCACCTTGTGCCGGTCCTCCCCGATCCGGAATTGCCGAATAAAGTTCGCTTCTACGATCAGCCTCACCAAGTGCCAGTTCAATTCTACAGCCCGTATACCGCACAGCAGTCCTACGCTCCGCTGTTCTACTACTACGGCAGCGTTTGAGTATTTGGTATATCCTCGAGAGTTTAATGGCTGCTGATGCATCCGGCCTCAGGGATTATTTTTTACGCTTGCTGTATGCTTAGCAGTGATTTTATAATTGTACACACGGTGCTTTTGTCGTAATAAAATGAGTTGTACTTTTTGAGGAAGGTCGTGTGATTCTCTGATGCAATCCTGTGTGTATTTTCGGAAGGATTATAATATATACATATATATAAGCAGTGCATGTGTGTCGGTTGTATATAATCGTGGCTAAATGCGATTCGGGGGTGAAGGCTGCGATGATACAAGGGGTGCTATTTCGAAATACGGATGGTTATAATATCTACTTTTCGTAATACCCTTACGTGCTCGCGCGAGTTACATGTGTGCGGACGTATATAACAGATATCGTTTAATTTTTATGCGATTGATTGGCGGTGATGGCGTGTTACGAGCACATAGTTGGAGCTGGAAATATATGTCTAAAATTAATCTGACAATATTTCGTTACATATCATTACGTATAGGTATAGCAAGGTTTCGTGTAAAATATGGGAAATCAATTGATGTATAGATGTTTTTTTTTAGAAATTATAAGTTTCTATCAGATTTTGTTTGGGTCATCTTATTTCACATGATAATGTCAGAAATCGCGATTTGCATATAAGGATTTACCTATACCTGTACTTTTTGAAAACTTGTGTCTGGAAAAACGACTCAAGTCTGCGCGTTCATGATATAAAGTAAAATTATAGAAATTATATTTTTGAGTATAAACTTCTTCCAGAATAAAACTAAGAGTAATTTCGATACAATCTATACTATACATTATTCCTCTGGTAGAAGACTTCACGGGTTTCCGAGTAGAAACCAGCGATATTTTCTACTGAAGATCAATATTTCGATAATAATATATTATATTTAACGTAAATTAAAGTAAGCTTTCTGTAATTCTTTCAAGACAACCGTTTCTGAGCTAATAATCATAGTTTCAAAAATGAAAATATTATCAATAAATAAATATTAATAAATAATACCCCCATTGGATTAACACGTTAACGATAAATTATCGTGAAATTTCTACCAGGATATTTTTTCGATAAAAGAGTATAATTTGCATGTAGACTTTTAACTTTAGTAATAGTTTCATTACTTGTTCAAAGGGTACATTCAAGTTATTTAACGATTTTCTGATGGCGCATATAAGTGCAAATTTAAAAAAGCGCGAATAATATAATTTTAACAGAAACAAGATTCAAAATAGTATACTACAAAAAAAGTATCCACCAGCGAATGTCGCTTCGCTACAAAAAAATAGGATGAAACGACACACCATCTGCGGTAGCCTACACGAAGTCGATTGTCCGCAGGAAAATCAGACAGACAGCTCTGCGGAGATCGAACACCAAAGACGTAATTTCCGCCAAAGCCCATAGTGCAGTAGCTACTGTCACTCTCCGAAGATCGAATCTTCCTTCATTCACGTGCATAGACGCGCGTAGGAAGAATGTATACATTAATGCCAGGCGTGACGCTCTCTCCGTCGCAAGACAATCCCGCAGTGAGTTTCTATATAAAATTTCACACGTGTGGACGCAAATAGGATAGATCGATGGACTTCGCGTGGAATCTACTCTACAAAAGCGTGACACTGCGTGTATAACTCTCCCACGTCGGTGAGCCCTTTCAGTACAGCGTCTCATTCAGACACGTCTCGTGTAGGCCAGACTCCGCGTATATATATATTCTCCATTCATGGATATATCCAGCGCGTGATTCACGCCTCTGGATCTGCACTGTCTGAACTTGCAGTTGGAAAAAATCTTATTATAGAAACATTTTGAAAAAAAAGCCGCTTTTTTCACGGGATACCGCACAGTTCCTCAAACATAATGACATTTTTACGGCCTGCCACACACTATACTCGCGCACGTAACAGCACATTATGTATAGAATATAATAATTGAATTTCTAAAATTAAACGCTCCCGCGGCTGCTAATAACGCGCGCACATACGAAACGGGCCGGAGAAAATAGCGACCAACTTTTGCGCGAGCCTCTCGGATAAACGATCGGCCGAACGCGCTGCTCTTATAATATTTATATTCAGCGCGGGACTTCGGCTGACAATCTCTGCTTTCGCCGCGCCCGACATTTTCCAAGCGTGTGTATATGTCTGCAATATCAAGAAGCTCACGGTGGAAAACGACGGGCTTACGCAATATGTTACGTGATCCCGAGCGTTATTCGCGAGATAGACAGGCTGCGTTGGTCATGCGTGTGGAAAGTTTATGGTATCAAGGTCGCGGAGACTATACTGAAACCTTTGGCATCGATGCGACGATCAGCTGGACTACTGCGTTTTACGACTCGTAAATGGAGATTTTTTTTTTTTTTTTTTTTTTTGAGAACCGATTTTCCATGCCATTGGATACAGTAGACTGACGGATAGGAAAGGCCGATATCAAAACAACGACTTCCATTTATGCGGAACAAGTATGAGCAGGGGGTGGAATATGTCGATACGTAATCTAATGGGGAAATTGTATAAAAGCGATTACGAGTTAATTTCCCGAAGCGCGAGCTGTATCCGGCGCGTAATGGCAATTAAATTATGAGACTCGTTAAGGATAATAATTGCACGATGTGTAAATAGAATATGTGCGCGATCCGCATAATGCGATTTATTTTTGAGGCTATTGGGTGGGATAAATTTAGAGCATTTTGTCAACGGAGCGATATCAACGTTATGCACTTGCAATCATATAAGCAATAATATATATGTCGCGCGTATATAGCTTCTGAGCTCTATACTTAACTTTTACCTCTCGATATATAATTAGATGGATGTATACGCGTCTGAACGAAGGCTTTTTTCGATCTCGATTTGCGTAAACCGTTTCGCACTTTCGAAAGGACGAAAAAAGCTACCAAGAGAATTTCAATGCTGTGACCTGTGATGCTATACCGAATTTAGAATTTTGAACGGGAAAAATCCGGGTTTGAATCTTTATCCGAATCGAATTTACTCCTCGTTTACGTTTTCAGGGATAGTTTTCACACGTAGCATGCAAAAAACAAGCATTACAAACAAGCAAATTAAAAATCCCAAGTCCACCGGCAAAGTGGCACACAGATACATTGTAAATTCGTGGTCGGCCAAAGTAGAGTACGTGATCAGTAGTCAAGTGTAGTGCGAAGAAATCGCAACAATTGATTTCACAAGCCTCGCGCGCGTCTCCAATACACACGCGCACTCAACTCCGGGTCTCCTCTTCAGTTTGGTCATTTCGCAACGCATTGCGATTCGGGCGAGGCTCTCTCCGGGTATAAAAACTATGGGCCTAGCCGTTCGAGGTATCAATCGTCTTCTCCTCGTTGAAGCACCAACAACCAACCCACGCGTCAACATGTTCGTACTGGCTGTAAGTATACCGGTCGCTTATTTTCCTCAATGTAAACACTAACAACGCGAATCTCTCCACAGACTCTTTCCCTCCTGGTGGCGGCCGCCTCAGCCAGCGCCGTACTTCCTGCCGCACCAGTAGCCGTGGCTGCTCCGGTTGCGGTAGCCGCTCCAGTGGCGGTACCAGCCCCTCTGGTAACGGCCAAGAGCTACCAGGCCATCCACAGGAACTACAACACCTTCGCCGCGGCTCCTCTCGCCTACACCGCCCCGGTCGCCGCTCCACTGGCCTACACAGCTCCAGTGGCAGCTGCTCCTCTGGCTTACACCGCTGCCGCCGGTCCCGTGGCTTATGCTTCACCGGCTGTGGCCAGTCCGCTGACTTATGCCGCTGCTCCAGGACCCTTCGCTGCCTACAGCGCGGCTCCGGCGTTCGCTCCAGCGTTCGCTGCACCAGGCGCACCCTTTGTTCTTAAGAAGTGAGGGAGGCTTGTGAGAGCCTGGGAGATTAGTGCCATGCCAGTATCGATTGTTATTATATGATTGTTATTTTGGTTTTTTCCTTTTTTTTTAATGAATTTTTTTGTGAACAATAAACAGTTGTTTTAACGAAATATTCTTTGGTGAAGCTGATTCTCTACATTTTCCTTCCTTTTTACGTTTTTTAGCATTCCCTTTCAGTTGGTATTAGTTATAGTTAAATGGAAAATTAAAATTTGGAAGCGTCGATGTAAAGAGGAATATACTTTTACACCTGTATAGTCGTCTTTTCATGAAGAAACTTATTGTACATCGAAGTTTATGAATAAATTTAATATCTCAACATGAAAATAGACTTCAATGAATATTTTACCACTTCACCTGCTTTCCTTCTCATTTTACTCTGAAATTATTGTATGAGGTATTTATAGAGAAGATTGATTCCGTTGATATAAAAAATATAGTTATTATTATATAATCAAGTTTTAATCTGAGCGAGCCCACTTGTTTTAGTCGGACATACACAATCTAATGAGAAACGATTTCATAAATGCGAATCGTACACTAGTCATTTTTTCTACTTTAAAAGTTAGAATGCTTCTAATTATCAATCAAAGCTGGTGTATGAAGAATTGTGGGATAATTTATTCGAATCATGTTTAAAAAAACAAAAGAACATTAAAAACTGAAATATTAATGAACAAAAAAAGTTTGAATTTCAACGCACGTAGCCTTAAAATTCATAGCTTTACGCATTTTGCTAATTTTGCAAAATCTATTTTACGTCCAACGCGTCGAAAAATATTGTTCGATATACACGTGCGAAAGTCGATTCTGCTCTCATGCGATTACTCTCATTCGCTCGGCCGATAAACTTCATCCTCGTGCTAGACTCAGCACTTTTGCACTTGTATCAAACTATACTATTAAAGTTATGTTATAACTGCAGTTATAAAAATGCTTCGTTTTATGCGGTATATCGCGTTGTAATACCATTGTGTTGTTATGCATTCTTGTATTAAAAAATCCTTATGTAAAATGCTGTTACTTGAGAAAGCAGAGCATAAGGCAATACGGTGAATATTATATATACATAATCTGCAAGATACACAAATAAAAGTATTCCAATTTCAAGAAATCTTTGTATATTTATAATAAGTGTATTCGTATAGCCTGATCAATATATAGGTATTGCAAAAAGCTTCTTTGACATTTAGAAGTTCGTGTTACGAATGCTCGTTGTTATTTGAATTTTCGCGCATGTTAACCTTACGTAAAGGTACAGAAGCATATATTGTATTCTAAATAACTGCACACGTGGGGAAGTACTTCGTATACCCACGATGTTTCTATTGAACCAAGAAATTTCAAGTGGCAATTATAACTAAATTTTCATGTTACACGAGCATTGCGAAAACTACATTGTTAATTTAACCTGCAGTACTGGAATCGTTTTGCGAAGTAGAAATTGATCGTCAACAGTATATAGTTTAAACAAATTTTAAACGTTTTTAGCCTACAATACAGCAATATGTATAAACATAAATCTTGTTTTTAGAACTGACTGAATGTGTACGTATATATATAAGGAACTAGATCAAATAAGCTCTTGGAGTCCGGAAATTCAGCAAAATTTAGTAAAGATCGACCAAGTTAAAAGAAAAATCCCGCATGAAGTGTTTTCAACGTTATCTACTACAAAACACTCGTCCTTGGATATTTTATAAAACTTCACTTTTTGCAAAAGTAGAAGAATTTAGCGTATCATCTATTGTACATCTAAGATTTTTAGTTTGTAAAAATTGTCAGACCCCTAAACTCTCGCTTACTAGTAAGTTTTTATACGTCAGTACACAATTCAGCAAGCTTTGATACATTTCGCTATACCAAAATGGTTATAACACATGGAAACAAAGAAAGTGTTCTTATTTTTCAAACGAGCGATGTTTATACAATAGAAACCTTATATTACCGAAGTAATACTAAAATCTTTAGTTGTCGAAATCCAATTACATGCTATACAAGCCCTCGCACAGCTATATATCCAATAAATTCGCGTTAGAACAGGACATGAACCAGTAAAACTCGGCTAATGAGGCCCGTAAATTTCATACGCATAATTTCTCGGTAAACAGGCGTTGTTGCATGCGCCACGATAGCTAAGCATCGTGGAATCTTATATAATTCGGCTCATTGACAAATTCATCACGTTGTCGAAGAAGAAAGTGTATCGGCCACTACGGCACTATATAAAACGAATGATGCTCGACGGAGCGACACAGTCGAGCAGCTGCACCACTGCAAGAACAACAACAACTAACTCCTCACAATGAACACCTTCGTAATGGTTTGTTTTATAAAATATACGTAACTTACTCACACAATTATAAATGAATAACGACTCATTCCTACGAAACGTTAATTCCAGGCAACCATCGCAGTGGCAATGGCCCTGTTATCAACCACCACCGCCAGCGTTATCGCGGCACCTTTGACTCTCCCCGCAGCAGTTGGCTACGCTCACGCCGTTCCCCAGAACATCCCACCATTCGCCTCCAGAGTCGACATCTCCAGCAGGGTACGAGCTGCTCCATACATAGCCGCCGCCGCTCCAATCGTCGCTGCTGCACCGGCTCTACCCTATGCCGCCGCACCGGCTCTGCCCTATGCCGCCGCACCGGCTCTGCCCTATGCTGCTGCACCAGGTTTTCCATATGCCGCAGCGCCGGGTTTGCCTTACTTTAACGCGCCGTTGCTGCGTCGTTGAAGGTGTTCTGCTTAGTCGTTGTTGAAACGTTGAATAAAGTTGTTTCGTTATATCCTATTATTACTTTGAGTTTTTGTCACCTGCTTTACCTTTGGACGATGCCAAACATTCTCTTAACAGAATAAGATCTTAATTTGTATTATCTGTTACAGATAATTTTGTATGTTCATTTTTGAGTCTGGTTTATTTTGAGAATACTTGTGTAATGTTGATTTTGCTACTTTTTGTTCATTCTCTAGCACAGCAAGTAAAAATTTGTTTTCGCTGTTTTCTATTAAAGCATTAACTAAAAAAATTGATGATTTTTCAGAAAAAAGAACTATTTACTATACACACTTCAACTTATATCGTAAATTAGATCTTGAGAAGTGAATCAATAACGAAAAAAATATACCGTAGTAAGAGGATATATAATATATTAAGAAGGATTCGAAGGAAGCTTCGTATCCATGAATTGGCAGCGGTTTTTTTCATAATGCAGTCGCGCATAGTAATAATAAAACTGTTAAAATAAAAAGTTGAGTAACGATACGGATAAACAGAATACTCTCTTTCTCTCTTCCATACGACTCGACCAATGCGATCAAAGGGAATCCTCTTATTCACGGCTTTTTTCCCAAACGGCTTCCGTTACACTCGTGCAAGCAACAGTACAAAAGGCTTCGTTGAAATCGAAAGCGCACGAGGCTCTTTAATATCAGCTGTCCCAACAATAGTCCTTCCCGAACAAAACCAGTCTAAGGCCACTTACTTTTTACACGTGCACCGGCGCAATAAAACACCCTACAAAATATTAAAAAATATTTCCACGCCCTTCAAAATTATTCCAGAAACCTTCTAGTTGCCGGGTGTGTCTTTCAGCGAAAATTTATCGAACGCAGCCTCCTCGTAACGCAGCACGGCGGCGATGAGCAATAAGAATCAAAGCTGCGTTTCCTGCGTCGCGTGCGATCTTTCCTATAAATAATCGAAAAACAGGAGAAAACGAACGAGTCCGGCCTTGAATACATATCTCTCCTGCGCCGACTGCGAGAGAGTATGTATACATATATATAGACACGGTCTGGGAAGGGACCGATGGATGAAAAATATGCGCTGCATAAAAGATTTGCGGAACACGATACACAGCGCAGAGAGAGAGAGAGAGAGAGAGAGAGAGAGAGAGAGAGAGAGAGAGAACGAGCGACAAGTGTAGGCTGTTCGCATAGCGGGGAGAGGATTTTTCTCGCGGCTCCTTATCTGCGGCAACAGTATACAGAGCCGTGTGCGGGGACCACCTCACGTGAGTCGCTCGAGCTGCACCAAGGACACCGAGGCTTTTCTTCTTGCTGGTGCGGCTGCTTCTTCTTTGCCTTCACCTTCGCGCACAGATGGGAACTCATCGAACGGGATATATTCGAAGGGCTTCGCCGTCGTGTACACCGGGGGAGCTTCTCTTTGTTTCGCCGCAAGAGGAGCTTGTTCGAGTGCAAGGGAATTCAATGCGATGATGCAGCGGGCTTTTATTGACGGCCGTGGAGTTTTATAGGATTTTTGAGCTGCCCAGGATGTTAATATCGTTTCGATATTGAATGCAATGATTTATCGCTCATTGCGCGCGACTGGATACAATTATTTTGGTTTTCGACTATCTTTTACGCTCCTCTTCGTGCACTGCGGTAGAAATCACCTGCGACGATGGCAATTGAATACCGCACTCTGCGGCATCGGATAAACGACTTCGAACTTGACACTTTGTATAGAAGTCTATCCAGAATGAAGCTCGCGGTCGGACTTGGGAAGGCCGGTCACGTGCGCGACAAAAGTCGAGGGCTTCGAATTAGAAGTGGCGCAATAAAGACTGTATAGGTATATGTATAACGCTCGTGCGATTGACACTTTAGTGTTGCGCGCAGCTGAAAAATAATTACGTAAAAACACGACTCGACGCGGAAAGTAGTCTGCGTATTATTTCTAAGTTCATTTGAGGTTCGCGGCGAGAAGAAAATTTTTCGCGATTCGGCGTATGACGCACAGGAGCGTTGAACAGCAAGCCTTACAAAAGTGAAACTCGCTTTTCCGGCGTTACGTGTACTTCACCATTACGCGGTGCGAATTTCAAGTTCATATACAAACATACATGTGTAACGACTTCAATGATTTTGTTGTTGCACGTGATCTCGTTGGTGCTGATTTTATTTTTGTAAATTGAGTGTAACGTCGATTATACGCGTTTGTCTATTGCGAAAAATTATCGCAATTATAGAATATATAGACGGCAGAGCGCTGAATATACATCATGCGCGTAGATTGTTGACACGGGTTATAAGAAAGTGCTTATCTCGCTTATGCGTCATCTACGTAGTTTTACGGTTACAGTCAAATTTAGCGCTAGTACTTTTCGGCACCGACTGATGAGAATGTAGACTATTTAACATAACATAAATAACCCAACTGCCGTATATATATCAATATAATAGTTACTGATTTCAATGCGATATCACAGAAACCAGCGCGATACATCGAAAAATATATGCAACTCCCCTCGGCATCTGACACTGAATTATTATACAAGCTCATACGTCGCCTCGACATTGCTGGAAACTCGCCAAGCTCATCAGGCATATATATACATACGACGGAGTGCGTCCAGCCGGTGAAATTAACATCGTCTGTCTATCTTCACTTACGAAAGTCATGCAACGCGTGCGTCCCCTTCGCCGCCATCGCAGAGGTATACACAATTGATTTTCGCATCACGATCGCGATTTCGTCCGTGCCAGGCGTGGTTTCGCCTAAAATGCAAGGACAGAGCGCGACAATGACGATATACTTACTCCTGACGAAAGATATGGTGGGGCGTCGCGACGTGATTTTCGATGACCAGAGGATGGAACTAGAGGCGAGTATAAAAAGCTCGGGGTGTCGCTGTTGGGTATCGCAGTCTTCTTTCGCTAATTCAACAGCAAGCTTCAGCTCTCTACCTCAAGCAAAATGATGACCAAGTGCCTCGTAAGTATCTCCGATATACCTGTTTTTTTTAAACGTGCGCAGTAATCTTTAAAAACTTATACATTTATACTTATAATAACACGAGAAATGATGGGGTCTGTTCCAAAAATCGCACGTTAATAAGAGCAAATATGTCTCGAAAATAGAAACAATCGAGAGCAACGTATAACGAGGATACGACCTACATCGAAAACAAATCAATTCCCACACACACACATGCACTCCAAGAACTTTCTCAGCCAGACTCTCAATTTCCTCTCAATAACTTGCTCTCTCTCTCTTCTCTGTTCCACAGATCGTCCTCGTCGCTCTGGTAGCGGTCTGCTCGGCCGGTATCGTACCGGCAGCGGTACCCGCAGCTCTGACCGTCGGTACCTACGCCACGAGCTACAACGCTCACGCCATCAACCACGCGATCGCCGCACCGTACACCGTCGCAGCTGCTCCTTTGACCTACCCAGCTGCGTACCCAGCTCTCAGCGCCTACAGCGCGTACCCCTACGCCGCCGCAGCCCCTTACTACGCATTCCGCCGTTAAGCCGATATCTGTGCGCTGATAAGGGCGCGTTTTTAGGATGTAAGAAAAATCGGTTCGGAGTCGTGGTGTGTATCGATGGTTCGACAGTGCGGGTATCGAGGAGAGGAGCAGTTCGGTGATGTGGATCGGTGGAGATCTGCAGGGAACTGATTTGACGACTCGCGGTAAAGCGTTACCGATCTCTGATGGATGGGAACGAGGAGGTTCGAGATCGAGACGTCGGAGATCGAGATTCGCTGCTGTGCTGGACGATGGATATGGACGACGACGCTTCTTCGGTCAATCACACAATTTTACATAGCTGAAGTTTATATATATACAGATTCTGTGATCAAACACTGGAAATTTTTGTTAAAATTTTATTAATTTTTTGGTTTACGAATAAAATGTTTCCGTTGGCTACCTGTAATTATCTTGTTGTCGTATACTTCATTATACACACCTGTCCTGCGATATATCAGTGTTGACTCTGCGGGATACGATCTTTGCGGAGGAGAAAATTGAAAAAAAAAATCCAGCATATTAAAACAAATTATAGCGTTGAAATTTCTTATACAGATAAACATTCAACGTACCGCGCACACGCGAGTGGCCGATAATTAATGCATAACGCGAGGCATACAATCGGCATTAAAATCTTATCTGATGTACGTAATGAGTCTTCATTACGATGATGCAGCATGTAGCTGCACTGTATAGTTTAATTAAAAATGAAAATCACTCCCTTTATTATTATTGTTCTCTTTATGCCCGAGCACGCATTTATATTCATGAAGAAACGCGATCCACATGTATATAATATACATGTATGTGGAATGCAATCATCGACTTATGCAAACAATTTTCATTATATATCAGAAAGTCATCGCGTCGCATTGACACGAAAATCCAGTCTGACTTTCATCTCATTTCTCCGGAGTAGCAGTGCATAATATACATGCATATATCAATATAGGCCTACTCCTCCTCTTGAAACGACGGCCGGCCGGCTTCACAATGGGAATTGTTTGTTTGACCCGCTTCGACTCATTTCGTGTCTTGCGCGCGCGGACACTGATTTTAATACCGTCGAGTGGGCTCATACGTATATGTGACACACGTTAGCTAATGCGCTCGCGGTGCACGTACGAAACGTTACCCTATTTCTTAAGAACCGGCATATGGAGTAGGTACGCCGACGACGGCGACGAGGTTGCATAATTTCGAGCGTGCGAGTTTCTTTAGTTTATTTCAATAGAAAACGCGCGTTGAGTGCGTGTGTGCCGGAGAGAAAAAGTCGGATCCTTCGTTGAATCGTGATTGGTGTGTGTGTGTATGTGTGTGATCGATGGATGACTGATGGATTTTTATCGGCGATCATCGATGGTAATTGTCAGTTATATACGTGGTCGAATATATAAGCATCCGATTCTTTGTTACACGTGGAGAATGAAAAGTCATTTGTGTCGGGTGCATTTATACACGTTATTTATTCTTTCGTAATCCTGCTGTATCTCTTACAAATTAAATATTGAAGCACCAATACCATAAATAAAAGTCATTCCGTAGCGTCAACAAAAGAAAAACTCCACAGTCTTCTATATACAAAAAACAGCATCCGAACTCTCGGTCCATCGCAAGTTCCAGATGCTCACTCGATCGAGACGCAGCACACGCACACGCTCGATCGATATCCTCCGTCATGATCAGACCTCGGATTTCATACGTTCATCGATCATAACAAACGCTACTCTATATAAGCAATGTATCCTCGACTCGCTCGTCGTCTCGCGGAATAATAATAATAAGTACGAGGCATTAGTAGTGTATAATATCTAGAAATGAAGAGAAAAAAAGGAAAGCGCGGCACAATGTGCATCGAGAACGCCCTTGCACGCGTCAAGAAAAAAAGCGGCGCGTAACGCGTGCCTTAACCTACTTCGCAGTGAACTTCCGTTCGGACGTGTAAGCAGTTACGCGTTTTGTCTTGGCCTTCGCCCTAAGGAGAGAATTATTTTTGCGCGATTGTATATGGCGAGAGACGCCATGGGAAAAAGGGACGAGCAAACAAGCCTGATGATGTTGTTGCTGCTGGGATGCACTTGCGTGAGATACGCGATGGGGAGCTTATGTAAACGCATAGCGTTTAGTCGTTTCTTTTTATATATAGTGAAAGATGAAGGCGCTTATTAGCCGGTGATTGTTGGGAGACGGAGACTAGATTATTCTAGGACATAACGCTTCTTTTGCGAAAATAAAATACACCGCGAATTCGAATGCCTACCGACACGGAGCGAGAAAATTCGAACGGCGGTCGTTGCCCGTCATTTATCAAGAGTTGCCAAGGCAACGGGGAAAAAAAGAAACTACCGTCAAAGGGATGAAGATCGTTGATGAGGCTGCTCGCTGCACGAATCGTCGACTGCTCTGATAAAGTTTTGGTGTGAGGTCAGGCCAGGATACCAGAGAAAAATCGTCGTCGTCGTCGTTGTTCTAGACACTTTTGATTTCCCCCGAGAGCTAGTGCACACAGAGGTCAAGGGAAAATCATGAGGGAGATCGTCCACCTCCAGGCCGGTCAATGCGGCAACCAGATCGGCGCTAAGGTTCGTTGTTGTAAATCGCGACGGCTTTTTGAAGTGTGACGGACATGTTTAGTCGAAGTTTCGTTCGGTGAAAAATAATAACTGCGTTGGTAGCGAGAAACGGCATTTATCGTGATATTTATTGGCTTCATCGACGACTTATTTCTTCGAGCAAGAAGGATTTCGCGTGAGAAGGCGCAAAAAGTTTTTTCCGATAAATCGAATCAAAGTAGCCTACACATTCTCACTTGCGATAAACTCATCCGAATAAAATTGACAGTTCTGGGAAGTGATATCTGACGAGCACGGTATCGATCCAACCGGTGCCTATCACGGCGACAGTGACCTTCAGCTCGAGCGTATCAACGTCTATTACAATGAGGCGACTGGCGGCAAGTACGTCCCGAGGGCGATCCTGGTCGACCTCGAGCCCGGTACCATGGACGCCGTGCGCTCCGGACCCTTTGGACAGATTTTCCGACCCGACAACTTTGTTTTCGGACAAAGCGGCGCTGGTAATAACTGGGCCAAGGGACACTATACCGAGGGCGCCGAGCTTGTCGACTCGGTGCTGGATGTCGTGCGCAAGGAAGCCGAGAGCTGTGACTGTCTCCAGGTACCTTATAGCAGTTGCTAACCTCTTTGTTTACTCTGCGTTGTACCAAGTTTTTATGTTTTGAATTTTATTTTATTATACCTGATTTTGATACTTATAATTCATCAAATTTATTTTCATAATTGACACTCATATGAACGAACATGCATTTTTAGGGCTTCCAGTTGACGCACTCGCTGGGTGGCGGCACAGGCGCCGGTATGGGTACTCTGCTGATCTCGAAGATCCGCGAGGAGTATCCGGACCGCATAATGATGACTTTCAGCGTGGTCCCGTCTCCCAAGGTCTCGGACACGGTTGTCGAGCCATACAACTGCACGCTCTCGGTACATCAGCTAGTGGAGAACACAGATGAGTCATACTGCATCGACAACGAAGCCCTCTACGACATTTGCTTCAGAACGCTGAAGCTCACCACACCGACTTACGGTGACCTGAACCACCTGGTCTGCGCGACCCTCAGCGGTGTGACCACCTGTCTCAGGTTCCCTGGTCAGCTCAATGCCGATCTGAGAAAACTCGCCGTGAACATGGTACCGTTTCCCAGGCTGCACTTTTTCATTCCTGGATTCGCGCCGCTGACATCAAGGTTCGTGTTTTCATTCATTAAATTGTGCTTCCGGTTCGCTAAATCGGACTAACGAGTACGCACACGCGACCGATTCACCCATCTCGCCGGCGATAAACGATATACGAGCGATTTGAAAATAGTAACGTTATTTTTGGCTTTCCAGAGGTTCACAGCAGTACAGATCGCTGACGGTACCGGAGCTGACGCAGCAGATGTTCGACGCGAAGAATATGATGGCAGCCTGTGACCCTCGTAACGGTCGCTACCTAACCGTCGCCGCCGTCTTTCGTGGCCGCATGTCCATGAAGGAGGTGGACGAGCAGATGCTCAACATCCAGAACAAAAACAGCTCGTACTTCGTCGAGTGGATACCGAGCAACGTCAAGACGGCCGTCTGCGACATTCCACCCAGAGGACTCAAAATGTCCGCGACCTTCATCGGCAACTCCACTGCCATTCAGGAACTATTCAAGAGGGTGTCCGAGCAATTCACCGCCATGTTCAGACGGAAGGCTTTCCTTCACTGGTACACCGGCGAAGGTGGGCAAATTGAAATTTAAAGAGGGAAAAGACGTTACGATTTCTAAGAAGAAACTTCTTTATACTTTTGCATAGGTATGGACGAAATGGAATTCACGGAAGCGGAAAGCAATATGAACGATCTGGTGAGCGAGTACCAACAGTACCAGGACGCAACCGCCGAGGAAGACGCCGAATTTGACGAAGATGAGGCCGAGAACGAGGGAAATTGAAGTAGCGTCTATTCAGTTTCGGAAAAGTTTGATATATATATATATATACAACTAGAGAACGTGCGTTAGCTTTGTTTATTAGTCGAAATAACAAAAAAATGTTGTGTTTTCGTCCTTAAATTTTCGTCAACATCCATACTTTTGTCATCCGTTAGTGTCGTTGCCGTCTCTTGTGTGTCGTAGTAAGTAGACCGAATTGTCAATCTAAATATACAAAGTTTTATTAAAAAAAAGAAAATTATCAATTACTCTCCTTCGATCGCACGGTTTTTTCATTCCACCGCGTCGTCATATTATTTGATTTACGCGGCTCGCTTACACGGCCATTAAATGTTTGCGCATAAGCGAATCGATATTATTATTCAACGCGCATTATTTTTATTGACGATCCGCGAGCACAGGCGTAATGAATTCCGCTGAATTGTTATAGCCGCGCGTATAACGAGATTACGCGTAAAAAATGAAATTGTCCAATAAATCCCCGATACCTACTTACGTGTATTTATTGCACGCACGGCGGCGTCTTTTAAATATCTCCTTGGAAAAAACTACCTCGTGAAAATCGACGGAATAAGGGCCAAACGGGCCGTAAATCCCGACCTGAGCGACAACTAGATCCTTTTCGACTCGACGGTTAAAATCAAAGCGAGACCGATTAGAGACTGCGAGCTTCTGCTCGACGTGTAATATATAGCGCAGCCGCGCCTATATTCCGCGCTTGATTATAGAGCGCGGTAAGTTCTCCGTCCGATGGCCCTCGTGTTGCGGTGAGTCATATTTTTCGCGCTCGCGGTGCATTCATGTACTCTTGCGTAATTCAAGCGCTCGCGGGGAGAAGAATATACCGTAAGGTTCACCCGAGGAGAGACGAGAGTTTTTGCTCTGGTTATCGTACTTTACGCCGCGACTATAAACAATGATTTCGCGGAGTTGCGAGAGGACGCCTGCGTTTAGAAAAAAGATAGACTCGTGATCGGTTGTTTGGTTATTACACTGGATAAGGTAGTCGATCGGTTGACTGTCGCCGCGTCGAAGGTTCGAGTGAATTCGGAGCATTATCATTTTAATTAAAATGTCTTCCTCGATAAATTTAAAATAAAATAAAACGTGTAAGGGATACAAACGTCGTTCATCACCCGGCTTGCCATGATTTTACAAACCAAACAAAATCAGCTATAGGGCTTGAAATGATCGTGCAAAGAGCGACAGCCGTAAAGTAAACAGGCTTTCAGCGAACGAGTGAAACGACCCAAGGACTGTTTTCAATAACACGCACAGGATATTGGTACATGCACATACGCTCGACCGTCACTCGGATATATATATATATATATATATATACATTATTCGCTTTCTCAGGCGAGGGAGTTGTCTATTTTTCTCGCTTCTGCTCGAGTTTTCCTCGTCACACTTTATTCAACACCTGTGCTCCGAGACAAAAAAAAAGTTTCGTATTATCATTAAAGCATCATCTGCCAGCACAGCAGAGGAATCCCGGTGTCCTTATATACGCATAAAGTTCGCTTTTCTTATACCCGCAGCTCATCGCTCGACAAGTGGCCGTACATGCAGGGGGACAGCTGCAGCCGCGATGTGGAAATCTAACGCCGTAGCAGCGCGCTTACTTACACTGTATTTAGCGGTTCTTGCTATTATCACTTTTATTTTTTATTTTCTTTTTTTTTTTGCTCAACAATGCTGGTGATTGATTTCAAGGTTGATCTTTGTCGTGGACACGCGCATCGGTCGTTGGGAAATAGAAGATTAATACATATATATATATATATATATCTAAAGATGCGTTATTGCGACGTAACGTAACGAACGCAAAAACTTTATTAATAAACCACAGGAGACCGCGAGATCGTCGGTCCAGAAACAAGTGTCGTTGAATTTTTCGAATTTCACCCGCCGCGACTCGTATCAATATCAAGGCCGGCGTTCATCGAAGCATTCATTGACCGCGACAGTCCCGTCTCAAGGCTGCAGCGCTGAGTGAAATCCCGAAAAATCCTCGATATAATATATATATATATATATATATATATATATATATATAGGATATACACACATTATAAACGCGACAACCGAGAGAGCGCGGGCGTGTTTTCTAATAAACACATGCCTGCATAATGACGAGTCCGCAGTACAAGTCGTCAAGGAGCGACGACTACGATATCGCCTTCCTTTTTTTCTCACGATTAGTCGAGCGCGCATAATGCGTCTGTTCCCTCTTGGGCTGAGCTGAGGCAGACTGGACCTTGCGCTGGAGTCTGCCCCACCCACGCGGCCTTGTCACTCCGATGGTATAATGTCCGAAAGTTTCCTGATCTTCCGGCTTTGTTTTTTTTTTTGCTCGTAATTAATGGATATAGCAGTATAACGAGCGAAACTCGGTTATGTCCCCGATTATATCCTGATCCTGCTGTATACTGTAGTCGAGCAGCGAAATAAGAGGAAGAATCCGGCTTTGTCGTGCTACCGCGAATTTTGAAAGTCAAAGAAGAAAGAACGAGCATTTTTCTTATAAAACTACGACGCGTAACGACATTGGCGTATAGACGCAGGTTTCGAGAACGATGCACAAGGCGAAAACCGATGCTGCTCTTATTTTCTTACGCGATATATATTTCATAATATATTTGCGACGCGCGACGAAGGCTGTTGTTTCGAGATCAGAATGCCGAGCCTTCGCGTTTTATTAATAAAGCAATTATACCGGATGAAAAAATACACGACACTACGAAACTACCATAGTTGCATAATTACATATTTATCAGGATCGGATTTTTTATCCGCTGCTGTATACGCGTCGTGCAAATTGTGAGGTTCGCGCAAACGATCGATGGATGCGCTCGATGAATCCTAATACATAATATACGTTTTGCATCGTGGATGAAATGTTTTTAAGAAAATCCAAGTCGTTCTCAAGGCGAGTCCGTTTTATGTAGTGCGGAGTTGAGGTCATTGGGATATTGAAATTTTCTCAGAGATGCAGTTATTCGATGTTTCATTTATATTTATTTCTCTGGGAAATCGGCTCGCGACCTTTACGCGGTATCTACTGTTATGAAGGATGCTATCTTTCAATGAATTTCTTTTTCAATATTGGAAACAAAAGTCTCGGAGTGTTTATAAAGAATATTATACATTTCGCGAAAAAAGGTGGCTGCAGCGATTGTATTACGATTAGCTACAATTTATCTGATTTGTCCATTGCACTAGATCGTGATTCTGCAGTTTACGTTATAGGATACGTAATCATAAAAATAATGACTTGTGCCTTGTAACGAATGTGATCTTGAATTCAAAGGCACTCCTCGCAAAGTTCATATTCCTGATTTTGATTATTATACGGCAAGGCAGTTTTATAGTTTATCCATTCGCATTCTGATTATCATCCGATGCTCACTAGAGCGCACGCAACAAGCATTATTGCGTATATTTTAGAAAATAATTTTTATTCAGAAAATAAAAATTCACCGATAAATAGAACATTGCGTTACACAAAAAATAGGCCACTTTACGACTGTCCCGACTTCCTTATGCCATTTTAATTGCAAATACAACGTGTTAACAATGATAATATCCTCCAGTATCGTTCTCGTAAACTGCATTTTGAAAAAAAAAGGCCGAGAACACAATCATTAGGCATAAATATACAAACAAATATCGTTCAGTACATACAGCACCTATACTTTCATAGCAACCTCAAGAGCTCGTAAAACCGCTCGCATTGAATAGCAGAAACGTGCATCAATCCGCGCGCGCGAAAAAGAAATCACCGCGCGCGCATAATCACCATAATAAAGCGCCTCTCGACGGCGGGTGGAGGCGTGCGTCGTCTATTCGCGGGAACGAATTTTCCCGTGATTCTCCTTCTTTTCCATAAATTTCCAGGGTATCCATGCATAATGATTCCGACCTCGTCGTTCCTTGCACCTCGGCGATACAGATCGCTCGAGGCCGCGATGATCGATCCGCTCTTCTGCATATATATATATATGTGTATAGCCAGCGCATATACGCATAACAGGTGGCTGCAACCGAATGCACTATGCGGAGGCTCGTCTCTCTCTCTCTCTCTCTCTGTTTCTGCGATGGCGAGTGTATAATATAGCTCGCGCGAATTACCCCGCCCTGGAGCCTTCGCTGCGTCTAATGACACCAGTGCTGGAAGGGGGAAGAGTTTTTTCCCTCCATTGTCAACCACCCGGAGAGGAGAGTCTCTAGCATCGCGTGTTTTTTTTGTGTCGCTGCGGTTTGCTAGTAGATGCAAAACGACGACGCCCGCGATTCTAGGGTATATAAGCCTGGGACTCGATGCTTCGGACAGTCAGTCTACTGTACTGCTCTCTGTGTGTTCTAGTGAAGTCCTAGATCAGCTTTGAAGATGTTCAAGTTGGTAAGTGCATCGGGATATTCGCGGACGCGCAGGTTCTGTATAATCGAGCTTGCGCATCGGGAGACTCGCTCGGATTGTGCGCGAGCTTCGAGAGTGTGATTAGAATGGAATTTTTCGTTATTGCAATATTTTAGCAACGCTTTTGAAAGTTAAATAATTTAAACGCCTTTTACTCGTCCATAAATTAAACTTTTTTTTCTCTAACGGATCTAATTACGATTCAATCACGTCGATACTTCAAGAAAGAAAAAAAATATCTCAATAAATTCAAAAGTCCTAGTTACACCGATAAAAAAAATCAATCTTCCCACGCATCGACTCTCGCATATCCACACGTGAGTCTGTCGCAACTGCTCACGCACCTACAGCGAAATATTAAAAATCAAATTAAAGTAAATTCCTTACCGACTACGCGAGCAGCCTCTTAACGCAACTGCAACTTACGACCGGTGTGTTTACGCATTTGCAGCTCGTCCTTCTCGCCTTGGTGGCCTACGCCTCGGCCGGTGGTCTCTACTCGAGTCTCGGCTCCTACGGCTACGGCAACGGCTACGGCTACGGTTACGGTCTCGGAGGATATGGCCTGGGACATGGAGGATCCATCGTCAGCTATGCGCCTTATGCTACCAGCTATGCCAACACCTACAAGCCCTGGAGTGTGAGTTATTTTTTGAGAAACAGTTAAATTAGCCATATATATATATATATGACTTGAAAAGTATTTCAAGTATACGTACGCGGTGTATATTTATACATTAATGAGCAGTAACGAAAGCCAATGCTCATTTGTTGAGGTCCTAAAATCAAGGCCATTTCTTTGTGTACACATCGGTGTCATTACGTTCACGTGCCATTGGCCGGCACTGCGCGCACATTGCGCAACGCCATATTTAACCGATTCCTGCTAAACGCTCTCTCTCTCTTTTTCTCTCTCACGGGAAACCGATATGAATAATTGTCTCCTTCAGCCGATAAATCTACACTGACCTAATGCGAAAAATCAGTAATCACAATAAAAAACAAATTCTTCATTCCAGCCGGTCTACTACTCGGGCTACTACCCGGGCGCAAAGCGCATCCTTTACGCCAACCCCCTGAATAAGCTGGCCTACAACTACCCGACCTACCTGGGCGGTTACGCGGCCTCCTACTCGCCCTACAGCAGCTACTACAAGTACGGCTACGGTCTCAACGACTACGACTACGGTCTCGGTCACGGCTACGGCGGATACGGTGGATACGGCGGATACGGTCACGGCTACGGCGGATACGGTCTCGGCTACAACAGCTACTACAACTCACTCGGAGGCGTCAGTGCCTACGGACACAACATCTACAACCACTACAACTAAGATCGTAATGCTGGACTCGGGGAGGACGAGTAATTCCACGCCAAAAATCAACGAGTCAATAACGTCGATCGATTGTTATACATATACACCATGTCTATATTACGCGTAATGTATACAGTGCGCGAGCGGCAGAGGCCCGAGTTTCGAAACGTGCAGGGTACCTGAGACTTTTTTTTGATAACTGAAATTTTTTTTTTACTTATTTTATTGGCCGTTTTGAAGGGCTTCGCGCGCGTTCATTTATACACCGGTATTTCTTGAAAGATCGACGATCATACATAATATATTATATACTCTCTATACTGTATACCTTGTATATTCCGCAACTCGAATCCTTCGTTTCCGGACACTCATATATATATATATATTTGTATTATACGAATCCGTGACTCGTGCTCACATACATACGTCAAGGTCCTCTCGGTTTCTATCTAATACATACACACACACACACACTCCCGCGGTTTGCTTCTCGTAACGACGGAAAACTCGGTTTTACATGTGGTGTACTGCACCAAAGACTCGAATGTAAATTTTTGTTTAATTTCATCTCGAGTCTAGATCCGAGTGTATACTCGAGGAGATACTGCTATTCGTTGTATCATAGGAGTGTCGCCTCGACTCTGCAACAATTTCTATTTTGTATATTCGAGCTTGTAAAAATGGAAATCTGTCCTGATGCATGTATTATACATATATATACGAAAACAAATAAAATGCATTTTATTAATTTCCCGAGTGTTTCCCTTTCGATGTATCCGCGTGAAGTTATGTCCGTGGGTATGAGTGATCGCGCGATTACGCGGAGTATATATACGAGAAATTTCTGAGTTCGACCATTCTCGTGTATTTCTCGCAGTTATATTAAAATGCAGTATAATGATACGCTATTAAAAGCCAGTGGACCATAAGCGAGGAAACACCCATATTTTCCCACTTAAATTATGCATCAAGAATAGAGCAACGTTTATCCTTGCTTTGTCTTCCTCGATCTTTTCAATGCATACTTTACGCGTGCTTTTTTACACTTTTATTATCGTTCTTGTTGTTGCAAACGAAAGCCGACCTTTTATTGTTCTGGTTACATATCTCCGCCGTCTCACTATTGTTTGCTTTAATTTGTTTGCGTATTACGAGTCATTCAATTTATTTTCACAGAGATTGCATGGTTTATATGCAAAAAAGCATATAATGTACACTGATTGCAATATTAACGAATCAAGAAAAGTTTTCTCAATTAATTCCACGCTGAAGCAATACCTGTTGTCGAAAGCGAAAGATACGCTTGTCCCATCGACATCGCGCGAGATGCAAACGTATAAACCAGACAGATGCAGGTCACAAACGAACAGCAAAACACTTGCAAAATTCTCAAAAATTAAAACTCATCGTCCCATTGCAATGAAATCTCTGGTCGTCGAGATGATCGTCAATAAACCGCCGATCATCTCGACCAGGCATCAGCGCACCAGCAGCAAAAGAGATCGAACCTTCGCTCTCTGTCTCGGGAAAAAATAAAAGAACGAGCAGCGAACCTCTCGATAAATCGCGAGGCTGCGCGAGAGCAAGAGTAGATCAAGGCTGAGTCGCCGTGTCGATCTCGCTGTGAAATCTGCGCGTATAGGTACTCGGTTCCCTTCTCGCGAACTCGTTTTTCGATATATGACGCTCGGCCGGCACCTCGTGCCGTTTAATGACCTCTCGAGAGTACATCTGCTGTCATGCATCGCGACATTGTTGCGCGTGTACTGCTGATGATGACAGAGAGCGCGTGAAACTGACCCATATAGTGCTGGTGCTTTTCTTTTTTGAGTTATTACATTGCGAGGAGAGTAACTTTTTTAATGGCTGGATTACTTTGTTATATATATATATACAGCAGCATTACGTAAGGCAGGAGGGGAGAAGGACTCTTTTGATGCGATGACTCGCGTGATGATTATTTTGGGTTAATTTAATCGCGTACACTGTTAGGATTGTACTCTTTCATTCGCTTTTTTTCGGTAGCACTCGACATTGTTTCGGTAATATTTCACAGAGTAGGTTCACTGTATCCGTTGCAGACCCGCGGGGCTATGTAAATTCGGTTGACTGCTATTCATTCTGAACAGCAATTTAAAGCAGACGAGAGTAATTGATCACCGCTTCACGCTGTATATTGTTAACGAGCGGCATATTTTTATTTGAAAATTTTCGCGACTATACTTTCGCTGCGACCCAAAAGCCTCGATCGGCTGCAATAGCAATTTTGAAAAGAAAGAACAAACCGTCTGTGTGACACAATGTATACAAGTTACGCACAGGACAAGATGTCATTGTCATACAGAGCATGTAAGTCCCCGATTTGAAAACGGTAGCTTAGAAACTCGAACGAAATTCAGTTATGCAAATCGCTCGCGTTGCGAACAATGCTGACCCTGACTTCATCGTTATTTCACGCGATGGATATTTATTTTCATTACATCATATATTTATTATGACGATCTACAGGGATTTGGGTGAAACGCGATTTCTGAGTAGGTCATTTTCAATATCAATAAAAAAAAAAGAAGAAAAGTGCGTATACACGGTACAGCGAATTTACAGATGTTCTTTAGTTCCGACGATATTAGAATTAGGTCACGGTGTTATATTCTTATTTAACGTATGCTCGCAAGGCATTATATAATTATAGCCTCTTGTTTGGAAACTAGCCGGTTGATAATAATTGCTCCTGTCAAAGTTAAACTTAATCAAAGAGAAAGTGAGGTTCTCTTCAAGGTTCGTTCTTACCTATAGTTCGGATACCGGCAGAGCTCAGAGTTGATTGATCTAATGTTTGGGCATATTCATATTCTAATGTATTCACGGCCAAGCTCGTATTTCGTATTTGCTGAACAATATTGAATTTACATGAAAATTCAAACTGTTTTTCTGTACATCGGACTTGGAAATGATTATTATCGGCTGTATACGTATATAGGATTGATTATTCCGTATATCATTAAAATGCATTTGGTTGGTCTGCGATATAATTAATCGAAAAAGTCATTGTTCAACAAAAAATAAATACACAAATAGGATGCCTTACACGGTAATATATACACACCTTATAATGGACGGAATCAATCAAGCGTGAAATCGTTATGTGGCGCTTAGTATTATGTCTTACATCACGCGTTTCGAGCTTCTATAGAATAGGCATAAGGCAATTAGTAAATCTTAGACTGATTGCGCATTACAGGCGCTATTATTATGCCATTGTAACATTCATCACTCGGCTGTCGTGAAGAATCGGCGTACAGTTGATTCTGAATCTATCGCTTTCTTTCTTCAGTCGGTCGAGTATATTCTATTCTATTTAAAATAAACGATATTTTCATATAGATAAGCTCGATATAAAAGTAAAATAAAAAAAAATTACCATTACAATTGCACAAAAGGTATATCCAATATTTTTTCGAATTTCCAACTTCAATTTCGTCTATCCTCATGGCGAACGCGCCAATCGTCCGAATATAAATCCCCGAGAAGATTAGCATTCAAAGAGTCAATTTGACGCTCGCACAGCCGCCCTTTTCACCTTGCGCGGGGAAAAAAGTCGTCCGATGGATCTCGCGCTCGTGCAATGCTCTCAAGGCCACTTTGTACGCTCGTGTTCACCGAAAACTCCAGATTGGCAGACGTAGGTCACGAGATGTTTGCGAACCATCTCATTCCTTTTTTTTTCTTCGTCTCGAATCTGGTCAGCGGCAGCTGAGTGCTCGCTTGCATGTGTGTACGGGAGAGAGTGAAGCGACTTGGTACACCGCGGGTATCTTGATGTATGAGGCCAAATTTCGGCTCGGCCGAGTCGTATATAAACTCGTCGAGCAGCTCGGTTCAGCATCATTCGCTTCTCAGGCTCACAAGTCGTAGCGTCTTCTTCGAAGGTGAGATTTCCCGGGGATCCTTGTTATGGTATATTTTTTTATCGAAAATACTAAATTTTTATTTAAAAAACGTGTCGCTCTCTTTCAGCCAAACTCCGCTGAAAACCCGCAACCATGAACTCCTTCGTAGTCTTCGCCTGCCTGATCGCCTGCGCCTACGGTGCCCCAGGACACATCGCGGTGGCCCCAGCAGTGGTAGCCGCCCCGGTGGTCCACGCAGCCCCGATAGCCCTGGCGCACCCAGTGGCCACCAGCTACCACAACACCTACCGCGCGCCAGTGGTCAAAGCCCTTCCCGTCGTCCACGCAGCCCCGGTCGTCGCCACCCACACCATCGTCAAGACCGCCCCGATCGTCCACGCCGCACCGGTGGTCCACGCTGCGCCAGTCGTCGCTCATGCCCCGATCGCCGTAGCCCACGCTGCCGTCCCCGTTGCCGCCACCAGCTACGCCCATACCTACGGTTACAAGACTGCCGTGGCCCATCATGCCCCGGCTCTCATCAAGACTGCACCGGTTCTCGTGCACTAGGATGTTGTTGACTATGTATATGTGATGTTTTGCGCCGAGGAGATCTGATCTGGCGCGCCGTCCTATTTATTTATTATTGATAGACAGATTTTTTTTTATTATTGTGCTAAGATATGACAATAAACTTCATGTTCACCATATACCGCTCGTCCGTTTGTTATTTTGCCTGTGTTTCTTTTGTTGATAAGAAAATGTAAATTGTAGGTCTAGCAATCGGTTGCAAAATTTAATTGACCTTTCATGGATGAGATGGAATAATCAGCGGAATTGAATTTAAGTCAAGTCCTTTGACACGAGAGAGCCATTGATCGCTGGTGAAAGGATTCGAGAGATCTATAATGGTAATGAAGACGCGCAATGATAATGAGATAATGAACTGTATTCATTCGGAGATTGAACTGCTCACTCGGTGTGTTGCAATGCCAAACAGGTTCATCTACTTTTTTCTTTCATATTTAAATCTGATGACCTTTTGATGGTCTGGTACAAAAACGACTAGGCGTGCGGTTGAATGATTGATTACACATGTGACAGCGATTATAATACTATATCATAGACACATAAAGGAGGCGTACGAAAAGAACACAACGTGCGATAATTTACAAAATACTGCTTATTTATTTCATAATAAACTTGTAGGCAAAATTGACAATGGTAGCAAATCTCAACATAACGAGTAGCGTCAAAAACCTTAAAGCTAGAATAAACCCAGTGTATCCAAGCGATGCCGTCTGAACTATGAAGCTCTTCAGCACGTCATCGAACGGATTTGCTTTCAAACGTTCTTCTCCATCGTCCTCCTTCTCATCCCTCCCCATGGTTCTCTCAATATCTAGGATAAAAAGCAGCTCCGTAGTAAGCCGGTGCAGCGTGAGCGGAGTAAGCCGAGTAGGCGGAATAGGGCGAAGCTACAACCGGTACCGATCCGTACGATCCGTAGCTGATGGCGGGTCTGTATCCAGCCGAGTAGGCCAGAGGCGAACTGTAGGTTCCCACGAGTCCTGGTTGAGCAGAGACGACGGCCAGGAGAGCTGCCAGGGCGACGAACGCGTACTTGAACATGACGATTTTGAGGCGTTGAGGTGAAGATCGGTACGATCGATGCTAGAAGCGAACTGTGCCTTCGAAGGAAGTTCTCGGTTCTTTTATACGGATCATCTGCGCGTTTTCTCGGATGTGTTCTCGCTTTTTTTTCGACAAACATTTGTTTACGCACTTTTTTGTCGGGAAGTACGTGAATAGGATCGGTCTGAAAGACGATGTGTTATCTGGGATGGCGTGTAACATCGGAAGCCACCTGTCTTTTTTTTTCTCTCTACAGAGGTAAATAAGCGCGAGTATGAGTATGAGTCCAATAGGAAATTATCGGCGACGACCTTGACTTCAAAAGTTTTCGTGGGTATTGTCTTCCGGGTCGAGGCGCCGCTTTTTGTCCATATTATCGAGATTTAGATACGCAACAGGTACGGCGGATATACAATGGCGAACTGCGTAAAAAGTTTCCCCACGTGTGAGGAGTAAAGAGACTTATTTTTCTTCACCGATGAGGGTATAAATATATCGAGCTGCGAGTAGGAGTTTTCTGGTAGTTGGCGATCGACGATGCTGTGAGATACGTGTCTTCTTAAGTATATTTATAAGTGCCTCGTACAGAATGAGTAAGTACTGATGCGATTTTACTTGACGTGAGTATTAGTTTTTTCACGCCTAAAATTTTGGTAACACGATGAATGAATAAGCGCTATGAGAACCTAAACGAGTTCAGGTGACTAATTTACATGAATTTTCAAAAATATGAATTGAATTATGTTAATTATCTCTAACGAAACTTTTACAAATTCCACTGTATATTATGAGCCTGCGATTCTTCTTAGAATCAAAACATTAACACAGTTTCCCGAAAACGAACGATCAAGCTTCGGTCGAACCGATCTCCGTACCGTCGTGCGTGAAAATAACGTAATTGCATAACGCGTTTGATAATCTTCACCGCGCGAGTGATCACATAACACCGCGTATAAAAAAAAGGAGATCAACTGCTCCTCAAAGCCGAGCACGCCTATAAACTTTCACTTCTTAGCGGCGAGCCAGGGCTATTACTTGAATTTTACGCCTGCGCTGATAAAACAAAAATATGTTTATCCCCGCGCCAAAAAAAGCCTCGCGTACAAAGAGCACCGCGTGTAAGTCTCATTAAAGCTACAAAAAGAATCAACAATGGTGCGTCCTTTCATCTGGTCGTGCATTACTCGAGCAATAACAAGCGGCGTCTGGTATACGCATCAGCCTTGGGCGGGCCGAAAACCGCGCGGCGGCCGATAAAATCAGACTCAAACCCACAAGAAGCATAAGCGCGCAAGTGACCTTTACTAGTCGGCTCATTTTTACGAATATACACGTCTGCTGCTCGGGATAGTTGTCTAATAATTCGTTCGCCTTGTACCAAATATCCCGACTATATAAGTCTACTCCGGCGTTGGGAGCAGCATAGTCGCTTCCACAGTAGTCGAAGAGTCGCAAGAAATATCATCGCCATGTACAAGTTCGTGATCCTTGCCGCGTGCCTTGCCGCCGCCAGCGCCGGGTACGTCGCTCCCCTGGCCTACAGTGCACCATTAGCCTACTCCAGCCCGAGCCTGATCAAGAGTCCGGCTGTGGCCTACCCGGCGCTCGTCAAGTCAGCACCTCTGGCTTACTCCAGCTACGCCCCGGCTCTGAGCTACGCTGCACCGGCTCCGATCGTCAAGTCGGCGCATCTCGCTTATGCCGCACATGCGAGTCCTTTGGCCTACTCTGCTCACCCGGCTCCCTTGGCCTACAGCAGCTACGCCACACCGGCTATCTATAAGAGCGCAGCTCCTCTGGCTTACTCTGCTCCAGTGTGGTAGATGATCGATGTAGTTCTGGATGACGCTGGATTGAGAGGCTGTATATATATATACTGTCGACTTGCCGAGAGTTCAGATTCTCGATGTACGTGATGGGATTCATGTTCTAGATACGCTATATGCAGCTGTATATAGTTCATTTATTTGGACGATTTTTATCTGTCTCGTCTACTGTGATTCGTATACATGCAATAAACTACGCTTTTAATTCATACATTATTTTGTTCATTTACTTCTGTGTACCGATTTTGCCCGAATCCTTATACCCTCTGCGATTATGTTTATTAATTTATTTAGACAAATTTGATACATTTTTACTTTTTGCATCTGCAAAGTATTTTGCGAAGTAACGCTATTGCGAAAATATCGATCGCGTATGAAAAAAAGTATCAACCATCTTTCTAGAAATAATACTTTTAATTTTCACTCTTCTAAGAATGCAAATCTTAGGTAGTTTCAATGATCATAATAATGAATTGAGAAGATACAATATGCAGATATGATTAGTAGCGTGAACCTGTGTTTACTTATGATGTGCATGCCTGTATCAGCGTTTTCATTTCTATCATAGGTTGGTTGACATGTTATTACGAACCAATCAGTTAATGACTAATTAAATGATATTTATGTAATACATGCAAAATTATAAAGTAATCTTTTATTATAAGTTAAAGGTACTCTATAATTCTTTATCAAATTTTCAACTTGCAATACATTAATTTTTTCAAACAAAACCATAGCATATTTAATGCTATGATTTAGTCTAAACAAGTATAGCTAAATATATAGTTTAGCAACACATAAATGAGTACAATAAAACTATACGATTTTCCATGTAAGAGCCATATGAGAGAAAAGTTGGTGCATTTCGGTTAAATGTGAAACCGTTTACAAAAATCTAGAATTATCTTAGTGTAATTAATGTTTAGAGCGCAAAACCTTATTAAAATATAAGAATTATTGGTAGCCACATTACATTTCAAATCTTGGAGATGCAATGAAGATACTTTAACTTCGGTAAATTAAGTGGAAAGGATATTTTGGAAAAATTTAAGAAACAAAAAAATTTATGAAACAAAATAATATTTATTGCGAATTGTGATCAGAGTCAATGAAATGGACAGAAAAAACACCCGAAAATCAAGTGCTATAGATGTAAAATATAATGTACAAAATAAATCCACGCTGGTCAATGGTATGGCGTTGGCGATATAATATTTTGTAGTCGGCGTCCAGCAGAAGCCTCTTACCAGGCTGGGGCGGAGTAAGCAAGGGGAGCGGCAGCCTTGACGAGGGCTGGGGCGGCATAGCTCGAGTAGGCCAGAGGAGCGGCGTGAGCAGAGTAGGCTACAGCTGGTGCAGCATAGCTGGAGTAAGCCACGGGATGAGCGGCCTTGACGACAGCTGGGGCAGCGTAGCTCGAGTAAGCCAGAGGAGCGGCCTTGACGACGGCTGGGGCAGCGTAGCTAGAGTAAGCCAAGGGAGCGGCGTGAGCAGAGTAGGCTACAGCTGGTGCAGCGTAGGTGGAGTAAGCCGGGGCGGCGTAGCTGCTGTAGGCCAGAGGAGCCGACTTGACGATGCTGGAGCTGGAGTACGCCACTGGTGCGCTGTAGCTCGAGACCACTGGGGCGCCGATGAGGTTTCCGGCGTTGGCGGCAGCGAGGCACGCGGCGAGGATCACGAACTTGAACATAGTGGATTGTTTTTCGTACTGTTCTCTTCGACTTCGGAAGAAAGAATACTATGCTGGATCGGTTGGAGACTGGATCTTATATAGGTGGATCAGCTAGCGAAATATTCGGTACGAGGCGAGCGGATTAGTAGAGAGAGAGAGAGAGAGAGTATATCTGCGTGTCAATTAACTCGCTGAAGCGTATGCCTGTAAAGATCGTATCTTGGTAAAAGCGAAGGTGCTTCAGGATTTGTCGCTGTGGACTACAAGAGAATTGTATAATATGTAGGGTATTCATATTTATGCATAGATTTCGACGTGTCTATTTGCATTGGAAAGCAAATGTATATTGTATTTGGGGATCTAGAATTTATCTTGAGCAATCGTTTTCGAATGATTTGGAGCGCTTTAAAAATCCATGTATTCGTATAATTTGACTAAATTGAAAAAAATACATCCTGTTTTGTTTAATAGTCATAGAGTTTTCAGTTGTAGTCAATTCGTCACCTTCATTACCCTATAATAAGCTCATATTTTACGTAAACTTTTTTTTTAAATTAATAACAAATTATAATAATAGCATTGGAAAGCAAATTTCCGTCACACAAACATTTGTATGCCATAACCTGCAAAAGTATTATCATATTCAAATACATAGATATTACTTTAAATAGCAAAATGGGTTTAAACGTTTAGTAAACCAGTATTATTCGCAAATTCGTATACTCATTATATATGTAACCTTGCTATATTATGCCGCATGATACATTTGGCGGGGATAGGTCTTTATGGCCTAATTAGGTCACCTTGTACCGCATAAATTTCGTTCACTTTCCTCCTATATAAGAGCCGGGGTTTGTTCGAGCTGACATATCACTTTTTCTTCAACAGTCGAAGAGAACAGTACAGAAAACAATCCAGCATGTTCAAGTTCGTGATCCTCGCCGCGTGCCTCGCCGCCGCCAACGCCGGAAACCTCATCGGCGCCCCAGTGGTCTCGAGCTACAGCGCACCAGTGGCGTACTCCAGCTCCAGCATCGTCAAGTCGGCTCCTCTGGCCTACAGCAGCTACGCCGCCCCGGCTTACTCCACCTACGCTGCACCAGCTGTAGCCTACTCTGCTCACGCCGCTCCCTTGGCTTACTCTAGCTACGCTGCCCCAGCCGTCGTCAAGGCCGCTCCTCTGGCTTACTCGAGCTATGCCGCCCCAGCTGTCGTCAAGGCCGCCCCTCTGGCTTACTCCAGCTACGCTGCACCAGCTGTAGCCTACTCTGCTCACGCCGCTCCCCTGGCCTACTCGAGCTACGCCGCCCCAGCCCTCGTCAAGGCTGCCGCTCCCCTCGCCTACTCCGCCCCAGCCTGGTAAGAGGCTTCTGCTGCACACGAATTCTCACCGGACAACAACGAGGCTGTACACCCAACGCGATCGACTCGCAGTGCTCTGACTTCGATTGGAGGATCGCGTGGACGATGCTGGCATCACAATTTTTATCTCCTTCATTTCTGCTGTTATTTTCTCCGTCTTATGTCAACTGTGATCAACAACTGCAATAAATTATATTTTGTTTCATAACTATTTTAGTTTTATCAATATTATTCAAATTACCCCCTTCCTTTTTGATTTCCTAAAAAATATTGTAATAGCCATTTTAATACATGCAAGCGAGTGACATTTTTACATTAATGTCTTCGTATAGGAATGAAATAAGTTGTATAAAACGTTCGATTAAATTAAAGCTTATATTACTAAGTAAAAATATTTTATGATTTTCCTGAAAATAGAAACAATATAACTATTTTCTTTGAAAAAATTAATTTATAAGCGTTTTTCTAACGTATTTTTGACTAAGCTGAAAAGTTTACTATTGCAAATCTTCCTACAAGAAGAAGTAAAAAGGTGAACTATAATACTTGAACAAAATTCGTAAAGCCGTTTTATACGAATAAAAGAATCAGATAAATGACGTTTATTATTTTGTTTTCATTATATTGTTTATTTATGTAAAGTTATATCCATACAAAATATGTCATTCTTCTAATGCGCATATTACGCAGTCAAAGATTTCAAGATATTACAAAATATCACAAAAATATTATTAAAATAATACTGATTCACAGCTATCATCGGTTCCCTTTCTAGTACATCGATGAGTAATTAGTAATAGACGAAACACTGCCGATTCAATCACCTTGAATCCTGTGTCAAGATCATTTCTTGCGCTCGGTACCTCTTTCCATTACTCTCCGGCCACTCTCAGTTGTTTATCAGCATACTTCAGCAATATTAAAGACAATTACCGGTTTTTTATTTTTGGCCACGTGAAAGATCGTGACATTAGCTATAGACGTTCTTCTCTCCAACAACATCATCGTAATTGTAGGACAGTTGAGCTCTATAGTCATTAACAGTGGAGACTTGTCATCAAGTCTCCACTGTTAATCCAAACTAAGACTAAATGTTTGCGAGTGGGAGCATGCCCATGTTAAATTTTTCATAATTGAAAAAAAAATATTCTATACGCATGGAAAAGTATACATATAGGGATTTTGGATCGCTGATTACGATTCTGAAGTCAAAATTGAAAAATTCGAACGTTTTGACCAACAAAATATGATAAATCCTTATTTCAAAGACTGCAAGTACACGCTCTCAGTGCTACCCAGGATCAACGACGTGGACGTGGTGAATATCTGATCCCATGTTGTGTGTGTGTATGTGTGTGTGTGTGTGTGTGTGTGCAATCTATCCATCATTCTTAATCATTATTCAATACAAAAAAGGTGTTTTACAATGGTTTATTTTCTGACGCATATATGCGTCATACCGATACTCTAAGGGTTGACGTTAGCTCCTACTCAAGGAGAATGTTTGCCATCTTCGTTGACATGTGACCAGAGCAAGATGGTTAACCCGTCGTAAGCAGCAGCAGCATCTATAAGACTTAATTATTGCTGTCCATGGACGTGTGCACAAGGGTTCGACCTGTATTTGAATCTCTGACATCATCGTATGGCCATGGAAAGCAATCATTTCCAAGAAAATAATTATACTGTATACGTGTTTACAGAAAAATCATAATAGTACATTATGCAATAACGGACTAAAGTCGTCGATGATTCCCACCGGTGGCTTTATTCAGTAATCACCCGAGGGAATAACCGACTTTGGTCCAGTGTTGCATATATAGAACTTTATTCTCGAATTAATTGACTTAAAAAGTAGAACTTATGTCAAAACAAATAAAATTATCAAAATTTTAATAACATTTTACAATTAATATGCAGTAAACAAAATAGGCGAGGGGATAAGAAGCTACTTTAGTTCTGCTTTTGAGGAAATAAATAGGCTATTATATTATTATAGTTAAGCCGTGAATAAAATAGTTTTACTTAGTTATAATAAGCTTTAAAATGAGGAAATTTGGAAATAAATATAGAGCAAACGAAGATAATATACGGAACAAAAAATAATTTATTGCAATTGTTGATAACAGTCGACATGAGACGGAGAAAATAACAGCCGAAATGAAGAAGATAAAAATTGTGATGCTAGCATCGTCCACGTGATTCTCCAATCGAAATCAGAGGGTATAGCCTCGTTGTTGTCCGGTGAGAATTCGTGTGCAGCAGAAGCCTCTTACCAGGCTGGGGCAGAGTAGGCGAGGGGAGCGGCAGCCTTGACGAGGGCTGGGGCGGCGTAGCTCGAGTAGGCCAGAGGAGCGGCGTGAGCAGAGTAGGCTACAGCTGGTGCAGCGTAGCTGGAGTAAGCCACGGGATGAGCGGCCTTGACGACAGCTGGGGCAGCGTAGCTCGAGTAAGCCAGAGGTGCGGCCTTGACGACGGCTGGGGCTGCGTAGCTAGAGTAAGCCAAGGGAGCGGCGTGAGCAGAGTAGGCTACAGCTGGTGCAGCGTAGGTGGAGTAAGCCGGGGCGGCGTAGCTGCTGTAGGCCAGAGGAGCCGACTTGACGATGCTGGAGCTGGAGTACGCCACTGGTGCGCTGTAGCTCGAGACCACTGGAGCGCCGATGAGGTTTCCGGCGTTGGCGGCGGCGAGGCACGCGGCGAGGATCACGAACTTGAACATGCTGGATTGTTTTCTGTACTGTTCTCTTTGACTGTTGAAGAAAGAGTGATATGCTGGCTCGGTGGAAGCTCTGCTCTTATATAGGTGCGAATCGCGTATAGCGAAATATTTGGAACAAGGCGAAAGGATCGGCAACGAATGTCAGTCACTCAAGTTGGCATCAGAGCATACGCGTATAATGATTATATCTATGGGTAAAAGCGAATGTACTACGAACGGTGGTTGTCGCCTAAGGCCGAAAAAGACTTGTATAATATAGGACAATTAATATGTATATACACGCAGTGATATGCACGCGATACAGTATGAACTATACAATAAGCAGCATCTGTGTACCGTATATAGATAATTAATGCAGAGCGGTTTGAAGAATCTCATGAATCCATAAATATATACGAATTTACAAGATTACGAAAATGCGTCATCTTATACCATGTTGAAAACCTTGTTATAAAAACATTGAATCAAATTTTGATTCGATAGATTACTTAGAGAGTATATTCTAATGAGCGCATATTAATGATTCCTATCGGTAACAGATGTTAATGAAATTAGAGCGTAATTTAAAAAAAATAATTTTTGCTCAATCGCAGGACACAATTTAGCAATGACACGAGCTTTTCGCACATTCGGAAAAAGCAATTCCCATGAAAAAGAGGAAATAATCTTATAATACCCTTTATATTTAAGCTAACTCGATTGCAGTGACAATACATTCAAGACCTGAGCTACTCGAGCTATGTCGCCCCAACCCTCGTCAAGGCTACGGCTCCTCTTGCCTATTGTACCGCAGCCTGGTAAGAGACTCCTGCTGGACACTAATTTTCACTAAACAACGAGGTTACGCAACTCTATAGATTATTATAGCTTTAAATTGTAGAATTCATTTTTAAGACAAACTATTCCTGTATAATGCAGTGCAACATTATTTTTTGTTATTCTTTCGTTTGTCATAATAGACTGTGATGAACGGCTACAATAAATTATTTAACATTATACAAATTATTTCGTACTGTATTCAAGTTCAAAGATCCTTAATCCTGCTCCTTATAAGATGCTTATATCTAGCTTTGAGATTTGTTGGTACATCGAACGCGTTTAGTACTGCAATATAATTTATAATGGGAAGCAAACAAAAGTGGAAGGATAACCATGATGTTGGAAAAAAAAAATTTTTTCTTAACTCATAATTTGAAAAGACGGCAACGTTTCGTCCCTGGTGGGGACTTTTTCAAGCCTTTATTGAACAAAGAATAAAAATAGTACATATATAAGTTAATTTTTTAACAAAATATAAATTTCATAAGCTTTGTTGATGCACAATAACAAGCATTAATTGAAGAAAAATTAATCAATGAAAGTTTGTTATTTTTTGTTTCTTTCTAACGTACATTTAATATTGATAAAATTTATGTTTTATCTTACACAAAATATTTTGTGTCGTATAAATGATAGCCAGCTCATCTTATACACAATTAACTAAAACTATACTTTTCTCTATTACATCTCATCTTAATCTAAAAATGACTTATTGAACAGAACTATTTATCAAGCAATAGCATAATGAAAATTTCTTATCGGCTTTGTAATTAATTTATCAATTACGTGTATGATTAAGTTTATGAATATCTTGGATTTGTTATGTAATGCCAAAGTCACTTTGTTCTTTACACTTTCTATATTCACTTTCATTTGTATAATGTATTTTTTCTGACACTAGAATGTAGATCTTCAGAATTTATTATCGTAACAGTAGATCAGACGAATGAAACAAGAGGGTAAATATCAAAGATCCTAAACTGCTATTTTGATGTAAATGTCTACTTTCACCGGGTATATTGATATTTTCACCAAAGATGTTAAACCAATTTTACTCCAGATTATGAGAATAATTGATAAAGAATAAACAAATGTTAGAGGCGATTTTTATATTAGGTATACTTCTAGATTTAGAATTGCATATCCATATATATTGGATAATATATCCTGAAAAACAGTGTAAGAAATAAGACATCGTTATGCAAGAGCTTTAATTGTAAAGTCGATAAAAGAAATGTATAGATAAAAAAACAAAATTATTTATATAAAACATAAAATTACAAACGATACGAATTTCGGTTAGACTGTCGCACATACACAATGTATAATTATATACATGTGTCTTTCAGCCTGCGGCAATGAACCCCTCCAAAAAGCGCGCAAGATTTCACCGCACGATTCTGTCTTTGCACGTTTCCACACGTATATACCTATAGATCTCTATTACAGCGTTCACCACCATCTCGTGCGAAACAAGCGACCTTTAATCCCCTTCATATTCGTCCACTGGGCGGAGATCTTTTTCGAAGACATAATTGCCTCACCTTGTACCGAATAAATTTCGTTCACTTTCCTCCTATATAAGAGCCGGGGTTTGTTCGAGCTGACACATCACTTTTTCTTCAACAGTCGAAGAGAACAGTACAGAAAACAATCCAGCATGTTCAAGTTCGTGATCCTCGCTGCGTGCCTCGCCGCCGCCAACGCCGGAAACCTCATCGGCGCCCCAGTGGTCTCGAGCTACAGCGCACCAGTGGCGTACTCCACCTCCAGCATCGTCAAGTCGGCTCCTCTGGCCTACAGCAGCTACGCCGCCCCGGCTTACTCCACCTACGCTGCACCAGCTGTGGCCTACTCTGCTCACGCCGCTCCTCTGGCTTACTCGAGCTATGCCGCCCCAGCTGTCGTCAAGGCCGCCCCTCTGGCTTACTCCAGCTACGCTGCACCAGCTGTAGCCTACTCTGCTCACGCCGCTCCTCTGGCCTACTCGAGCTATGCCGCCCCAGCTCTCGTCAAGGCTGCCGCTCCCCTCGCCTACTCTGCCCCAGCTTGGTAAAAGGCCGGACATCAACTGTGACTGGACCACAACAAGGCTACATTGATTCATGTTGCTCCGATTTTAATTGGAGAGTGCGTGGACGATGGTTACGTCATACTTCTCATCTCCTTTATTGTCTGCTGTTATTTTCTGTTCGTTCAACTGTGATCAACAACCGCAATAAATTATTTTTTATTTCTTAATTCTATGTCTATTGTTATGTCTCTGATTACCCGATTTCTTAACTTTATTTTCACGTACCGAAACGTAATGGGTACTTTGAACCAGATTTATTAAATATATAACCTTAACAAAACATTTCGCTTTACTTTCACATTTCTTCAATGAATCTCAATTTATTTATGAGATATTTTATAAATTTACTGGATACTGTAGATGACGGATGAAAATGAATTTTAAATCAATCATTTTACTTGCGAACGCAACTGTTAAATATTCATAAATATTTAATTATAAACATCGTCTAAATAATTCATCACGAGTAAAATAATACACAATACTCACAATCGAATCAGTAAGCATCTTAGTTAGCACGATGCTTGTTTACGGCATATGCGTTAGTCTTTTTGGACCTTCTGAAGGTCACAAGCACACGCTTTTCATTTTTGTTGCTTGCAATGCCAAGGTCTCCGTTACGAAGCTAGATTAATCTACAAACTTAATTCTGTCAGTAAAAAAAACAAAATTATTATAAGTAGATATAGAAGAGCCTCTGTGGCACGTCAGTAAGTTCTAATAGAAAATAAGACTCTATTGGGGTTTTTTTAGCAAAAATTTAATTATTAATTCGAGGACATGAGACTGTTACTTCTCAAATTTTAAGATCTTAATTTTTCTCTAACAAAATTGTTATTTCTATCACATTATTATATCACAATTTATAAAGATTTATAAAAAATTAAAGAAAAAAAAATAGTAAGTATAGTATTGCGAATATTGGTACGCTACGTTATGGTACTTGTGATTTCATAAAAAAGGGAAGATCGAAAAGATAGCATTAGTATCATGACACGCTTTCGTGACAATGTATTTAAATGAGGAGCTACACACTTATATGTGTCTAATTTAACACACTTGGATTTGCAGTGATAATTCCTGACAATGCGCCAATTAATAAGAAATTCTAATGATAAAGAGTTTGATTGCAAGTTTGCAGAGTTTGTTACAACAAAATATGAAGTCTTTTAGATGAAGGACGCTTAATTTAGAAAATATCTGCTATTGAGTATTACTCAGCGAATATCAAAGACAAGAAAACGTGTAAAATTATAATAATAAATCCGAGAAAATGGTTTCCAACGACTTATTATACGCCATTAAAGAATTCTTTTATTCAACATTTTCTTGTCTAAAAACTTATGTAATATATTTACATAGCGGCACTAATGTAAATTTTACATGCAACTTTTCTTCCGTGTATATTAATAAAAAGCCTCTTGCAATTCAAACTGGACAGACTTCATTTATTTTCGTAGCATTGTCAACTACCTCGTATTGTTACTTTCATTATTTCGTCAAGCCCATTCTAAAAATGTATCATCGCGAAACAAAAAAAAAAGCAATCCTTAAACATATCCCGTATGTACATTGCCAAACATTATTTAAATAGAGCTCACCTATCCACGACAGTTTTTCTCTACCAATCCAGTCTATACTATACTTGCGACAGAAAAACCTCACATCCTAGTTGGAGGAAAACGTCAGAAGAGCTGATCCGGATGAATTAATCATCGAATCAGCAGGTATCGGTTCCCGAATTTCCGACAAAGCAGCAGTCTCCTTACATCATAAACATGAGCGACCGGTCATATGCATTCATCGTATAGAGCTGCACAGCCTTGGCGCCAAGCCCCCAATTAAAGCGCCTTCACTCCAACACCGATACAATCTTCACACACACACACATACACGTTCTCAAACCCGTCCAGCAGTAGAGTTGGCAGCTGTCTAGCATATAGTTTTCCCTAAAATCCAGCGCAACTTCACCTTGCAACCGGTATATAAGACCCACGGGCGAACCGATCCAGCATAGTACTCTTGCTTCCACAGTCGAAGAGACAGCAAAAAACCAGCAGCATGTTCAAGTTCGTGATCCTCGCCGCGTGCCTCGCCGCCGCCAACGCCGGACACCTCGGCCACGCCGTAGCCACCTACAGCGCCCCGGTCGCCTACTCCAGCTCCAGCCTGGTCAAGACCACGCACTCGGTGCCCCATCTCAGCTACGCCGCCCCGGCTCTGACCGCCTACGCAGCGCCAACCCTGGTCAAGCACGCCGCCCCCTTGGCCTACGCCGCCCACGCCACCCCTCTGGCCTACTCCAGCTCCAGCCTGTACAGGACCAGCCACTCGGTGCCCCATCTCAGCTACGCTCCGGCTCTGAGCTACGCTGCACCAGCTCCCATCGTCAAGTCGGCTCACCTCGCCTACGCCGCCCACGCCAGCCCTCTGGCCTACTCTGCTCACCATCACGCTCCCCTGGCCTACTCTGCTCACCCAGCTCCTCTGGCCTACAGCAGCTACGCCGCACCGGCTGTCTACAAGACCGCGGCTTATTCCGCCCCAGCCTGGTAAATTGGGAGAGGACAGTGTGTGGATATGCGGCTTTGAAGCTATGAGGCTATTTGTCGTCGACTCGTTGCGCTTTGGGATATTCAAAGCGCAGTTTGGATGATGGATTCATTTTGTATTATACTTCTGTTTACATTCTGTCTGTCTCTATACTGTGGCTCGCATCAGCAATAAATTAGTTGTTAATTCATAAATTTTATATGTATTATTTCTTCTCAAACCAATTTCCTTTTTTCGAAATCGACGGTATTATACACCGCGACACATTGAACGACAAACAAGAAACGCGCTCGGAATTCTGCTTACAGACTGCATAACGTCTACTTTCATTAAATTTACATGTAGATGTTTCAAGACTTGTTCGAAATCATCGATGCACCTTTCTTTTGAGCTACCTGGTTTTTCAATCGAGTATCGACACAACATTCTGAGAAGATCGAGAGCAATCGTTGAAAAGTTTTAGCATTGCCAAGTTTTTCTTGATTTAAACAATTTCGTTGGTTAAAATTGTATTGAAATACAGTCGGTAAATTCGATGCTCAATAAAAATGTATTCGCTAGGCCACATTACGTGATTGAAAAAAAAAATGGAATGTGAGAACTTGCGCCTATAACAATTTTACATTCTCTAGATTCATGGGAACCATGTCGGCGAAACAATCAAAGGCACGATGTGTCACCGTAACAACACGAAGATTCCCTGTTAGAATCCTATGAGCTACGCGATAATTTCTAGGCAATCTGGTTCGCTTAATTGTTCGACTACAATGCATGTATCTGATAAAATTGCAAAAATTGTCGCTGATTCTCACTCATTTCGATTTAGACAACGGTTTTCATTTGCATATGTATAAGAAAACGGAAACTACTCCACCACGTTTCCATAAAAGTGCATCGAAATCCGTTAAATCATTGCTCGCACCAATATGACGCAAACTAATTTCAATGCTATATACAGCAGCGGTCGAAACTGAAATTTCCTATTAGTATGCTGTGTCGCGAGCATTATAAGAATTTGAACTTTGCGAGATCGGTTCGCTGAATTTCGCAGAGACGTGCAGAAATGCGCGTTGCCGTCACTTATACGATTGGCAACTTTCTTTTCCAAGAACATATACTTGAAAATTGTTTAAAAAAGCAATATCACGGATATTGCAAATAAACCCACTTTTGCCATGCAAACATTTAGTGCAAAGAGTCGTATAAGGTAAATGACATAAATGAATAAAGGATGTAAATTTCAATTGACTAAATTGCAATATTTATTGTAAATAAACGGATGATCCGCCGAAGCGAACAACAAAAAAATTCATCGAATTAGCTACAGCTGTCATCGACGACACAAGAATGGAGGTTGCATCCTTATCCTTCTAACGGCGCGAAACTGGCTGGACTTATGTCTACCAGGCATGGACGGGAGCGGCGTAAGCGAGAGGGGCAGCGTGTGCGTAGCTGAGTGGAGCGGAGTAGCTGCTGTACACAGGGGCAGCGTGGGCGTAAGTCAGATGGGCTGGGTGAGCAGAGTAGGCTGTAACATGGCGTAAATGTTTAATTTTCTTGCAAAAGTAATTGCAAAATTCAATGAATAATTGTAACAATCGAAATTTATATTTACCCTTGACTACGGGAGCAGCAGCGTAGGTGTATGAGGAGACAACCGGGCTCTTGATGACGGTCTGATGCTGGTAGCTGGTGGCGACCGGGACGGTGTGAGCGGCGTAGACGGCGGGCTCGGCCAAGAAACCAGGCTTGGGGGCAGCGAAGGCGCAGGCCACGAGGGCGAAGAAAACGGCGAGCTTGAACATCTTGAGACTTTTTGCGGCTTTGACTCTCGACTGATTCTGTCGATAGACTGATGCTGGACTCGATTTCGGAAAGACTTTTATAGGAAGCCTCCTTCCCGCAGATATACGCACGATCGCTATCTATATACGCATTACCCCCGATCTCATAACTCTGCTCTCGAGAAAGACGGAGTTCATTGTGTCGGCGGCATTGCCAAATCTGAAGAAAAAAAAAACAATACGAAAAAAAAAACCGGGCAGGGCCAAGGACTCGGCGTCTCCTGCATGGCTGAGTGTATTGTGCGATTTCGCAATCGCTAATTCAGGGAGAAATTGACGTGGGAATAAAAGTAATGCGTGCGTACGTCTCGGACCAGTTTTTTTTTGTTGCGCGCTTGAAATATCTCGGCGTCGTGTCCTTTGCTTCCTCGCTGCTGGGAGATAGGCATCTTTATGCAAAATTGTTTTTTCGACTGACGAGACGCGATTTTGATGTATCGCTCTATGCGGAGGCTGCGCGGGTGATGACTTTGTTGCCGATGCGGATATTTTTGTATAAATCATGTTTGCGTCTAAAGTCATGCGTTGTTTGGATTGGGTTATTCCGTCATTGCTATTGAATCCGGCTGCTTAGAAATTAAACTGCTGTTGTTTATAAAAATGCATAAGCGTCTTGCTACACATCGTGTCTTGCCTAAAAGCTTTGCGAAAAAACTGGACCTACTTATTATGTCAAAAAACATTTCACGCGCATTCCACAAGACGTAATAATAGCACTCGAGTGTACGAGCGTAAATCATCTTTCACCATCTCGGGACACGTACGTTTGAACGTTTAAGGCAAATCACGACCTATTTGTCTCGGACGATGTCAGTGAAAAGAATACGTGGTTCCAACTTGCACTTATCGCTAAAATCCGTGACTGTTGCAAAAAAAAACACACGACACGGTCAATCCCATCGAAGCTTAACGCGAGACAATTTTGTTAACCTTATTAATATGATTACTGCGTTTCAGATGCCGAACAAAAATTCGGCCTTACTTGATCTGCAAATCACGAGCAACAATTGCTCAATCTCGGGAGGTGTATATAGAGGAAAACAGATTTCGACATTTATATAGTCTCCGCACTCGTTCATCGCTCGCAATCAAACAATCGTTACAATTATCCAAAGCGCGTACAAGTGTTATAAATTTTTTTTTGTAAATTGCCTGACATTGAAATAATAAAACGCATACAGCCGTATAAAGTAGGCCGATTACGTGGCGGTGTTGCATAAAACCCGAGCGTATACGCTAACCTATGTAGGATGAATAAGTAGCTTATATTGTTACGCGTACATTTAACCCAAATAATTATTGATCAATGCCGAATGATTGTTCGAAGATCGATATAACGTTAATTAACTAAAAGGCCTGATTTTTATTTATTTAATAGTTGTAAGAAAAGGACTGGAGAAAAGTGTTATAATCATATGCTTTGTCAGACTTATTTTAGTAAGCAACACTTTTTATTAGTCACTACGGACTTTCCCTGTCAGTCCGATGGCGAAGGATAGATCTGATCTAGATTAGTACATTATTTTTCGCACAAAGTCAAAATTACTTCCTGATCGCGGTCAGTCACACGAAAAACGAATTTCTCTCCCCCCTCGAATATTCTAATTTTTTCTGCGAGATCAGTGAACTCTTTCGGCTCGATTTAGTAAATAAATTCTCGTATCTCCGAAAAGTTCGCATAGACGAAATGAAATGTGGAGAGCTCCGAGGAAAAAGCACACAAGTCCAAAACGCATACCATGATTGTATACACTACAATATGTGGCTAATCTTACTTGTTTGCTACAATCTTACGGATAAGTTACAGCATTGACAACTTTTTTTTCTCGAAAACACGAAGACTGAAATGGTATCGTTTTGATAATTGATTATCTCATTCAAAATCAAGTTAGAATATATCATATTTTAAGAATTATATCAACAAAAAATGATGTCGCAACGCATTTTTTGGTAATGAAATATATTAATCACGCAAAAAACAATGAGTAGACGATATACGAATATACAGACGTTCGCATGACGCAGCACATCTATATATCGCTACATGCTTATCTCCGGCGCGCAAGGCCACACGCTCGAATTTGATTTCGGTAACAGGTCTTATTTTCGTACTACAACATTATCTCCTAAAAAAAAAACGCTGAAGGTATCTAATCGGTTGCAACGATATCGTCGCCAATGATATAGAAAAACACAAAAGGCCTGTGATTTTTTAACTTCCAGGAATATAGCAGAGGAAGCTCCCTGTTTGCCGAAGAAATCCCCAGGAGGATTTCCTTCCGAACCCGTGTGTCAATTAATCCTCCGACCGGACGAAAATCCTTGCTTGCGACCTCGCGCACGTGTGCCCGCCTCGAAGGCGTGAAACTCGCGGCTACGATATCCCGCACATATAATCGATTAGATGGAATCTCGGGTCTTTGTCCTGAGAGATATCCGAAGCAGGGGCCGCCGCGAGCACGGCGTTAGACTATATACTCGCGAAAGCCTATATATATATATATATATATATCCATCTCTTTTTCTCCATCTTCCCGCAGCGCCTGTATACAAAGGAAGTCCTTGGAGCGTCTGCCGGCAACTACTAAGTTCCCCTCGATTTAGGGCCCGTATATACAGCGTTTAAGTGAAGGGCCCATATACGCGCGCGCATCCACGTGAACGTCTCTGACCTCCTGCACGCACATATATATATATACACAGCAGATGCGCGCGTGACGTGCGTAACGATCTTGGCTATATATATATACATACATAGTACGCTTTCGCCGCGCAAGGGTGGCGCGGGGCCTTGGCAATGGCGGCGCAAGCGCGGTATAAAAGCGTCCGGGCCCACCGGCTAGACACCATTCGCACTTCAGCAACGAAGCCGGAAACCTCGACAATGTTCAAGATCGCCGTGTTCCTCGCCCTCGTGGCCTGTGCTTTCGCCGCACCGAAGCCCGGTCACCTCCTGGCCGAGCCCGTCATCGCCGCAGCCCCGGCTGTCGCCACGGTCGCCCACACCGTACCCGTCGCCACCAGCTACGCCAACACCTACAAGGTCTCCTACAAGAGCCCAGCACTGGTATCCTCGGTAGCCGTTGCCCCGGCCGTCGCCACCTACGCAGCTGCCCCGGCGGCCTATGCCGCCTACCATCACGCGCCTCTGGCTTACGCCGCGCATCCGGCTCCCCTCGCCTACGCCGCTGCTCCCGTCTGGTAATTTTCGAGGGGTCTACGTCGTCGGAGATGGGACCGACGGTGTCACTGTTGCTGCTACCATCGTTTTACGCAGGATGATATTATAGTTTATACGATTTAGGGTTAATTTCATTGATATATATATATATATATATATATATATATATATATATATATATATATATATATATATATAAAGCATCAGACGCAAGCACTGAACATCGAATAAAGTCGTTTTCCACCATAATGGCTATTTATAATTTTTTTTCATTTCGTGATCCCTGACGCTGCGTATAACCCTATATGCGTCATTGCCACGTGATGATGGGTGTGATTGGTTGGCAATTTTTAACCGAGTGTTATAGCACTGTGCGAGAAATCTGAATCAAGGATGACCGTTACGTCAGACACGGGCGTTGTATATTGTTGATGAAGTCGTTGAATGAGTCGAAATAAATATTTTACTCGTTATTACAAAGTTGACACGGTTATGATCCACTATGCTATTCCGTCCGTTTTCACTTTAGGCATTTATACGACCATTAAATTTGTATACAGTCTCTCTCGATCTCTTTACAAACGCAATTTTTTTCGTCAAACTCGCGCACGGCCAAACTTTTTCTAAGGAAGAAAAACATTAGTCAACGTCAGACCCACATCAGCCAGAGCAAACACTCCAGAAGCATCGAATAGCAATATAATTCGAAGGTTCCGAAAACACAGCGTGTTCCGCTGTGGAAAGTCGGCGCTCGCGCAGCCTCCAAACACCTCACAAATTTCCCCGCAGCCGGATTCAATTAACCAATTTATTATATCACTTTCAACGACTCATCGTACTGCTGCAAGTCCTTCGGACTGCTTTCATTCCCGCTCATATGCGCACACACACAAATATATATATATATATATATAACTTTATGTATATGCGTGTCGCGTACAACGATTACGCTGCCGTTATTCCCTGCGCGTAGCTCACCTGTTATACAATCAGCAATTGGTCAACTATATACACATACCTACTGCGTTGAAAGGACCGCTACGAGTATAATAGTATATATATAGGCACTCTAATCGCTCAGGCGGATCACGCCCGGCGCTTCGTAATATGCAAATCGTCGGGATGGCTTTTTTTTCAATTATGCGGTTACATCTTTTTTTTCGAATGCGGTCAGCAGCACTGCGTTGCGTATACATGCTGACGGGTGTTTGTTATGGTGTGTTCGTTGTATTTTATCTGTGACGGGATCGCGTGGAGTGTGAAAATGATGCCGCCCGTGGCTTGGAGAGAGATCGAGGAGTGATTTCTGGATTAATAGGCCGATTTCCATCTAAATGGGATAGGAGATGAAAATTGTATATGGGACATTTTGTTTGTCGTCGATGGTCGCGGGATAATTATATAAAGCTGCGTTTATGGTTGTTTAGTGGGGGTGCTAGCGATAGCGAAAGGGAATTATTGCACTTTTTGATTCGTAATTGTTTTATATGTATTATTTGATGATAACAATTAATTATATAATTACCAAATGTAATAATTGTTACATCAAATTATAGAATTGCCAAAGCAAACATTCTAAATAGATAGATAGATAAACGGAGTCACATGTGAGTCTGATTAACATTAAAAAAATAATAAAAAGTATAATAATGAACTTTCAATAAACTGTGTTGTTCACAAATATACTTAACAGCGTTATACATTTTATTACATTACAAACAGAACATTTATAAATATTCGCCGCATTTTTAGCTCAGCATCAGTAGATACTCCCGGGACTAGCCAGACGCTCGTATATTTAAAATCGTTCTCAAAGCGAAAGACTGTATCACCGGCTTCTTCCTCTTTTTCTTCTTAAACCTGATTTTGCTGCCTTATTTTTCCGCGCACCGCCACCCTCTCAACAGACTTATTACGCGCGCATGATCAGCCGAGCTGTATTATAACCGCGGGAGGGTATAATACACCATCGACATCAAGCGCCTAACGACCTTGTTTCTTCTCCCGGATTCTTCGGGCAAAGTATATACTCAAGGTCATCTCGTCGAGGCGCATTATATGTCTCGTTTCAGACTGATCTGTGGGGATGGAAGAGTTGGCTTGGTATTTATATATATATGTGCGGATTTTAAATTTTTTACGCTGACGCGGTGAATGAATTGTTGATAATTTTTAATTTTTTCGTTTAGAGAAGGTATATTGAAAGAATTGATCGGCTACTCTTGTGCTGAAAAAGATGCAATTATATGCAGTAATGCAGATTCAAGGTGGTGTAACGGTACGGATTAAAGGGTCTTGCGAGACGTTCGTACTCCTATACATACAAAGTAGTTTCGAAGGAGTAAATGAATCAAGTACATCTATATTTCCTCAATGCACAAATCAAATGACATCAACCCTCGAATTTTATTCACATATTCAATAAACACACTCGAGGATCGCGCAGTCTCCAAATAAAGCAGCGATGGCTTAGCAAAGACCTGTCGAAATTCGATTCAATACATCCTTGCGGGCCCTTGATTGACTTTCCTCACAATACGCGGCTATTGCACTCTGCAGCGCGCGTATTATATACACACGCTATTCTGTCGCAACTTGCTCCGTCTTTTATCTCTACGATCATCGATCTAAAGGTCTCTCTCGCGGCTGCGACCTCCCGAGCGAGATTAAATTGCGCCGCGAGAAAAACTGGCCCATAGGCTTTTTCTCTTATGAAAGAATTCATAATCCGTATAATGTCCGAAGTCGCGGAGCTGATTGACGAAATAGCCCGGCCGTCGGGGGAATTATTAAATATTGTAGAATAATGAGCGGTGAAAAAAAAAACAAACAAACGGGAGTGGTCGCGCGGATACAATTCGTATATCCGTGATGATTGTCGCCGAAGGGTATGCTGCCCGTTGCTTCGAGAAGAATCGTGCGGTTTATGTATATACTGGGAATGGGTGTGTATATATATATATATACGTGTATGCGCTGCTTTCAAGGTGTTCCAGTATATATTGGGCTTCTTTTCCTCCTACCTCTGACGCGCGTATAAAAGATAGCTCACGTTTTGCGCCCGTATTTCATGCGGATGTGTCGTGATTTTGCAGCGTTTGATTATTTATATATATGCGCGGAAATACCAAATTGTAATAGTGGTGATCTGTATAGGTTCGTCGATGGGAGATCGGTGGGAGATTGGAGTGCGCTTATTTGGGAGACGAATTCGTTAGAGCTTATTTTCGTAGGATTGATATATGGAGATCACAGTTGTGTATAGATGGGGATTTCGTAAATGCTATACGGTTTGTCATATGCGAGCTGACATAATTTCAATATTATTATGTATAAGGCTCGATGTAGGGACACGTTTGGAAATTATAATGATGGCTATGTTTATATAGATTGGCTGGAATTGCTTATAGAAAAATTGATTACTACATTTTTCAAGAGCAATTAATGAAATGTTTTCAAAATGCATGAACATCAAGTGAAAAAGAAATGATCTTTGAATGTTATTGTTATCCAATATTATGATCATATAAAATGCATCCAAAAACTATATTACACTAGCATTATTTAAGTCTACATAAAAATATTCTTGAACAACTGTTTCGTTTAAGATATGGATGATAGTAATTTTTTTCTACTCTACAATTAGTATTATTTATTAATAACACCAGATTGTGTAAATATATTGTTTTCTTTGTAAAATCTGTTAATTTTTCAAGAATATGATCAACCGCACCTAACCCAAGACACTTAATTTACAATGACGCACTAAGATCCAAATCGCAACGTGAGGCAACTATGTAAGTACGCGGAAACTATCGGCGAACAGTAAATTCGCGCGCGAAAAATAACGCAGTCTTTTTTGCCGGTCGCCGACAACTCCTTTTTTTTCTTTCTTTCTCCCGACGCACGTCATTCGTCTTTCTCGCATGTATAATACAATATCCACCGACCAAAATGCTATCCACCTGCCATAAGAACCCATACGTACATGCAACGCGAAGAAATACCGTAAAGGTATAGTGGGGGAGCGAGACGAAGGAATGCGCGTCGTGTTGCGAGCATAATGGAGCAAGCTCCCGACGTAAAAAGCAAAAGAGAGCGTTTGCTTTAGGGACCAGCCTCCTCACGGAAGTCTCGCTTGTGAAGGTCTTTCGTGCATAGGGAATCGCGCTCCTATATAAACGTTCCGAAACCCTCTGCCCGGCATCAGTCTCAGGTTTTCACACCGCAAGACACGCAAACCCAAAAACTAATCATCATGTTCAAGCTCGTAAGTAGTCCGGCGAGAATAGCTGCTACCAATTCTATTGGTCGTTGATTGATTTTTTTTTTAACAAAAACCAAATTTACTCTACTGTATAATTTTCCTTCCACAGGTCGCTCTGTTCGCCCTCGTGGCCGTCGCCTCCGCCAAGCCCGGTTTCCTCCACGCTCCAGCTCTGGCCGTGGCTCCAGCCATCGAGACCCGGACCGCCGTGATCGGCGAGACGACCGTCGAGTCCCACGGCAACAGCGTGGTCCACGCTAGCGCTCCAGTGGTGACCAGCTACGCCGCCCCAGCCATCGTCGAGACCAAGGCCGCCATCCTGCCCGCAGCCATCCCCGCCCCGGCCATCCGCACCTCCGTCATCGCCGAGAAGACCGTCGAGTCTCACGGCAACTCCGTCGTCCACGGCAGCGCACCCGTGATCACCAGCTACGCCGCCCCGGCCATCGCCAGCTACGCCGCCCCAGCCATCGCCAGCTACGCCGCCCCCGCCATCACCAGCTACGCCGCCCCCGCTCACTTCGCCTACGCCGCCCCCGCTCACCTCGCCTACGCCGCCCCGGCCTGGTAAAATCTTCCAGAGGTTATCCCATCCCCGAAGGATCATCCTAGTTTTAACCGAACAGCACAGTCACCGTAAATTTATACGCTTATATAGTCAGTGTACGAGCATCGCTTTGCGGTCAATACCTCAATCACCCCCTGATGGGCAGAACATTACTAAATAGTGCAGTTATATATACACGAGTTGTGTTATCGGGCGACGGACGAGGCTTCGACTCGATTGCCACTAGTGCGGGATTTGGGATTTTGGGATTTACGGAGGATCCGAGCACGAGTTGCGATGATCGACAATGATGAAAATGAAGCCTCTACCAGTCGCTGCTTGCCATTTGGAATGACTCCCGTTTCTGCTTTGGGCGACTGTCCAGAGCTATACGTCAAAGGGTTAATTTCATTTTCGAATCAAGAGTGTGTGTTTTTCACTACCTGACTGAATTCTCAGAATAAATACGTTTACATTTACTTATGTTTCTCATTTATCTTATTGTCCCATTTTCCTACGAAGATATATTAATATAATGTAACGACTAAAGATTACGAAAAGAAATTAATTATTAGAAACTACTGTTCTTTTTAAACGATGAAAAAGAATACCAGAGCCTTAAAAACTTTCTTGATAACCTTAGAAACATTGATTAACAATGAGATAAAAAATAAAATTTTATAAAACTTGCTTCGTGATTGGATTTTCATTGAAGCAAGAAGGGCGTAAATAATCGAGCTGCTGAGAATTGCGTTTTTCTTACTCGCCCTGACGAAGTCAATGACGCAGCGTTGTCGAGATATGCACAAAGGGCGACGATCCTTTATAAGAGGAAGCATCCCTCTATACTCCGGTCAGTCCACCGATTTTCATAGAAGCGATACAAGGTGTTTCAGAGCAAGCCATGATTCCTGTGAGTATATTCAAAAGAGTTATTTGGAAATATTCTGTGTCACAAAGATTTGTATAAGAAAGAGCTACTATTGCACCATATTTCAGTGGGTATTGATTTCACTGCTGGTCGTTGTCGGCGCTAAACCGAACGTGCCGTCGGTAATCCTAAGCACTAATAATGGCATTAGTTCTGTTACTACCGGCTCGTCACCCAACGCAGTATTTTCGCAGACTATCGAAGCCCATAAAACCAATGTAATCCATGATTATAGACCTCTCGACAACTCTGAATTATCGAACGGCTATTCAAAACAGGAGCAAGAAACCGATTTTCCTAATGCGCAATTAATACGCAAGCATGTAGCTACGCCGTATGGACATCACGGATTAGGCCTGGGACACATAGGACAACTGTTTAATCAGCATCATATACCAGCGGCTTCGTATTTGTAAGTTTAGTTATGATCGAAATCGCCAAAAAGAAAAATATGTAAATTGATCAATCATTAATTTTATTCACTAGCTGGTATCCACCGGTTGTACCTCTACCACCGCCAGCTCCATTACCAGCTCGGGATCCAGTTCCTGCTCAACAAGCTCCAGTAGAAGCTACACCGATCACGATACCCATTATCCCCTTTGCCGCACAATTACTCAATCAACTCTTCTGGATGCCTCTAGAACAACTTCTTATTAATGTCAACCAATCACTGCTCCAAGCACCAAAGAACGAGAAAAGCAGTTAGAGAATAAAGTTATCTCAATGAGAAATAAGTGTGAAAAAATAATAGCGTAAAATAATCAAGCATTATTTATGTTTAATGTTTATATTGTCTGAAATGAGAATCGATGAGTCGATTAGATAATATTATTTTCCGATTTGGTTTGTTTTTGTATTGTATAAATGGCGAAATTAGAGACGCTCCGCCAACTTAAAACATTGTTTTCCTATAAAACTTTTAAAATAAAGCATGTCATGAAAAACCAAGCCTTGAACACCGTAGTGTTAATTTATAAGATCCTTAGAGGTAACAACCGCGTTCTAATAAGAAAAAGAAGATAGGGCAGAAGAGATACCAGTATAATCATCCAGGCAACACGACTACTGCAGGACTCTGCTAGCAAAAAAACGTGTAAAAAAGGATCTACACAGCGGCAACTGTTTTGGGCCTGTGCCGGGACTGAGATCGGCCAAGAGGGAGCAGTCTGGTCCGTGATACAAGAGGAGAAGGACGAGCACGGTATATCAAGCAGTACACTGAGAGAAGTACGAGTAATTGTTTACTATAAAGACATCAATACGCGAACTTAATACACTATTATTGAAGTTTAATTGTAATTTCCAATATGCACAAGTAACTAACAATGTAAACAAAAGTATTCTTCGTATTAATATATAGGTTAAATACAGTTCTAAAGTTAATAAATAAAAAATGCCGATTCTAACTTCTTTTGTTTACACACAACTACATCTCAAATATAAACTTCACAGCTGGATTCAAATTATGTAATAATGTTAACATTTTTAGTTAGTTATGCATACTGGAAATTGTAATTAAAGGTCAAAAATTGTGTATTAAGTTCGCGTATTAAATATTAAGAAATCGATTTCTTTCAAGTAAAGAAATCGACTTCTTTCGAACGAATACAATCGTGTAGCGGATTGAGTTTTTAACGGTATATGTTAGGCGTCCCGTAGAAGCGTAAGCGTGTTGAACTTTTAATTGCGCAGCCTACAAGGAAAGGCATTTTTGGCATAAATGGAAATAAAGTTTAAATTAATCTCCCAACAGTTTTTAATTCAAATGTTTAGTGTACTAGATATAATATCGTAGCAATCACGAGAGATACGTACTTTCAGAGAGAGAAATTCCAAGCGAAAATCGCTCGGGAATCTCTCATACAAGTCTAAGAATATATTCATATTGTATTTTCTCAATTTTCACTTTTTGAGATTAGGAATTGATAAGTTCATAAAGGTAAATCGTAAATACAAACAACCAAGCAACGAACGGATAGAATTGTTACTTAAGATAAATCGTCATTGTAAGTGTCATTTTAAGATTAATCGTTGTATGTGTTTTTGAGTTTGCATATTAACATAATGTAATAACCAAATTTATTAGATTATTTAAATCACTTTTAACTTATGGTAAAATTACATTTTATTTTTGTTTGCATAGACTATACTATATGTAAAAGCAATTTTAATAAAATACCTTTAAGAACACTGTCTATATAATAGCTAAACAGGATTACAAGGTTCAGGTGAATGAACGCAAGTAATGGGTTAGTTGATGACCTTACTGCATTCATTGCTTTATCGCAACCCATCAATTCTTCACACACTGAAATTCATTATATCCGGAAATTCGACGCTGCTAATATCTAAAATGGCACTGTTTTACAATTTATTTATAAATATAATCATTATTTTATTTACACATTCCATAACAGTAAAAATGCCTCAAAAAAAAATTCATTACAAAAAATTGTATTTAAACCTTCTTGCAGTATAAATCGAAATGAATTAAAGTACTGAAAACCTTTAAAAAAAAGATTAAAATTAAAAAAAAAATCCAAAACAAAATAATGCAAAGTCGCGAGATGTGCTGGTCTTAGTAGAAAATTTGAACTGTACTAGTCTTCGTAGTGACCAACGAATAGAAGTGACATAATACGAAGCCGGGCCGAGATAACGGGCCACTCGTATTTAGTAAAATTTAGTTGTTTTTGCGTGTATTACACTTTTAAGAAGATAAACAATGATTTTTAAAACTTAGCGCTTTAAGTTGTCTAATGAATAAACATATTATACTTAATCACTATTCTATAATTTTGAATACAAGTTTATCAATTATATTTGATTATGTAATACGATTAAGAAATGGGATTATATAAATTATATAAATTGGCGATAACCAAAATACAATAAACGAAATAAAATAGGTGAAGAGGATATCATTTTATTTTCAAGATTATTCTAAAAGGTATTCGCAAAGAGTATAAATAAAATAAAAACTTACTGATTCAGAAACAGAAATAAAACCAGTTATTATGCCAAAATTAGCATTAGTTCTAATCACAGGCATAAATATTCATATAAAAATACTATCGGAATTCGCAGCTACTCAATAAGATACGTTCATTCAAATACGAGTTTGGTGGGGCCAGATTTATCTCTGTTCATTTTAAAAACAGATGCGTGTTGAACACTAAGAACGACAGACGGCCTTTCCTGGACAATATATACTCGTATCAATTTTTAGTCACTTATTCCGAAGATAAGCTGCTTTAAACCATGTACGCTTTGGAGATTTAACTTCTTTTGCATTCTGCAAGACGTCTCTAAACGGTCAGTATGCATATACATTTGACATTTCTGTTAAATTCAGATTATTATTAATTTACTTATTATTTTACGTTTAATTCTCGAATTTCTTCTAACTAACAACAATTTTCTCTATTTTTCGTAATTACTTTATCGTATATGACATAGTTATTTTCTATTAAAAATCATTTCTATATACTATTTAAATGATAGAGAGTGAAAAACTAAGTGAAATAAGTGAAACAAAGAGTGGACGTGCAAAGTATGGAAGCTTCAGCAATCATTTAACTTTGGCTATACGTATCAGGGCCGAGTACTTTCTATAAGAGTGGAAGTGACCAATCATGTGAATGGATTTGTTTTAAATATAGAGTAAAGTATTGAAAAAGCATATATCTTTTAGGAATTTATTATGAGGACAACTTTTTCCCCCAGTTTGAAAACTAATGATTTGGTAAAATATATTAGCTTGTAGAGAAAATTATATAAAAAAGTTCATTAAAAATAATAGTATTTTAGTTGTAATTAACCACGTAATTTGTTTATAATTTTTGTATATGATAACCATATGCACTTCCCTATAAATTAGAATTACAGTTTATTACAAAAATTATTTGGTAAAAGTATATGATTAAAATAAATGCTAAAATTACATAACGTTTAGGCATATGTACTTTCAAATTAATTATAAAATACAAACCATGCACATAATAACACCAAAAACATATTATATTATTATTATTATTATTACTATTATTATTATTATTATTATTATTATTATTATTATAGATAATATTATATAATTTTAATCTAAATTATTTAAATAAATTAAATGACCTGGTTTTTTTTTGAGCTCAGGTCGCCACCGGTGAAACTGTTTTAATCGTTCTCTTATTATTATAAGACATCTGTACAGTTTCTACATATAACATTACATTTTGATTCATGGCTTAATTATAATAGCCATTTCATTTTCTGAAAACGGGACTAAAATAAATTTCTATTCTCTCGTATATTTTTATTCCCACATTGGCGAGAATAAAATTTGTGTTAATTTTAAATTTTAAAAATGTTTGAAAAATGGGAAAACATGTTAATTTTAGAAACTTTTGAAAATTTCATTTGTATTGACGTAAGTCCCAATTTTTAAGGGAAGACAATGGCTGCACTGTTAAGTCATGAATAAAGTTCTATATGCAACACGGGACTAAAGTCAATTATTCCCTTGGGAGATTTCTACCCTTACGACTTTAGTCCTTTGTTGCATAATGCACTATTTTTTAGAGTAATTATCTTTATTTATATTGATTGGTATAATTTGCTTGCAGTTAACATAATGGAGAGAATTCTTCTAATCCTTCAAACAAAACTGTTTTGGGTAACTGCTGTTATCGTAGTAATTTATACATATTTCAAGTTCGTTATTTACGGTTTTTGGAAAAGAAGAGGAATCCCTCACGACATTCCTATAATACCTGTTGGAAATGCTTTTCCACTAGTGTCGGGAAAATCTTCGATAGGTAAAGATTACAATTTATATTTTTATCCTGTTGATAATAATTGTATATTACAGTTAAAAAAATTCACAGGAAATCTAGTTAGGCAGAAATACAACAAAAGCAAAAAATACCCTGTATATGGTATTTACTTGTTCCATAAACCCATATTGCTGATCAATGATCCTAATGTAGCTCAATTAATTTTGATAAAGGAATTCAACAAGTTTCGTGATCGTGGTCTGTACTTCAACGAAGAAGTGGACACTCTATCTGTGCACTTATTTTTACTACCCGGTGAACGATGGAGGCAATTAAGAGCTAAGTTAACTCCTACATTTACATCTGGTAAATTAAAGCAAATGTATCCATTACTCATTGAAATTGGAGATAATTTAATACGAGTATGCGATCAAATCATCAAAAAAGACAACATTGTGGAATTTAAAGATTTAATTGGAAGGTAAATTATATGAACATACATTTGTTATCTTCTTAGGTCAATTCTTTCCTATAAATCTATAGATATCTACTGATTTACTGTAAAAGATAGCTAGAAAAGATTATCCATTTTCTACATTTTTTTACTCACAATTAGATGTACAGAATAGAGTGAATTTACTTATTGCGATCTACGTAATAAAACTCAAGTGGAATAATTATTTCAGAGAATATCTTTGCTCCACTTAAGCGAACCATCTGCAATATGATATATAGATTCCTGGGGAAGGAACCTTAAAATGTTTTCAATATCTCTTTTTCTTTTATTTAAGATATACAACTGACAGTATTTCTTCAATAGCCTTTGGAGTTGATTGTAAAAGTTTGGGTAATGGCACTAACGAGTTCCAAAAACATGGAAGTATGGTTTTTGATCAAGTTCCTATAGTAAACGCTCTCGCAGTTTCCGCTCCAGTAATTTTATATCTATTTCGAATTCCTATAATGCGAAAGGAAGTGATACGATTCTTTACAAAAATATTTATTGATGTATTAGAGGAAAGACGACGGAATAAAATAATAAGAAACGACTTTTTGGATTTATTAATGCAGCTATTGGACAAGGGTACGTTGAACGAAGATAAAGATTCGAAACAGGCCGACAATACTTCAAATACTAATTCAAATTGCAATAAAATAGTACATTAAAATAATTACTGTGCAATGTTATTTTTTGAATTATTATTTATGATTTTAATTTGCATTGCTAGATTCAACCTCAGAAAAAATTAGTCTAAAAGAAGCAATAGGTCAAGCATTTATTTTTTATTTGGCTGGATATGAAACGACGTCGTCAACAATAACCTATTGTTTGTATGAATTGGCATTGAATCCAGAAATTCAAGAGAATGTACAGGCAGAAATCGATGAATTATTTAAACGGGATGGAAGAATAACGTATGAAACTATATTAAATGACATGAAGTATCTTCACATGGTCTGCTCAGGTAAACAAAAATTAAATAATTTTATAATCTTGATGACAGTTTTAATATGGATATTTTTGTCATTTTAGAAACATTAAGAAAACACCCATCAATAGCATTTTTAAACCGCGTGTGCATTGAAGATTGTGATATACCAAATACTAATATTCGTATTGAGAAGGGAACTAAAATAATAATAGGTATAAACGGTATGCACCGAGATCCAGATATATTTCCAGATCCAGATAAATTCGATCCTCTTCGATTCACCAAAGAAAATATCGCTTCAAGGCATCCTTGCACATATTTACCATTTGGAGCTGGACCGCGAACTTGCATTGGTTTGTCGTGAATTTTTATATTTACATGAAATCATAAATTTAACCTAAACATTATTTTTCTATATTTTTAGCCATGCGTTTTGGACTGTTGCAAACCAAGATAGCGCTTATAGGTTTACTTTACAATTACAATTTTTCAGTGTGTGAAAAAACACCAATTCCTATAAAATATTCAACAAAATCTTTTGTTCAAACTCCTGAAAGCGGCGTATATTTAAAAACGGAGAAAAGAAACAAAACTACATTTATGTACAATTAGAATGATAAAGATCAATAAAAAAACGCTTTTCATACATGTAATTTATTTATGGCCAGGTGTCTACTTCCAAAGAAACATGCAAAACAAACTGCGCAGCTGGCAGGTATCTGCAGCTTATAACTATGTAATCCTGTTTTAACCAATCGGTGTGCGTACGCTGCGTGGAATGTTATATATGCCCAGAAAATAAATCAAGCGGCAGAAGCAGCAGCACCAAAGAACGATCGCAAGTCTCAACGACCGATAGCCGCACGTCTCAAGAACTTGAACTTGTATTACTCGCGAGGATTGTGCGTATGTATAGTCACGAAGAATTCTTGCATGCTGTAAGTACGCGCTGCTCACTTGAGGATGCTTGATGCTTCGCAGTAATGTATGCGATGAGTTTGCGAACCTTCTGCATAATAATATAACGCTCAGCATAGAGAATACGTTTGGTATTTTCTATTCTGTAGAAGTTGCAAATCAAACAATAAATCAAAATTTTCAAATCTATATGTATAGATATATTTATGTATATGTCTCAACAAATAATTATTTCAAATCTTTTTCTGCATTCATTTAAACATAACAAACTATGTTTAAATGTTAAAAATCACGATTAAAATTCTTTTGAGTATAGAAAAGTAGTAAACGCTCCTAAACGGCGTAAACATATCCAGCGTATGGGTAAAAGGGAAAGACATTAATCAGGCGCACGTTCATTTTCTTCAAGAAACTTGCTCACGTCCGTAGGCTTTTAATATTTCGTTTTAGCTCGTCAGAAATTCTCCCTTGAGGGGAGAGCTGGCATTAAGAGCCGGCCCTGCCACACACCGCGGGAGAGCCATGCGATGTAGTAGTTATAGGACGAGTTGACTTTTTTATGGGGCCCATCAGGAAGACTACAAATACGAGGAGCGCGCACCTTGCATCTCATAGTTCTTTGCACTACGGGCAGCATCCACACGGCACGAGCGCAGCTTCTCAGATTTCACGATGTTTAAATACGTGAGTTTGTGCGCGTTTCATATATTTTAATATCTTCGCTAATTAATAAAAATATTGTTAAAAATTTTTTTTACCTTACAGATGTTGCTGTTTGTCATTGTTGGATTGGCATATTCAACTCCCGTTCCAGATCCCAAACCTGTCAAGTCTTTCCAGACACCAGCATCTACGGAAAAGCTTACGCCTATAGTTGCTGCACCACTTCCAGCACTTGCCGCTATTCCACAGGTTGCTGTACCTTTTGCTGCTGTAAGTACCAAACAAATATATGATACACCTATTAGTATAAAATTTCAGAACGTTTTGAAAGCCTACCTACTTAGCAGGTAGACTATCAGAACATTATCAAACAGAAAGACGATTAGGAATAATAAAGTAATCTTATTTAAGTGGATAAATTTGTATATCACATTAGATTAATATAAATTTGATTGTAAAGTCTATATTTATTGATAATAGACTTTTGAATTGGTTTCTAATTTGCCTTTCTAATTTATCTGGAAAAAACTCATTATATTTCGATAAAGAAATAAAATTTGTGATCCATAATCTTTTAGTTTTCGCCACTCGCTTACACGTATGTGGCGCCATTCAAAATTGCTGCGATTCCTTCAACTTACACAGTCGAACAACATGGCTACACGATTTCTTACTGATCGCTACATACACTGATCGGTAACTTACCATCTGCTAGTGCTTACAATGATCAAGAATTGGATTAAGGCAAGACCAAGTATCGATTGTTGATCTTCAATCACATTACCATAGTAAAGCATACAAATAACTTTTTATAGAATTTCTAATAATATAAAATAAATTACCACCTTATCTTCATTAAACAAAAATAATAAAATAAGAGGAATGTAAATAATGAAAAATAAAGGGTTGTAACTTTATGCTATGAAATGTGAAATCTTTTAATTTATTTCCTTACATTTGATAAATTTTTTGATAAAATAATACCTGGTTAGTATGCACAATAAAAAACAATTTAAATAATTTTCATCTTGTAAAGCAAAATTAACAGAATGAATATTACGATCATCTTCGTCTTTTTTATATGGAAATAATTTATTTAATAAATTGCATGTGCGTATCGATTATAATAGTTTATTAATAATGCAAATCAGAATCCTTTAATTTCGAAAAAATTTTGTTGAACATTATGAAAATAATTTAACAATAAATTGTACATGCGTATTGATTATTATACCGTATTATAATCATGCAAATCAAAGTCTTTTGATTTCGAAAAAAATTCTTTGAACATTATAATTAAGATTCTCTTTTATTTCGCAGTATCGATGAAACGTAAATAAAGGTAAGAGTTAGTTCTACGAAGGTTGTGGAGAAATCGTCTACACATTCGCGAAATGAAAATGAATTATGCCGACTGGCAGGAGCCGTCTTTCCTTTTTTAATTCGCTGGCGTAGGTGTAGCCCAAATACATACTTATGATTCGACTATAATACCTATATCCTAGTACAAAATTTGCGAAATTAATAAACTTTTTCTCCTAAATTTCACGACGAATCGAGGCCAGAGCGAAACGGTATTATTTGAAGATCATTGGTATTGCTTTCGACATAAGTGTATTGGGAGTTTCAAGATTCTATTGATATACTACTTCTATTTCATCTATTACCAACTTTGTATTACGCAATCTATTTTCGACAGAATGTTTTTAAGCCTCTTTATACTCGAGTGCAATGGCATGGAACATCAGCATATTTATCTAAATGACAAATTTTAAATACAAATCCAGAGATCTTAAAAGCAGCATCAATTCGTCTTCGTTGATATTATTTACTAATCTACTGCTTGAGCCTATAAAACAAAATCATCGAGAGTAGTAATAAACATTTTTCTTGTTTTCTACACTCCTTTTGCAGCTTCCTAATGTTTCAAGACAAAAACCGCAGGTCTTCTGGCTGCGGTCGTCGAGAGGGAAAGTGGATGAACCGTGTGGACTTTCTCCAGACCTGCGAAGACTTTTAACGCGTATAGCGACGCTACATGTAAACACGAGGCGTTGTACGCCTCTTATTAGTATGCCCGAGGCATCGATCGGACGTTACGTAAGTTTGACCGAACAGTCACACTGGTCCAGTAATAATTAAAATAACTTCCATGTATCGGAAGATGCGCAGACTGGTTTAAGGCACTTGATATCGCCGTTGATACCAGTTTTTTTATGGAATGATTCAATCAAACTCTGATGGGTATTACTAGATAGTTACGGTATTACTGTGATTCGATTGAATCGTTTACATAATTTATTTTAGAAGTAATTGAAAAAAAATCCGACAATCAAAATTAATTTCATGATATTGCATTACCAGAAATATGTCAGGGTTTACTTTACTAGACTAGAAAAAGGCATTAGCGCCAAGTGCAATTGTAATAAAATAAGAACAAAGAAGATGCTACTCTGGCGTGTAGAAAAAGTCGAATAAGATTAACAATTTAAATAACTTGTAGTCAGAACGAAACACGAAAAAAAAAATAGAACTCGTCTATAAAACAAGATATTATTGTAAAAGTCTCTAATAAAAAAAGCCATACTGCAGTGTTATAACATCAAGATATGCAGTCAGTCGATTCGGGTCAAGACAGCATAAGCTCGAATGCAGGATCTACTGCACAAAATTTCCAGTTGCAACAGCGGGAAAATCCCCGTTGTGCAACTATACTATAAAGCGCCGAGAGTCGTGAACGCGGACACGCGCTCCTTAGAACACTCAACTAACGTCTCGTAGGTCTTTACCCCCGCAGTGCACTGCTGCAAATGTGGGGAATTCTAAAATGCACCGCAATTCTATCGTGTTGCGAAACAAAAAATTATCCAGCTCTTTTTATGTGTATTACCGTATATATATACTATATGCAATGCATCAGCATTAATTATTTATAATTCGAGTATAATATACTAGAACGGCATCGCGAAAAAACGCGCGATGATTTGAATAGCAGAGGGGAGTGCAGTAGCTACGCATATGAATGCATCGGATATATCATTGGTCATGCTTCGATTGTCTAGCGAGATTAAATGCACGTATAATGCAGCGGCGTCGGCTCACCGCGGCCCATTCATAACAAGCCGCGCTTACGTCTGCGCGCGGCGAACATCCTCGGAAACACTTTCTCCCGGATCCCCGAAACCTTAGGAGCGCGACGAGAACAATTCGGACTTAAAACCACGCGTATAGACGGCGAACATTTTTATCCGACATTTCTTAACTGGCCGCTGAGCAATCGACTTTTCGTTTCGTTAATGCAGTGACGCAGGAACATCTAATTACCGTGAATTTTTATGGGCCGGTGGTTTTCCTCTTTGGAGAAAAAATGTGCATGTGTAGCTGTTTACGGTTTCACCTATTGTAGTTCGTCTTATCGATGGATCGACGTGAGATATAACGTCAGAGACATTATTATTGGCAGGATGAGTATATATATATATATATATATATATATAGAGCGAGAGAATAGAAAAGTGCATAGCTGCACGTGATGTATTATTCCGTGTGTTGATGATTCAGTTTCGATGTCAAGGTTATATGGGAGAACGGCTCGAGGCTTTTGTGCGTGAAAGAAAAGAAAGTTTCTTTCGGGTGTGCATGTAGTCACTTAAGAGGCTTTACCGACACTGTGAAAGCATTTTGCCGTGCCGTGTGTTTATATATATATACGAATCTCGTGATCGCTATGGAAGAACAAAAAACTCTCCTTCGCACGTCACTGCCTTCGAAGCCTTTATTTTCTTTGCTATGTGTGCTGATCCTTCGTCCAAAGTGGATAATTCATATTGCCCGAAATACTTTGATTCCGCAAAAGCCTATATACGTGTTATAATTAGCTTTTTCGTGCGTTTACACTATATTTTACGAACTTTCCTTTATTTTACGACGATATTAAATTTATTGTGAGAAGAATATATATACTGTTTTACAAGAGTTGGTGGCACTGCACTTGCATCGGTTTGTTCAATGCTTTATGGCTTTTTATGCGAGAAAAGAAATAATAGGTCATTGATCTTTGATACATCTGCACCCGATGATAAAAAAAATCATTATACATGTTATACAATCGTATAGCGCGATACATTTAATTCTGCTTCCTTTTAAATCAATCAATTAATTAGTATATATAAGCTCAACGGTCCATTGCGTTTTAATTATTAAATTTCAATGAAATTCAATGCGCAAAATTATTGTTAACTAAACAAAGACACGAAAGGAGGCTTATACTTCAATTAAGCGCATCAATCACACGCGCGGCATTGAAAGTTCTATAAACATAATCTCCATCAGGCTGACACACAAAAGCAACAATTAAGAAAACATAATGAATCCAACCACAATATATCTCCGCTCTTTGTAAGTATAGATGTACAATATAACAACCCTCGCGTTCTCCCTAAAAGCTTGCATTTCGCGCGCGCACTGTACACGCGGGGGATAAACAAAATCGATAAACAACGGGGCGATGCTCCTAATGAACAAATGAACAATCGCGACTGATCCGCGCCTTATACCCGTTACACAACCAGCATCAGGAGCTAATGAAGTTGCGTAAGGCAGTTCATTAACGAAAAGATGCCGATCGACAGCTTTTTCTCCCGCGAGTACCATTTACTACGATCCATTCATGAGAAGCATACAACTACGTCATAGACTGACCGAAGCATATAATATATAGACGCGCAGAAGCGCGAGGTCGCGCAATTGCCTGCGACACGCGTCGACACCGGGCGACGGAGAGATTATGTAACCAGAGAAGGCCGGACACCCAAAAGACACGATGATCTTCCGAGGAGCGACCTGCAGGACGAGCGAAGAAGAGGCTTCTCGGTATCGAGATTATCGCGTGGAAAACCCCTTGCGAAATGATGTAACACGAGGCCGCCCGCGAAACCTCGTTTTTAATAACCTGGATCGGGTTCGGGCTATAAGCGTGTTGTAACTAATTTTGCGAACAGGCCTCGCGGAGGATGTCGTCTGTCTATATAGAAATAATACCTTGTTTTCGGCCGAAAATGCCCAGAGCGAAAAGAGTTAACGACAGAGTTTCCCAGAGCCGGCACTGCATTTCGGAAAGTATGCGTTTGGACTTTTTTTTGAAAGAGTGAGAAATTTCCTTCGAATCTACGCAGGTGCTCTGATGAAAGTATATACCATTACAATGTCCCAAGAGTAGATCCGGTCGCTGCTACGCGCGTCATCGATTACATGCGCGGTATATACCTATAGGTCATTTAACCGAAATCGATTGACATCACAAAGGAATTCGCTCTGGGGTATATGCCTCGTTTCGTCCTCAGCTTACGGTTTAAGCCAGAGGCGCTTATGGAATCGCGAAAATGAATTTAATAACGGTAACGTTGATTCGCGGGTGCGTAATGGGCCCTGCGACTGTGCGTATATTGTGACGACTTTGTTATGTATCGGGATGATTATTGTTTATCAACTGAACGTGACGTAGCTACTTTTGTTTTCTATTGATGACCGCATACTGGGCTGAAAATGGCACGTTGTATACACGTACTACGTAAATTAATTAGAAGGGATTTTTTCTTGTCCGACAATTTTTCTGCTGCTATGTAAGGACAACGTTTCTTTTTGATATTTTAAAGTCGATTTAATCAATAAAAGCTTATATCGACGACATAGATAAATGAATAATATCTTATTGAAGGCGATTCGCCCTTATGAGATATTTTAATTGGAAATAAGAATACGACTATAGGCGTGCAGTAGAACAAGTCGGGTGCGATAAGGCAATGCTGCATATCTCATGATAAACAGCATCATTCCCATATTCAAAGTCTTTCGTATTTCAGTTCTATTCAATAATATGCGTTCTCTTAGGGGTATTTTATTCTAATAATAAAATTTCTATACGTGAATTCTACTCTACTCCATGTGTCGCATATCCCAGACACAATACCTATTCTATTAAATTCAATTTTGATTCAAGAATTATTAATCGTTGCAAAAGATCCAATAAAAAAAATACACAAAGAAAATAAAATGCGCACAATCTACATTTTTGTTATATCCTTACCGCAAGTAATTGGTGACTTGGAAGCTAATTGTTAAAGGTATATATAAGCAAAAATATATTTAATAATTTGTTACTGTGATCGCAATTATTGTTTCCCGTGATAGACGGAAGTCAGTCAAATGTACATTTGGCACAATAAGTAAAGAATATCATTATACGTGAAAAGTGCATTAATCCATATACATCCAGAATATCCAGCTTATCATCCAATGCTAATCTCTCTCCGCCTCGCATCCCGCTCTGTTTACAATAGGAAGACTCCCCGATATCGAATCGCTAGCGAAACTGCAAGACCCAGCGGATCGTAAAAAAAAAGGAAGGTCCGGTTCTAGCTGGCTGGCGTGACTCACGGATGTACCCCACCGCCGAGGAATAGTGCTCTGCCCCCAGCATCCCCAAAGCTAAGTATATAAGATTCGGCGCCGCGAGTAAAAGCTCAGAGTGACGAGCGAGTCGCAGTTGAGCGCGGTGTTGTGCGGCACGGAGAGAAAGTGTTTCAGGTGCGGAGGAGAGCAGCGCGAGGAGCCAAGAGTCAGATTGTCAGAGACTATAGTATAAGACGAGCCGGCGCTCTTACACTCCAGGACTCAGTGTCGCGAGGAAGATTTGAGAAGAGGTGAGCCTTTTTTTGATTTTAATGTTTAGATTTATCCTTTTTTTACAAGTAGTTGGATATAGTGGTTGATTCAGTGTTAAAGTTTAAATTTTAGTATTTTGCTTATTATCTTGGATATCGGTACGAGTATATGACGATCATTTTTTAAATATTTAATATAAAAGTTGAGGTGGCATATTTGTAACAAAGTATATTATTAATCAAATTTGAATTTGATAGCAAGTTTAATCGAAAGCAAATCTGAGTAATTCTAACTTTGAGACGGAGATTCAATTAAGATAATGCATTTGCGATCATCTTATCAATGAGGCGAAACAATTCTCCTACGCGTTTTCACGGTTCAGCGACTTCGCAACTTTCTCCTCTTTGTCTCTTCCTCCTCTCGAGATCTACATTACGCACTCGTATAAAAAAGAAGGCTTTTCGAAACTCGCAAGTTTCTTTTCATTTCACTTTGACGTAATATAACTTTTCATAAAACTTTGAATACTTCTGTGTACTTCATATTTTCGACGCCTTTTAACAAAATCTTATACTTACGTAACCCCCGAAAAAGGGTAGAAGTAAATAATGAGATCGTAAAAAAGTATTATATCGAGTGGCAATGAACGGAGAAAAGGGAAGACGTTTATTGTGTATACTGAACGCGAGCGCCTGTTTGACCACTTTCTCTAACTTCCTCTCACTTTCCTTCGGATCTACCTATACAGCTTCCTCCGGTCTACCTTGAAGCTTATTACGTCTCATATACTCGGTAGCGTTCTATTTTCCCTGTTTTCATCTCATTCGTCATATCGGACATAATCTCCGTATCTCATCAGGGGTCATATAGGAAAATAACTGGCGCGTGTTTTAGATGCGAGATTCAGGCAATAAGGCTTGTGATACACATGAAAATTGTAATTTTCACCGACTGACCGGCGAGTAAAATTTAATTGCCCAACATCATTTGCTGGCCGAGCAAATCCGATATGAAGGAGAAAGGAGAGGAGAGAGATGCACTTTCTCGCGGTTTCATTATTCAAAAAATTAATGGTGAAAACGCGCTACGTGTATATGACGCACGGCGATTATCCTTCGCTGATGCTTCGCCCACTTTATTTACCAATCGCGCATTGCGCAATCGGTAAGTTCGGCAATGTCAAGCGAGCTCTCGAATTGCAAACTTTACTTTCGACGATGAAACGGACTTAACGACGTGATAGGAATATGCTCTTCAAGCACTTATTGATATTTTGTTATGGTAATTTAATGGTTCTGTTATACTCGCGCATTTGCATACCGCTTATAATGATATAGTGAATGTAAACGCGCTTGAGTTGAGTGATCGGGATCACGTTTGAAATATTTAGGTATTTCGAGTCCCATTATAGCGAACTGTATAAAGTAACGGTCTCGCGGTAATAAAGGCATGACTGTATTCATAGAGCTTCACGTCTCATTAAAGTAGCCTATCATTAATTCAGGCACAACGAGTTTCTGATTAGTCAATAATATCGGTGCGCTCCGCTATTGTCACGCCTGTGTGCTCTTTTAGAAAAGCGATATTGAGGTCGCGCACTGAACCCGAAAGCTCAGAAATAACTTCCGGTCTTCCGTAGGAAAGTTACTTCAAAAGACTCTCTCATGCTTCCCAGCAAAAAGATGCGCAAAGACAAATAAAATAGGAATGTGAGTAACATAAAAAAAGAAAAAAAAAGAAAGAGAAAAATATAGTCGCGTTATGTGATCAGTTATGAGATCATAGACCAAAAATAAGAAGAAAGTAAGGCACGAGAGAAAGTTACTCCTTTTAGAGATGACAATTGTGCTTTTCACTGCTACGGATAACGGACAGCTGTAATTTTTGCCGTGATTATGTTTGCATCGACGGAAATCCCATCCGTTTGACAACAATCGCACGAGTTCTGGACAACTAGCATTATTATCGACCTTGTAATACATATTTGCAGAATCAAAATAGCGCGTGTGACATTGAAACGTATTTTCGTACTCCGTTGAGTTTATGATAATGAGGTTTTTGAATTAGTCAATGTTACTCTCGTCATTGCCCCATCTATTAATCAAGTGTATTATATATTGTACGGTCCCAATTTTCGTATACCATACTGTCATTACACTCAATTAACATGAATAAATTTTATTTTCCAGACAAGATGTGGTTAAGGTATATGGCATTGGTGTGCCTAACGGCTCACGCTCTTGCGACCCAGGTGTATTCGCCCTCCTCTGGGAACCAACGAAAACAGTATTCCTGGCAAGCTTCGGATCTTGCTGCATCTGCAAGCGACCCAAATGAAGCTTTCCATCCCCTGACTTTTGATTCCACTAAGCAACAAGCTCAACCACTTGACCCCTCAAAGGTAAATAATCATACATTCTGTAACAGATTTGCACGCGACTTATAAAATCATTTTAATAAGAACAACGATAATAATCAAGGGAAGGCTAACAATTACGTTTTAAAATTTTTTAGGCCGAAACGGTGATCGATGATATTCTTGTTTCTAACCGTCAAGGCCGTAATCTCGAGGGTTACGATGAAATTTATGCTGATCCTGAAGTAAAAAATGCTTTACAGATTGGAAATGATACCCTTGCACGATCGTACATTCGTGATAAGTTGTGCTCTCTGGGTTTGATGAACGTAAGTTGCCTACATTAATTTTTTATCGCTATACTATACTTTGATCAAAAGTATGTTATTTACTACGTTAAATTAAATATTACAGTGTGATGGTACTGAAGAAAGACGCCCGTACTACTCGCCGCACCGTGACATCCACCCACAAGAAGTCATTTACGCCCAACCCGTTACGATCAAACCGGTCGGCCGACCATTGCCGGCTATTCCAGTTAAGCGGCCTGGTGGCTTCGGAGGAATTGGAGGTCCTCCTCCTAGACCTGGTTTCGGATCCGGTCCAATCTATGCCGGACACGGAGGACCACCCCCACCCTTTTCAGGCCACGGTGGCCCATCCTTCATTGGAGGCCCACCACCCAGTTTCTCTGGACCCTACCCCGCTTACAAGAAACCCGGCGTCATCCACGGATCCAAGCCAGTTTACGAGTCTGGATTCGAAGGTGAAATAGACTACGAAGACAAGTTCATCGACAAAAAACAAGTAGTCGTTCAGGGATCTGGTATCCAGCAACATGTTCACCATCACTACCACCACGGTGAAGGAGGCGCTGGTGGTGCAGGAGTTACTCCGATCATTGGACCCGGACCTATTGGCAGCAATGGCTTTAACAACTACGGCTATGGAAATGGCGGTGGCTCTTACAATGACTTTGAAGAATATAAAAAGAACTTTAAAGTGAAAAGTCCATCGTCCGGCAACAGTCTCGTCGGTGCTGCATCCAACAACAACTATGCCAACAACTTTGGTTCTTACGAGAAGCCCAAAACTGGAAAGGGTTTTTCTCAGCCTGGTAAACAGTTTGGTTCTTCCGGACTGGGAGCGCACACTTTCGGCGGAAACAACATCAACAACAACAATTACGGTGGTAATGGCGGCTTCGGATCTAGCAATGGTTTCGAATCCAACAACGGATTCGGCTCAAACGGATTCGACAATAACGGGCTTTCGGGATCCAGCTACGACGATTGCATCTGCGTTCCTTACGATCAGTGCGCAACCCTGAATCATGCAGGCCGCAAAGACGATCTGTTCTTGGCTATTGACCCACGTAACGTCAACAAGAACATCGAGGCTGATACCGAAGAAGTTGTCGTTACCGACAGCAATGGTACCATGAGCGTAGTACGTGTACCAAAGGGTGTCAACGAAACCGAAGCGTTGCAGCAAAAGAAAGACGAAGATAGCAAAGCATCCGATGCATCGAGTACCAAAGATAAGAAAGAAGAAGCAACCGAAGAAAAAAGAACTAAGAGAGACGTCAGTAAAACCGCCAACGATAAAGAGCCAAAAGCTGAAGCTCAAAGCGTAAGTTTCATGTGCAACATTCAAAACTAATAACTTTGGGTCATCAACGTAAAATTAGGGGTGACAGTCATTATTAACATGATTGAAAAATTGAAAAAAGTTCTATACGGCTACACACAACCATTTGTGGTGCAAGCTTTTTTTGATATTTCAATCGTATGAAATAATTATTGAATGAAAAGATACAAAAATCATGGTGTTGGTAAGTGCTTTAACATCACTTTGACTTGACCATTCGAAATTCGCCTTTTTCACTGTTTCTAGTTTATTCATCATGACGACGATGACGAACGTTAACCAATTTTTTTGACAATTACTGTGCTTTAACAGGCAATTATTATAAACTATGTAATATTATGTCATGTGCAACGAATGTGCAGTAATTAGATTTGCAATATTCTCAAGGTAGTAAACTGTTGGATTTGAAGCCGAGACAAACGTAAAAATAACTCATATCGAGATGCATCAATCTGTCTTGGAAAGAATTTAATTGGTATACCAATATAATCGGGAGCGAGAAATGTTTAGAGTCACGTATATGAGGAGGTCATCGGAAATCGTCGAATTGGTTGGTGTATCATGCGGTTATTCGGGGCTCATCGCTCATGATAGTGACATGTACCGGACTTTGAAGATTGGCTAACCAACGTCCTAACCAGTAGATACACATGAACTTGTCTCTCCAACGTGGCTCTCTGAATCTCATTGCAGCGCCTCCTCGGTAACCAGGTCGACTCTTCGAAGCTCAACGTTAAGCCAACTTTCGGCGTCAGCTTCGGTCTGCCTCAGGGTGGAGGAGGCTCCTATCCCATCAATCCGTACGGAGGAGATTCCTTCGTCAATCCTTATCCTGGCTACGGCGCCGGTAATCAAGGACTTAATCTCGGTCTCGTATCTGTCAATCCTCTCGTTGCTCTTCAGGTCACAAAAGACGACTATGGAGAAAAAGTGATAAAGCCTTTCGTCAATCTTCACGTGACGCCTAACCAAGGACTCGTTAATAAGCTCGGCCACGTGTTAGCTCACAAAAAGGAAGCGTTGTTCGGAGGTCACAATTACGCGCCGCACTATTATCCAGCTGGTCCGCCGATTTCGCATTATCCTGGTCCACCAGCTTCGCATTATCCTGGCCCGCACTATCCGAGCTATGGACCACCTGGACCGATTCACTTTGAGAAGCCTCACTATCATAACCATCAGCATCAACATCACCATCACCAGAATCAGCACCACTATAAACCGCATCATTACGAAACCTACCCCGGACACTATAACAGAGAAGGTTCCGATTACGACGAGGATTACGATTACTCCAATTTTGGAGATTACGATAATTACTACAGAAACGCACGCAACAATACAAGTTCGAATGACGTCCCAAAACGACTTCAGAATAGCTTGACTAATCGAAGAAATCCGAGCGAACAATCGTCTTCGAAAGTCAACTTTCCCGATAGAAGAAAGCGCGATGCGCAGGAGGTAAGATTTTAAGGTCCAAAAGTAGCGCAGAAATCGTACCTACGGGATTCAATCGAACGTCTACGGATCATACAGGAACATCAAAGATGAAAAAAAAAAAACCTTTGTGCGGAAAAATGTTCGATGATGACGACGACAACTACAGTATTCGACAACATACAAGCATTTAAGACTTTGGAGAATCAGACACCAGACAGATAACATTTTTATATGACTTTCTTCTATATCACTCTATATATTTTCGCGACTAACGATAGCCTAAGACAAGCTTTACTGACCATCGATACGATTGCATGCTAATAAGTAGCAGCTTATCATAGTTTAACGGCATCGCTGTAAATACGAGCCTACAGGGTCACAGCTATGATGTACATACAGTATACATCAGACGTATGCACTTTATTATACAAATATACGAAAACATTAACTTACTTGAAAATTCAATATTATAGAGACAATTCGGACGCCCTCCGGTCTGCGGGCCCCAGCACGTCTGCTGTCGTCGCAACCAGCTCTACCCAGGCTCTCAAAGTAACCGTCCGCGTCACGGCCAGTGCGGTGTGAGGTACAGCCAAGGCATCGCCGGACGCATCAAGACCCCGAGCTACATCGACGGCGACTCCGAGTTCGGGGAATACCCCTGGCAGGTGGCCATCCTCAAGAAGGAGCCCGGCGAGAAGGAGAGCGTCTACGTCTGCGGCGGCACCCTCATCTCTCCGCGTCACATCATCACCGCGGCTCACTGCATCAAGACACACTCCGGTCGCGACCTGCGCGCCAGACTCGGCGAGTGGGACGTCAACCACGACGTCGAGTTCTTCCCGTACATCGAGCGCGACATCGTCAGCGTGATCGTCCACCCCGAGTTCTACGCCGGTACACTCTACAACGACGTGGCCATCCTCAAGCTCGACTACGACGTCGACTTCGAGAAGAACCCGCACATCGCGCCCGCCTGCTTGCCCGACAAGTTCGACGACTTCGTCAATACTAGGTAAGTGTCGCGTCGTTCAGATCACGTGACTACGCCGTCTTTTCGTTCCACGTTCCAAAACGAAGTATTATACCTAACTTGAATATCGTATTTACCCGTTTGCCCGTAGATGCTGGACGACCGGTTGGGGCAAGGACGCCTTCGGCGACTTCGGCAAGTACCAGAACATCCTGAAGGAGGTCGACGTGCCGGTGATCAGCAACAACGTCTGCGAGCATCAGATGCGCCGTACGCGTCTCGGGCCGAGTTTCAACCTGCATCCAGGCTTTGTCTGTGCCGGTGGCGAGGAGGGCAAGGACGCGTGCAAGGGCGACGGTGGCGGCCCCATGGTCTGCGAGCGCCACGGAAAATGGCAACTCGCTGGAGTCGTCTCCTGGGGAATAGGCTGCGGACAGGCTGGTGTTCCAGGTGTATACTCGCGAGTCTCCTACTACCTTGACTGGATCCGTCAGATCATCGGGCACTGAGCGGCCTCGGAAAGGTTTTTCGTATGGTATTAATATAGTGCTTCCGCGTAATTATTTATTATTATCTTTGCATTTATATTCGTATATATCTGCTGATGGTTTACTTTTGTCCATTGTATTTGAATGATCGTTAAATTGTGTATTTAGTGCGTGTTTTCATCTATTACTGATGAATCTCATTATCGATCTTCTCTACGAACGTATATTCGTTTTATTATTGTAGTTTATTTATTACATATGCGCAGTAGATCAACCCGTTTAATCTTTGTGATATATTGTTTTCGCCAATCTTACGCGCTATACGAAACATCTGAACACATATATAAGTATTTATGAAATGATTATTGTAAATATATTATTATATCCTTAAAATATTTTGTATATCTGTTAATTAATAAGCAATTTGAAAAATTCGAATGTCCACATTCGGAGCGTTGAGTAATGCATATTCTGTGCAACGTCTTAATTTTTAGTGAATAAATATTTAAAACTTTATTAAAAAATTGCCGTAATTCTTCTTTATTCTCACTGCCTCCCCTTTAAATCGAGCTATATATCTAAAACTTGAAAAATTAGAATTTCATTGTGTTTTCAATAAACTATCTTATGTATAAGTACAACATTCTATGTTTATCGTAAGCTAGTACCTATGCGTACAGTTATTCAAAAGTCCAGGGTATTCGTGGGGGAGATCAAGACTTTACCCGACATCTGCTGGATTATCCGGGAATTTCGAATACTGTAGACCTCGGACGGTAATGCAGTGGTATTTCGGGTGTACAAGCTAGTGTACCAGTGACTACTGCTAGATCAACGTGCGCGAGCGGCTTTGTGTACACCTGCGAACGTAACCTCACACGAGTATCAATGTTACATTAACGTATAAATAATTGCAAAAAACAAAAATACAATAAAAATAAAAGTAATCGTCGAATATGCCGTACAAGTACATAGGAAAGACCAATGATTTCAAGGGGAAGACATTGTGGGAAATTTTGGGAAATCTGAAAAACTTTGGTGTTGGCAGGATAGTTGCTAGAAATCGATTTCAAAGATATGATCAGCCTTGTTACTATAAAATTTTGAAAGTTGAAGCCTTACCGAATCCACCGGATGCTTCGTATCATTCGGTAAGTACACAATTCTCGTATCTTACTATCAAGTAAGTATTTCATAATTGCTTTAACTAAACATGAATATTGTCGGTGTAGATAGCTCGAAAAGTTATTGCATTAGTGGAGAAAACCCACCGTGGAATGAAACAAGAAAAGTTTGTACAACTTGAGTCTGCCACTTACAAAGCTGACCATTTTCTTGTACCCAAACATAAAGAAGCTGAATTCTGCAAGACGGTAAATGTTCAAATGAGAATTTTACCTAGAGAAATGGAGTTTCCACCTCTTATGAAAGAATTTATACTTCGTCAAACAAAAATGGACAATATCAAGAACAAAGAGCCAAAAATGACTATTGCGTACAATGACACTGGTTTGAAAACCTACCGAGTAGCCAAAGAAGGTGAAACACCAACAGAACCAGAACCGTCCATTGGGCTTGGAACACCAGCAACTCCCAGCTTATATGCGAATGTCAAAGAAATATAACATAATATAGTTAATGAATCATTTTCAAACAAATAGATTTTAAGATTTGTACAGGTACCTAGTTGTACATAAGCTATTTGAGTTATTAAAACAAATGTACATTGAGTTGACAACTGTCGATAAACATTTGAAAATAAATTCATGAAATTGTTATATTTATTGGATTACAAAATATGTCTTATTTTCTATTTCGTGTATATGTATAAGTGCTAATTGACAAATTCTACAGTTTTTTGTTTTGTTCTTATACGTTTATATTTTAAGGTTACAATGTGAATTTTAATATTGATTATTGGTTAAAAATCTAAATTTATAGTTGTTAAAGAGTTTTAAAAAATTGTTCAATGCCAAGGTGTCCGGACACTTGTCCTACAGTGCAAAAACAACTAAAACGTTTATTGGGTATATAAATCATATTATTGACACAACGTCAATTACAATTTTTTCACAATCTATTCAACATTACAATTTATTTGAACCTATTTAAAAAGCGCAAGAAGCAGCAGCTCGAGAATTAGAACAAAAAAACACCATTTACAATGAGCCATCAGCCGATCCTGAGAATACAGAAGTACAAACTAGCGACGAGATATCGAGTATCTCAAACGTGCCGTCGGAATCTACAGCCCCAGCGAGAGGTTCGTCTAAATTCTATAAGAATTGCTCAACCGCTTATATATTTTTCTAACAAATGATTTTGTTAATTAAAAAAAAAAAGAGGAGGAGTCAACGAGATCGATACAAGCTTCGTATCCATCCTCCAGGTACAAATTATATTACTTAAAAATAAAATATCTAGATGATTTTTTTTTAATTTTCAACCGCCAATGTTTTTTTGCAGGGGAACAGCTATAATTCTCAGCAAAAGTGCGAGAAGCCAGCCGAGTGAGCAAAGCCAGTACCGCAGGTCTTACAGAAGCTTAGTTGGAACAGCGATCGTATCGAACCGTAGTGTCCATTCGTCACGTCCCGTTGAAAGTAAGTAATGTATTATGCTTTTGCATAAAATATCAGTTAAACGATCCTTGAAACGGCATAAAGTATTAAAAAAAAAAAAAAAAAATACATCAGAAATTCCAGAGCCGCCGCAGACTAAATCCGAACAGAATCAGACGGAAATCGATCGATACTACTTAAACAAAGGCTTTAATTACTTTGACGACTTTTGCGGCTGTTCATTAGACTGCGTTTTGGCCCAGGCGGTGAGAGACAACTTCATATGGACCAGCCTGAAGTCACTAGCCTTTTGCGCCGCTGGTATCAAGCTATGTTGCGAGCTGGAAGCTTGGACAATACCTAATTCTTTCTTTTGACGCGATTTTCGAATCAAACGGTCGAGTCTTCCTCTCGTATTTCCTGTAATTTATAGTCGTTTCCTGTGAACATAATGCCCGTGGCGACGTTTCTCAAAAGACAATAGAAAGGGAAAATTCGATTAACACTACGCGCCTTGTGGGAATGGAATAAAGTGGGTTTGTTATAAATAAAAACGTTTTATTACAGTATAAGAGCTGGTTAAAAATTTACATTAATCCTGCACAGTTTTGCACTCGTAACAATAGGCATAGGTAACTTCGGATTTCATTCAATACTGAAAAACGATAAAAATACACGCGTTTCATAATAACATAAATAATAAACCTACATAGTAAGTGAATTCTTAACGATCGCACTTCGCATCGAGTCTAAACGTTCAGTCTAACGGAGAATACTATCATCACATAAATTTCGAGACTCCAAACAGCTATTCTCGCGCATAAAAAATCTCACGTTCGCAACTGCAGTCTCCTCCTCCTCGTGTAAAACTCGACAACGCAAACCAGACCAACGATCACAGCCAAAACCGACAGCACGTAGGCCATCGCCGACTGCCACCTACTCGCAGTCTGGACCCTATCCACCGAATCGACGACCCTAAAAGCGATGTCGTTCTGCCAATCGTGCGTGTCATTTCTGCCCGTCCGCCGTACATCTCGAGCCTTCCTGGAGTGACCGGCCGGACAGTTGAGAACGCAGTCCTCGCCGCTGAGGCAACCGGTGACCTTGACGCTCAGCACCATCTCGTCGGTCTCCTGCATGTTCTCGAACATGAAGGCCTTGAAGAGGAGGTAACTCTCGAGCGGACTCACCCGGTACTGTTCTCCAGAGCAGATCTCTCGAACCTGGGGATTGAGACATCCTTCGGAATCCAAAATCCACAGGCTGTTCATGATCTTCTTGCGCTGGCGCTTCTCCACGTAGTGCACCGTTACCTCGCTTATCTTCGAGTACTTCCAGCCTGAAGATGAAGAAATCGAAGGTTACAGACTCGAATGTGCCATATAAGCAATATGACCGACCCTACCATCTCCTTCGCGAACTGCGGCCCGGAGTAGAACCTCCTCTCCCAGCAGCAGCGTTCCGCCGGACTCGATCTTGGCGTCGAAGACGTGCTGCTCGGCAGTGCCGGCGCCGAAGCTCTTCCTGTACAGCGCGATCTCGGTCTCGAAGGCGCTTTTATGCCCGCCCGTTGCCACTCGCGGTGCCATCCTCGCCGCGCTGAAAGCGAGTGCAATCGGTACGTGTATAGTCTTCGATCACAGCCTCGTGCAATAGACTTACGTGTCGATGGTCTTGAGATTTAGGCGCCGCGTGTGGGAAGCGATCCGCTCCTGGGTTCTGCACTGGAGCGTCATCTTGAGATCGTCCTTGAGTCTGAGCCCGGAAATCGTGGGAAATCTCAGGCTGAGACAGTAGTACCGGCCGGAATCGGCCGAGCAGTCGACGACCCCGCAGTTCCAGAAATCGTCCTTGCCGAAATCGATCCGGTACTCGCTCTTCAGCTTGACGATCTTGCAGGTACCGCTACCCGCGTTCTCGATCAGCGGATGGTCCGAGTCCTTCGGCGGAGATAACGAGGCTCTGCGCGTTATGCAATAAATCGGGTAATGAGGCGTATGTCGCGAGATCGCGTGTGCTGGCGTGAACTTTCAATGCATATTTTTACGCGAGATAAAGCCAGCTGATTGCGCTCATTACACGCGCCTGCGATATTTGAATAATTCCGCGCATATGCGGTTATTACGTATACGCGTTACCTGAAGTAAAGCTCTTCCGCACTGTTCTGACAAGACATCTCGTTGATCTGCACCTGACCGGGAAGAAGATCCCCGAAGACGTCGTTGCTGTTCTTTTGCCTCTGCTCCTCGGAGCCTCTGCCGAACGCGTAGACCGGATAGAAATCGGCGGGGTTGTTGACGAAGGGGGTTTGAAGCCCCAAAGCTGGTCTGGCGGATAAGGCCGTGGCTATGTCGACCGAACTCACCGGGATCCTGGCTCGGTTGTCTATAACCTCGGGTAGAGCGAAACTTGGCGACTCGGCTGGCAGGTAGACCCTCTGGGCTGTGCGGCGGCTCGGGTAGTTTACGAGGATCGGCTCGATGGCGACTCCGAGACACAGCGGCAGGAGCAGTAGGACCTACTTCAAGAGCGATAGATGTAGACGGATTTGAGACGCTTTTCACTTGGATATTCACGTATGTGGTTTTTGTACATCGACAAAGGGTAATTTTTTTTTTGGTACGTAAAGAAGAGAATATCAGCACCTTGAGACACGACACTGATCGAAACTCCCGCATGATTGCAGAGCTGCGTTCACCCATGGACTGAAGTCCCGGCACATGTGGGCGGGGGCTTATAAAGCTCCGAAAATAAGGGGCATCATTGTCCTGCCCTCGAGGTTCATTAATCAGAGAAAAGTCGTGCCCGGAGTGACGATCGGCTACTTAGCATAAAACACCGGGCGATATGAGTAACGCGCGCCATTAGCGATAGCTAGTCTTTTATGCTTCTCGGAGAGGATCGATTCGGGTCAGAGAGGAGTCCTTTTTTTACTGGTCGATCGGCTCGAAGTGACAATCGATGAAACGGAGGTGTGTTGTTGTCGCTGACCGGGTCAGTCGTGTAGTCTGCTTCTTTTGTGCTCGGAGAGAGTGTCACTTGGAATTTTGATTTCTCATTCAAGGCTGCGCAGCTTATAAACAGGAATCCGATCGGCTGCTCTCCTGAATTCGAATATTCATCAAGCGTTATATGTTTATACGACAAAAACGCTCCCACGACGACTATAATCCCGGGCATTTCGCGGAACCGTTAAATCACGATAAACCGTTCCACAGCCTCGCCCACGTAGAAAAGTTTCATCTCCTCGCACGCGAGAGCCAATATTATCGCGCGTATATCGCGTTATCGCAACCACCACAGGGGGTCGACACGTCGCGCGAGTTTCGGCTGCGATGGATTACTCGTGTATTATGTCAGCGCGATGAGAAGCGGCCGAAGCGGAAATCCACTAATATACTGCAGCAACGAGTCGCCCCTGCAACGGAGCATGAAGCGCCGCGTGCCTCTTGCGCGTCGAATGGGACTTCCTTTCTTACTATTATATCCTTTCCTCTCTGGCTTGTTTACACACACACACAGAGCTTCGATTCGAGCCAGTGAATTGAGCCGCCGTGCAGCTGCGCGGATTGACGAGGGCTTTTTTTATTCAACTTATATATATATACACGGGGCAGCTTTATGACTTCATTATTTCTTTGTAGATATACGCGAAATCTTGCCGGCCGCCGCGGCTGAATTCTATGGCGTCCGGTGCGCGAGCTTTGTCCGTCTACGCGATGCAGATTAAGCTCGAGTGCGGCTATAGAAGTAAGAACGAATTTCTTTTTTTTTTTCAAGGCGAAACGCACCGGCTCTCAATTCAGACATTCGCGCGCTCGCGAATGTATATATAGCTGACTTTTTTTCTTATCGGACGCGGTGCACGCGCGCTGATTATCGCGCTGTTGAATTCAAATGCGCGCGTACAAGGGGAGTCCCGTATATTAACAGATTTAGTGCTTAGATATCGCTCCGCAATTAAAATCAATACGACTACGGCTTTTCTGCGGATGCAACGCACGCGCGTATACGAGAGAATGTTCCCTCTCATTAAAAAAGAATCATCGCACGCTCTATCAGCCGCAGGCAAAGTCTATAAAGAAAAGCGCAATCTTCCGTGAGGACGATCCCCGACACGGCGACGAGCTCGATCGCGCGCGGTGTCTTCATCAGTTTATATATAATACGCGGTGCGCGCATGATTGCGGTTGGTGAAATTGGCTGCGCGGCCACCTTTGTATATATAACACCGATGCAGCTGCCGCGCGCTAACGGACAATTATATCGACGAGCGCGATCTCGCCTCTCTCTCTCCCTCGTCTAATCGTCTAATCGTCTTTATGGGCAGCCTTGCCTAAGGTCGGCGCTCGCGGTCAGCCACCTCCTCCAATGCGCGCAGCTGCCTTTATGCATAGCTACCTATGTATATATCTATAACGGCTATGGATACGCGGCGTTGATTTGACGCGGCCGAGCATCACCTGTATTATACTGCGATTTGCGATGAGGAGCGTTATTGTATTATTATTGCACGAGAGTGGATGAAACAGTTAAATTCGAGGAAGTTATGAAATATTTATGGGCTAAGTGTATGGTGTGTTTGTGTGCGCGTGTGTGTGTGTTTGTACCCGCAAAAAAATTAACGTCAGGCTTATATATATAAATTAACATCGGCAGATAACGATGAGCCCATATACTGATTCAAGTACGGCTGATCAAATGGCCCTACTGGTTTTCCTACTGTATAGAGGGCCATTTGCAGCATTCAGAGTGTCGGGATGAGTTTTTTTCAAAGTTCTGAACTGCCCTAGAAAATTAATTAGTTATTTGAAATTTTATTCATTTAATCAATAATTTTACCCTGGATTGGACTTCATTCTAGCTTGGTGCCACGGCTGCATTCGACATATACAATTCTTATTGTCCTTGTCTAGTAACTGAACGCCGGGCCAGTACTAGTTGCCTATTCAACGATAAACTTGCACTATGGTATATATCAACGTTTAATTGTATTATCAATGATTAAATTCAAATCCAGCAGCACCTGATTCTGCAAGGGGAAAAAACCGTCTCAATCGCCACCTTTGCTACGCATCGCCACTGTGACGTACTCGCAATATTCGGTTCACCAAATGAAAACCCTTGCACCCACGAGAGGCAGAGAGAGTCGGCCTTCGCACCGAGCGATATATTCGAGACAACGAAAAGGCGATAGACTTGTGCAAATACAGATGGAGTCATGCAGTACTGGTTCGACACGTGGTCAATGTCGTCACGTCAGTATTGGCGTACCAATACTGGACCAGTGTTGAGCCAGGACTGACCAGCCTGTATTTTGTTTCATATATATATACAGGCAGTATTGGCCCAGAGTTGGCATACCTATACCAACATTGGCGCATCGATATTGGACCACTATTGATCTTAAAAGCGCGTCAGTGCGGGGGATTCCCACCACCGGGGATTTTTTCGCGGGTATCACTTGTGTAATTTACTGACGCCGGCTTTTATTATACCGGGATATATACATAGATATATAATGCCAAGCGTGAAACTCCTCTGTATGAAAGGCTCGCTTGCGCTAATGTAGCGCGAGTACTTATAAGTATAAAAATGAATGTAGCTGAGAAATATTATAAAAACTATTCAATATTGTTTATTTACAGAAATATATGTACATTATCATTATTTAACCAGCGGTTGATACTGGCGGCTTTCTAAAGTGCGCTATCAACAAATGGTAGATACTCATTAATGGTTGCTGTCTTGTCGCTTCGTTGTCCAGTTCACTTTCAATTATCTTAGCGCGTTCGGCTTTGCACACTTCGCGCAAAAGATCCTCCGCATACTTTTTCTGCAACTCCTTGGGCATCCGTTTCATGAAAGGATTTACGGCAACTGCGTGTTCTATATTATAAGTAGCAAAAGAATTTTTTTTTTTCAAACCGATGTACATGAATTGTTATAAAAAATGAGGGCGCATATCGACATGTTTTCAGCTTACTTTTTACCACATCCCAGTTTTTGAATGTAAACGTTCTTATTCGATCACTGCAGTGCAGGACGTCAAAGCCAGACTCTTCGATTATTTTTCTAGCGGCTGCTCTTCGGTTCTCCTGATTTTGCAGGTAAGGTATGAAGTTTGAATAGTCCTGCCAACATGGGATTAAGTACACTAATTGTGGTGTTTATATAATATTAATTGGGTATTTGCGAACCAATGTTCGTTACGTCGCTATATATTCTAGGATTTGTATAAGGAAGAAAATTAACCGGCGCTTAATTTGTTTTTAAATTTATAAAAAGTGTTAAAATATGAAGAATAGTTTTATTCTGTTCTTTTATTTTCTCTAGTATATACAACTGTACCTTCATATAAGGCTGATATTCTAGATTGTCGTGTAGTTTCGGGTAAGTAGTGTACAAACTATGGCTGGCCACGAACAATACCAAACCTCTTCCTCCTGGTTGCAACAGTTTATAAATATTTTTAAATACTTGCCTATAAAAGAAAAAATTCAATATGCTTTTAAGTAAAGCGTCGGAAAATAGAAGACGATATCAATTTTGTAATACATGCAATATACATATAATTATTTGTCTATTTACCTAGGATCGGAGCACCAATGAATGCAATAGACTGAGACTGCGTTATTAAAAACGCCAATGAATTGTGACGGAAGTTTTTCCGCAGTTATGTCGAGCTCGGCAAAAGATAACCGTTCTTCATCTGCCTGCTTCATTCGCGCGTATTCGATCATGGTCTTTGATACGTCAACCCCTAAAAAGTAGAATAATTGAAATCTTTCGGCGAGCTGACACAATTGCACGATATATTATTATTTATACAATAATACAAAATTATTTGTCATAATATGACAGTAATAGAATAAAGCTTACCGACGACAGTGGAATCAGGCGGTAATTTCGACAATAAAGGCCGAGAGCCTGATCCTGGCCCGCAGCCAATATCGATGCACTTGCCATGCATTTTGGCAATATCATCGCCAAATTCATCGATCAGGTACAGCAAGTCTGCCCTTTGCATATCGTGCGCTTTTACATAATCCTCGGTTTGATTCATCTTAAAAAGTACGAAATGCCACGAAAGAATCCCTACAATTAACAAAAAAAAAACGAGATTATACAAGTCTTTTACTATACGATTACAGATTCCGCCAGTGGCCCAACTAATTAAACCCAACTGTTGATTACTAGAAGGAATCTTCTATATTTGACCGTCGTGATGGTTACGCAAAACGCGAAATACATTTCTTCTGTCATTTACCTTGCTAATTTATACTGGCTGATACTGACAGACTGAATAAATAAAATTATTTAACTCTGAGATCGATACAATTAAAATTCCAACGTTCGCAATTTGTTTCTAATTATATAGATGGTACACTCGATTGAAAAATCAACAATTTTGTAGATAAATATCCGAGAGACAAAAAACGATTGCATTTGAAGATTGCAAAAGCAATTTTAAAGGGAATAATGTATAAGGTTATTTATAAAAATTTAGGTTTTTTAATTATCTTGAAATCTTAAGACGATAGAAAAGTTCTAAGACCAAGTTTAGATTCAACTCGTCGAAATACATAAGGATATATGGGTCTAGTAAAAAGTACTCCCCACTTTTCTTTTTTTGTGTGTCGGATTCATTATCTAGATTCCAAAATTATTATCGAACAATGTAGCAACAACAATTCGAAAAAAATGTTATTTACTCAGTCTATCAGCGAGCATAAATTAACAAGGTAAATGACAGAGGTGGTGTATTTATAAAAGTCTGACGTTCGGATAGTAAACCGAAATTAAAATTGTTTGAACACTTTTAGTTTTTGAATAACTACCGAAGTGATAGAAAAATTCAAGGACCATAATGTGTACATTCAACGCGTCAAAATACATAAGGATATAAGGTAAAGTGGCGTGTTATAAAACGTTTTTCGGTAACTTTTTTTTCGCTTAAAGTATATAAATGAATAAATGACATTGAATCATATATTATGGTAACTTATTGAAAGCGCTGTTTCTTACAAAATCTATGACGATTTTTTCATTTTTAATAAAAATTATATTTAATAGTTTATAAATAAAGTGCGTGTACATCCGGGCCCTATTATGCAATACGATTTTCACAGTGGTACTCATGTAAGAAACATACGAATTTATTGAATTGTAGTGGGTAAATTTATTAATATTTTAAGTGTAATCCGGTTTATTTTAACAAAATGGTTATATTTTTACTGTCTAATCTGAACAATCATGGGTTTAATATATATAAAGAATATCGAATAGTAGAAAGTACTCCCCAATTTTCTTTTTTTCATTTAGAAATTGATTAAATATTACCGTTAAATTGTACGTATTTTAGATCAGCCATTTATACATCAACTTGAAAGCTCAATGAGCACACTTATACGGCGGTCACGGCCGTGTAAGTCACTTTAACCATCAAATATATTATTTAACTCGACACACGTTTATTTTTCCAAAAAGGGAGAAAAGTACCTTAGATCGTGAATATATGTGTGTTTATATCCGTGAAGATCTCTCAATCCTTGGAACCTTGGCTCATTGGTTCATTATAACGGCAGCTATAGATATGACGGCTCGTCCCTTTGATCTGCTGGATATGGACAGCAGGGAGTCCCATATCCCTGTTTCTTCTTCCTTCAGCAAGTATTTGATTTCCGATGAGGCTGATCGTTGATATACGTTTTTTTTAAGTGTACTTATAATCAGCAATATATATATATAGGATTTCTCTAGGCTGGTCTGGTGACAGGCAGAAATAGTCTAAAGAGTACTGAGCGAGACTGAGCGATGCTGGCCCTTAGCACCCGGGCTTTATATACTTGTATGTCCCTCGTTTTTCCTCCTGAAGTTGGTGACTTCGTTCTTTCGTATTTTCCTGTTTCAATATTAGGAAACTAGTGGCAGGTAATATCGTACATATCATAAATTATCACTGCCACTTGAGCGCTTGTCTCTTTTCGAATGCCTGTTGCGTCCCTCTCTTGACTGAAGATCGCACGTGTAGTTCCTATCAAATTTCATATCGAAAAAGGCCGAGTTTCTCTCGGTTTTAACTTTTCCATGTTATTAAAACTAATTGTGTTACTTATAATACTAATAATTAGCGAGTTATGGCATACTATAGATGATTGCACCAAAAGCGCGACTCTCTTCACCCGGATGATTCGAGATCATCGCGAGATCGACATCGACATTTTCCATTCGATCGTTTGTTCAATTTATATTATGGATTAGAATTAATGCGCACTGCGCACGTGTAGGCACTAATCTCCTATGATCTCAAGTAAATTCTTTGATAACGGTCTGGATTGGCTCCGAAATTCAATTCGATAATAATCGCTGTCTTCCTTACGGGGAGGATTTCATTTATTGCGTGGTCGATCGGAATAGATCGAGAATAGAAAGTCCACTTCTTCGAAGCTGCCGTGGACACGTGTACTTATAAATATTTTTCTACATTTTCAGATCTACTTCTCGAATGTTATGATGACGTACTAGTGAGTGATACTAGTGTGCGTGGGCGTGTGTGAGTAAGATAGACATATAACGCAATATGTAGCTTGCTCCTAATCGGTTTTTCATTATTGTTTTAATATGAAACATCTTAAACCTCAATTTTTTAAATAATCATAGGATACTCATAACCTCATAAAATGAAACATTTTCTCAAAATATTCTGAACTTTAATCCGGAAGTTATAAGGTTTAACAAAAATAATAATGTTCACTTATATACAGAGTAGACAAGGTAAGAGACAAAGAAATTGAATTTTAATATCTTATATATTAAACTAATCGGTTTCATAAGCTGAAATAAGAATTTTTTCGAAACATTTGGCAATGTAATTTTGAAGAAATTAATTTGTATTAAAAAATCACCATTTTCATCATAACAATTAAACGGAACGGTCAAATCTTGTGGGGGAAAGTAGATAATTTTAAACTCTTTCAGGAACACTATTGCTGAATTTATATTATACATTATTATATCATTAAAAGAAGGAAAAATATTTTTTCAAAAATTGAAAAATGTCCGTAAAATGCTCAAGATAATAAAAAAAGTTTATAAAAACGCATGATTTGAACTCCAAACACCTTCAAATACGTTTCTATGAAGTTTTAGCGAAACTGAAAATTTATATTGCAAACGACAAAGCTTTCTCTAGGAGAAAGCGCAAGATTAATCGAATTATGACCCAACGTAGCACTAACAATCTATTCAACACTTTTCTTAATAAACTCCTTAGACGTTTACCACACTGCGATAATATATAACTTGCAGAGAATCCGTATTAAAACCTCCTATAACAACAACAACAAAAAAAACAAGAAATTCCAAGTCCCGTTCGCAGCTGCCGGCAATATAGTAAAAAAGTCTCAAAATAATGTTGTGTGAAATCGAATCTTATTTAACAGACTCATTTGCTCGGACGTTCGGAGAGCGATGTTCCATCACGACAGAGGGCAGTTAGTGTCGGCAATAAAAGCCGCCTTTTCTCGCTTTTTGCGATCGGCCTGTGCAGCGCGCCGCGCTGCGGTACTATTACCTATATATATATATATATATATGATATAACGAAAAAAAAATCGGCTTATATAACAGCGCACTCGCGGAGAGTAACAGAACGCGTCATTAAGTTATTTCGAATATTTTCGCTATATAATAATTCGCACGTGAAAACGCGCTCGCGGAAAAATATGATAACATAAGCGCGCTCGCATTAAAAAAACAAACAAATGTATAAAGCGACTGGCGCTCGATTAAAACGCGCCGCCTGCAGCGCGGCATTGACCCACAATTATAGACTGGAGGCGGAAAAGTCAGTAACCGCTTAACTCATTCGCCTGTTATACATATCAGAATCAGAGTGCGTTTCGCGATTCGCGGCGACCCCTGGACCGGAATGCCTCTGCATACGATATATATATATATATACCTGATGCGTGCGTGTAGTCTCGAGTGTACGCGTCCAGTATATATATATATATATATATATATATATATGTGTGCGCAAGGGGAAGTATAGCCGGAGTTCTCGTGAGAAAATTATTAGACGCCGCGGCTACTGCGGATAGTAATTAAGCTTGCAAATACTCGTATACTTAGCTACCGGACGATTCATATTTATGGATGCGCATGTTATAAAAATAAGTTAACGGCCGGCGTTCTTTTTACTATTTTTTTTTGCCGTGGCTAACATTGTTGTGCGATAGCCAGATAAGCCAAATGGAAATTTATTGTAACAGTTAATTTTTTGCCGATAAGGCCGCCCGTGGTTTATGCGTCTTTACAGTTATATAGCGTGAATTATCATACTGCGCGCTCGCTCAAATATATATGTTATTATCGTGTATATATATATATATATATATATATATATATATATATATATATATATATATATATATATATATATATATTTGAATGGGAATGTAGAAACTACTTCTAAGAAAATAACATTAGAGTTTCTACGGGAAATCGGGAAAAAACTCGGTGGAAAAATGAATGAAATCGTTTTCAAGGGGACACACCTGGCGCGGATCAAGTTTTATCGGTTACGACAATCCGAATATGGGAGAAATGGTGTGAGATATAGTCCAAACGAGTGACAAAAATGTTTGGCAGCCTGTAATTTAAGTCCTCTTATGGGAATTCAACATGGGAAAGATAATTAAGCGAAAATGGTCGATAATGAATTTAAGCCAGCTGACGGATGGTTAAAAATGAATACCTATAGCTTAAGGGGATGGAAAAACAAGCTGAAAGCATTGTTTTCCATTACACATAACTTTAACAATAAGCTTCTAATAAAACCAAGCCTGTGTAGCGCTGTAGTATTAGGTTTAATAAATCATTCTTTTAAGTGAAACTCTTTTAAACATACAAAATACGAGACGGAGTCGTGGTTATACCACATCGAGTTTTCTACGCTAAGACGCTGATCTCAATCGTTTTGCCGCATCCGTAAGCCAAAAAAAGCCAAATTAAATGTATATCTTTCAAGGAAGAACAACGACATAACATATTTATGATTTCTCGCGGAAACGCTCATATATATACGTAGATAATAATTTCAGGAAGCTGAAAATGCATTTCCCGCCTCCTCCCCTATAATGACTATATTGAAAAGCCCGTGTCGCGCGGTGACAATAAAACGAAAGAGAGCACGAGGCTGCGAAGCATGAAAGAGCATCAGGTGCGCGCGGGCTGAGGACAGGGCAGTGAAGGGTGACAAGAAAAATCCTTTCGTTAACTGTGTCAAAAGATAATTACAGAGAAAAGCCGAGCCAGCCCGTACACACAGCTATACCGAGCTTCCTCCGTATAATACACTCGAAAAATTCAGTGATTCGGCAAAAAGTAGCTCGACGGACACGGAGAGAGGGCTGTATACATATATATAGGAAGTAAAGTCCCTCTCCTTCGCGCGCGAGGCTGGTAGTTATCCGAGGCAGGGGCCATGCATTAACAGTACTCTCCGGATGATTCCCGTGCAGTGCTTTCCCTCCTTCGCCTCCTGGGGCGAAGCTGCTCCCGCCGGTGTCCAGGGAGTGGGGATATCGCGCTCGCTGCGCTCGGCTGGCCCTCGCGCGAGCTGAGCCGCGTTGAGCTGTGCAGCCGGGCCCGGCAGTGCGCCGGTGAACTCCGACGAAATTGCTCGCGTCGCCAGGATACTTATATATATATAGATCATTTTTTATAGACGGTGTTTTCAGCTGTGGACATTCGATCGTTCGCGTGGGAAGATTCGATCCGGGCCGGCGAAATGTGGAGGATACTGCTCGCCACCTTTTGCGCGGTGAGTTTTGTGTTTTTTGGCGCGAAATTCGAATCTTCGCGTCGATCGTTCGCCGTGTACATACGTGTACCCGGTTTTACGTGGATTCATTATACGTTCCCGTATATAATAGCTCAATTTAAGGACATTCCAATATAGCTCGCATTGCTCGATCTAACTGTGCAAAATTGGTTCAATCTCGGGAAAATTACAGCTGCGCGCGCGCGCTTATAGAGCAAAGTATACATCGCAGATGAAAAGAATGCCTACTTACGGGCTTCGCGTACAATTAAACGATGCGCGCGGATCTATATAGTCATTTCGCTCTTGAATTTCCACGTCCCCCTGACACTGTTATACATCCTCGCCGGTAGATTACACACATTTTTGCATATATATGTACTTACAACGATTACACATGCGCGCGCGCAGTGACACAAAAAAAGTCCCTTGTACCCCTCGCGTATAGGCGCCCGTTACATGCGCTAACAGTTATAACGCGCGTAAAATCGTCCAGCAACAGCCGCTCATTACGAGAGAGAGAGGATACGCGCGTGTGTGTCACGGAAAAAAAACAACGCAGCGCATTAACGACGCTTTTTTTATGACACCGCCGAAAATAATTCGGCGCAGTCTTTCTCACTCTCTCTCTCTGGGCCCTCGCTCCGTTATATACCTTTGCGACGTTCGGCACCTCCGTTATATATGTGAGATTATGGAGAAGCAGAAGAGCGAAGGATTCGCGCGCGAGAGAAAGAGAGCGCGTGATCGAGCATAAAGTGAATATTTACCGCAATTTCCGCGCGACGGCAAGTGGAACGCGTTATATTAATACTGTGTGATGTGCGTCGAATTGTCTTGCGGGATCGAGGCTGATTTATCGACTGAGGATTATCGGCTTTTGCGGGCTCTTAAACTCGGCTCTTTCTCTCGCTCTCTATAGGCTTAATGCGTTTTCGTTAGACCCGTTATGTAGCTGCGACCGCGCGAGCGATAAGTGTTTTGACAGACTTATAGCTGGCTTTATCCTGCAAATGAGAGAAAGAGAGTATACGCGTGTCCTGTGCATTCTTGCGCTCATTTATACATATGGCATTATTATAGGAAAAAATGAGTTTCGCATTTCGAGAGTAATTTCTTCTCGGACACGCCTCTCACCCTTACTGCGTATACAATTATATATAGTTTCTCGGCGGTTTAGCGATGTTGGAGAGCAAAAAAGGGCTGGGAACAGTAGTCGGCGCTTCCGGTCTTCGGTAGAAAAATTCTTCAAGGTTCACGACCCCCTCGTATACGCTCTGTATACGTATATATCGAGAGACGTCGAAGCCAAGAGCGATCGATGAATCGATATACTTGCGCAATTAAATTAACCGTAAAACTCAACAATCGCTGTAATATATTCATACCAGTGCGCGAGTACTCGAGCGCTTCGCAACCCCCGAGCCAATAACTGCACACTCGCGCGCGTCAGCTGAGTCTTCCGAAAGAAATTGGAAGACAATAACTCTCTCTCTGCATAACCCTCGGTATATATACACTGCATAGCTGCGTCTGTCACACACAGCGTGTCGCAGCGCATGTTCTCTCTCTCTCTCTCTCTCTCTCTCTCTCTCTCTCTCTCTCTCTCTCTCTCTCTCTCTCTCTCTCTCAGCACCGGCATTACGTATTCCGACACCGCAAAACACGCGGCCGGCACTCGTGCACACGCCCGCACACTTTTTGCATCACTCGCGGCAATATTCGCTCTCTCTCTCTCTCTCTCTCTCTTTCCCTCTGTGCATGTGTATATATATATACATGTATAAAAGCGAGATAAGCCGCGACAAGGAGAGCAGCAGAGCGTCACTCGGCACCGTTATAGCCGCACGCACATGGCCCGTCGAGATATATATATATATATATATATTCTTGACGCTGCCTTAGAGCGTATATATAAGTAAGAGCGTGTATATAGATAGACACTTACAGTGTGCTGAGCAATTAACGGCGCCTAAAGGCGCACGTGCCGCTCGCGTGTCGCCGAGTAATTATTCGCGCCCGGAGCGATATGATATACGTATATATATACACACTGCACCACGTGTCTTATCATCCTCATAGCTGCTCAGCAGTGCGCGGTTACGATCGTCTCTCCTCCGTATCGAAGGTATTTCCGTTTTTATAGAAATTCAGGCAACGTGACCGAATGAAAATAAGAGACTATACTCGGAGAGAAAGAGCCGTGTGTTTCGGATCGCTCCACTTATAGCGATCGGCGCACAATTCGATATGTATTATTAGACTTCTGTGTTTCCCGCGGAGCTTAATTAATATATACCTACGGCCGTCGAGCGAGCCACACCCCGTCGCTATATATCGCAACGGGCAGCCCGATTCATCATCTCTATATATACAGGTCGAAAAGCGAAGCTTTCCTCGCGAGTCATTCTTTTTAAAGAATATATATATACAGAGCGCTTAGCCGCTTAATCTAATAGGCATCTCGATTAAATCGGCAATTAACGACGCGTATATGTATATACACTACGTACAAGCGGGCTGGTCTCGCCGCCGATGCGATATAGCGGTATAATTAACGAGCCCCGAGAGTGTCGGCCAGAAAAATTCACGCGCGATTCTCCGGAAGTAGATGTACACATTATGCATCCCGGCGCAGTTCATTATATCGATATAGACCCATATATACGCGCCGGCAGCTTGTTAGCATAATTTTTGATGTATGCACTGCATTATGCAAATTACTGCAATTATATACATATATATATATGTGTATACACCTCTCGCTTAAACGCGTATATTTAAAAGACTGTTTTGTCCGCGCGTAACGCACTCGTCGTCGGTATATATACAGAGAGAACTCGTTTTTCTCAAAGTAGGTGATTCCGCAGCGGCACCGATAAAACGGTTAATCGCGCGATCGACCCGAATGAAAGACCAATGGGTATACGAATACGCGAAGAGCCAGTAGTATAAGAAGAAAAAACAAATCAGTGGTATAGACACTCGTATAATAACACCCCTGGCTAATATACTCCACTGCCTGGTGTTCTCCGCAGAATCATCGAAGCGTGCGTGCTCGATAACTCTTTCTCTCTCTCTCTATCCCCAGCAATGATACCTGAGCGATCCATCACACACACACACACACACACAGAAGCACATCAGCCGACAGTTACTTATAATCGTTCGCGTATGTAAATCAGGTCGCAGCGACTGTTGCGCAAGACTACGAGGTGTCGGACATCCAGTGCAGCGGGGCGAGCTCGAGCTCGGACCTGCTCACAGCGAAGATCAGGCGGCCGATCGGCTTCAGAGGTGGTCCCTTATTCGCGGACGACAGGGCCGCCGATCCCCTCGTCGACGTACACTGCCAGATCCGACCGGACCCCAACGATCCCCAGGAGGACAACTACTTCCTCAAAGTAACGGACTTTACGCGCTGCGGCATACTCAAGCGCAATGTGAGTATATGTGTGTGTTGTATACATATATATATAGTATATAGGCTTGTCCGCGCGCGTACTACTTGCCGCGTGAGGATTTTATTATATGCTAAGGAGTTTACGAGCTGACTTTGTTGCAGCTCTCGATCGTAAGCCTTTTATTGATTTATATATACATCATACGAGCCATACGTTCATATTCGCATAAAATAACATTGTATACATATATGTGTGTGTTATCATACGTCAGGGTTTCATACATCTGAGGATATGGTTTCCGGCGTTTCCCGGTGTTGTTATGCTCGCTGACCAAGAATTGATACTAATGTGTCGTCCGCCTGAGCCGACGCTGCTGCGCCACAAAGCCGCAGGATTCGCTGGGACTTTGTGAGTATACATAATATATATATACAGCTGTAGAGCGCGTAAAAGCCGAAGAACATAACAGTTTATTACGTGCGTTATGCGGCCCGCTCGGCTGTACACTTTAAACAAACATCATATCCGCGCGTAAAACTGCACTTTTGACAGATCCAAAGAGATACACGTCGGTACAGAAGTTCATTAAAGAAACTGCTGCTGTTCTTTTAATTCGACATTGCAGAGTATATACATAGCTCAGCATCTTACGGAAAGTTCCACTTTTCTTCCTATACATTTATTCAACACCTGATCCGAAAAACAACAATTCCAGTCCACACGGCGCCCGAGTCTCCGGCGTCGTCGAGGAAACCCCCGGTCGCCTCGAGTACGAGGTCGCCCTGTACCGCGAAGCTTCGGGCAACGCCAGCGACCCCAGCTCGAGCAGCCCGTCGGTCCCGGGCACCGGGAACGCAGCCTCTCAGACCGTCGACCAAGCCGTGCCCATAGGCACAAAGCTCCAGCTCCGCGCGCGAATCAGTCCCGAAAGCGCCTGGGGCTACATCAAGCTCCTCGAGGTGACCGTCAGCCCCGACCCCGACCAGCCTCACGCACCGGGAAGCGTCGTCCTCGTGAAGGACGGCTGTCGCAACCGGGACTTTGCCTCGATAATACCGCACCAGCCCGCCAGGTACAGGGACAGGAAGAACGAGGTCTTCCTCGATTTCGAAGCTTTCCTCCTGAGCTCCATGAGGGACCGGTCCACCCTCTGGATTCACTCGCAGATCAAGGCCTGTATGGAGCCTCAGGACTGCCAGCCGGTGAGTATAGCTTCTGAATTTTACGGCTTGCCGAGTCAGACATGCTCTGAAAAGCCTCGCGATTATGTATACGCGGTCTGAACTTTATAAGGAGGTCAGTCGCGCAATTGTCGAAAAAAAACAGAGAGAGAGAGAAGTGTGCTAACCAGATGCGATGAGTGACTTTACGATCGGTCTTTCGAATTGGTACAATGATAAAAGTGTTATACATTCGCAGGACTTTTGTCTGGATCTGTTCGAGCCGTCGGGTCACGGAAGGAGAAGAAAGAGAGCAGTCGAGCCGACTCAGGGAAACGTGACGGAATATTCACCGAGAGTAGGACGACTGATTCAGCGATACAACGACTCGACGCCGACGACGAAATTCAAGGAAAACATCGAGTACACCGTTATCATGCCCGACGGTAAGAATCGATCAATCCTCCTCCCCTTGCGTTATTATACTCAAATGAACAACAACAACAAAAAAACATCAAACACGCAGATCTGTACGACCGGGTGGCGGCGAACCTGGAGGGCAGCTGCGGCAACTTCCTGTACGTGGCCGCGGGTCTGGGCGGTCTTCTCGTCCTCTCGGCGCTGATGATGTGTTACCTGGCGTCCCGCCTCCACAGTCTCTCTGTCTCGCTGCCGATGCAGAGCAAATCGATCGACGATCTTGTGCGCGACCGCGCGAGGAAGTACTGCGACGTCGCGCCGGGATACACCGGCCGCTCGACCGTGCAGTAAAATGCGGCCGCTCCCCTTTCGCTCTCTTTTATCTCTTTTATCTTTCTCTCTCCACTCTTCTGTCCTGGAAAATGATGGACGGCTGAGGGAGAGGCCGCGTGTGCGATGAGCAGCGACGCCGGGGCCATTCGATCGCCGACGCGTGGGAGGCTTCGATTCGATTTCTGCTGATGGATGATTGAGCTGGTTCCGACGATGATGAGGATGCCGGGTGTAACGGCGAATTTGAATGCGCGGCGTCGCTCCCTAGACTGTATTGTGTGTGTCTTGCCCGGTGAGTAGAATCGGTTTTTTTCAGAGGAGGTGTAATAACTTGCCAATCTGCTCATCGGGTCTTTTTTTTATAGTGATACACCTTGCTTTGGATAAATTAATTTTACTCTTATTTATTTGCTTATAAGTATTTTCACGGATCACGTTTAATTTATTATACTTATTATTGCGCAGCTGCAAATCGACTGACTTTTTTTTGAGATAGTGATTAGATGTAAATTTTGAACGTGCATTTGTAAAAAGACCCAACGTTCTTTTCAAAAGACTTTTCTTGTTTATCTAAACGTCATTATTAATACTCAAAGTCATAAGATATAACGTAGAGTTAAAAATGATCGTTTCGCTCGGCTGAATCTTGCATTACATCAGGAAAGCCTAATTTTAGATGTAGATTTGTAAGTTTGAAATGAATGCTATTGCGTGACCTGAATGATACGAGCACTACGAGTGACAATAGTTTTATGCAAAACGCGTATTAATTTGTAGGGTTTGATGACCGTATGTACCGATTATCCGAGATCAGTCTGACGCACACAACAGTTTTTCAAATCAATTGGTTTAAGGGTTTGTTTCAGGCGTTGCCTTTGGTGCGTGTACATAGACGTATTGTATAATTAGAACAATGATGTAGTATACCACCAATAAATACACTTTGTCGTGCCTCGCGATTATTATTCGTACAACCGACTTCTCTTTCATTTGAAGATACAATGACTTGGTTGGTGCGAGCATGATTATTAATATTTAATTTCTTACGCACAGATTTACTTATAATATTGTAGCGTGAAAAAAAGTAGAATAATTTTTTGTAAGCGAGCATTCGATCAGCAACCATACAAATACGCGTTTGCTGCTTGAACTTTTAATAGATATTATGAAGAAACTGCTTTTGAATAAAATTATGATGGTTCGATTGTACGTAAATTTATACTGACAATAAAGTAAAATTTCAAAGAATAACAATGCGTTTCCCAAAAGTTACTTTGAACAAATAGGATTTTCTTAAATCATAACAAGTACTATAAAATGACAAATTTAATTTATTAATCAATAATCTTATATAATTTTGCTAAAAGTATATCATGCATTGTGGTTCTAAAACCATGTAATAAATATTAACTAAAATATCGTTATTAACTTGATTCTAATATAATAGAACAAAATGATAAAATCGATGTCCTAATAATAAAAAAAAGTATTAAAAAACAGTACATAACAAAAGTTATTTAAATAACATTAGAAAAATAGAGATTATTGTGATATTCAATAAATAAATCCAAATTTTTATCCGAAAAGTTAAAACATAACAATTAATTTTTTTAAACACCCAGTGCTTTTATATGCTGCTAACTAAAGCGTGAACTAAAATTTTGTTATGTTTTCGCTTTAAACGTGTTAACATGGTCCTTGATAGGTTGTGTTCTTTTTACAAAACATATTACAAGTGTTATTGACAGTTCACAGTTTAGATTTTCCTGACGTCATGATCACATAAATTTGACTATGATGAAACACCTTATGAATTAATCTTTGGTCATTCATAAAGACTAAGATTAAATATGAAGGTTTGTTAAAGTTAAAATGCCAGCTTGAAATAATTTAATTTTTCAGTAGCCTTTAATGTGATCTCACGTTAACGAATCGAAGAAACCTAAGTCAAGTATAATTATCTTATATGCTTAAGCAAATTTTAACAGAGAACTTCTTCAATTTTGTATGACATAAATTTACATTTGTCAATAAACATTTCACTTTGAATTGGCTTTGAGATAACGATTAAAATATTTTTCGAATTTCTCATTAAATTTACAGTAGCTCGTAGTCATTACTATTGAATGCTTATAATACAATGTCAAGTGAAGATTTCAATGTCAATTTGCATTATCTATCCTAACTAATGGATGATACTTAATAAAAAATCTTTTGGATAACACTTATACGATTTACAATAATATTTACGGCACATGTTCATATAGTTAATAAATAAGAAGTCCATTGCTATATTTACACTGAAGGCTTCGTGAATAGTTCATTTAGATGTGTCAAATATTTTTTTTCTCTTTTACGATTTTTGCACTTTCAAAAAGGCTTCGTATGCTGCAGATTCTTTTTTCTCTTTCTTCAAGTTCCTTTCTTCATACTGCAATCTGCAATCAAAAGTCAACGTATATTTATTAAACATCTTTTAAAGCATCTTTTGCATACAAACTATGACAAAATTTGTAAAATTCTACATTTATATTAATATTGTCCATACGCGAATTTTTATAAAATGTGTGGATTAATAAATGAATATTGACCTGATTTTATTTTACCTTATAATAGTATGAAAGCAATCATTATTCACGATATGTATGTAATTAACCAAATCAGATCAAATAAAATACATTCATGCTTAGATTATGCTCATAATATTAAAATAATGTGGAAAAAATGAGTTATTTGATTAATAATTATTGCAGTGATGATTTGTTAATATTTGGAGTGATTAAAATAAAAATAAAATAGAGAAAGTCAAAATAAAAAAATAAACATTTATTGCATTTAAAAAATGATGAGTACAAAACGGTGTGATGCAATGTGTTATCGGTTGTTCAAGCGCTTAATAATTGCGTAAAGCTCCTTGGACCTGGAGGCAAATGTAGTTTACAATTTATACACGCGAAAAAGAAACTATCTATTTAATGTCTAGTATGTCATAATTAACTAAACTAAAGACAATCATTACGTAACATTGAAATTTCATTTAACATTGGCTTAGCTAATTTAATAACAAAACTCTATAGACACATAAGTAGGTGCATATCTAAAACACTAATGCAATACTTGTCAGACTTTTAAAATTTACTTTCTACAATCTCTAGTTGAATCAAGTAAAACGTACAACAATAAATAGATAGAAGTAAATTGCCAAATAATAAATACTTTCAAACTTATATGTTAAGAGATAAAAAATTTTGCACTATAAATGTCATACCTGTGTAGAATTATTCTCTCAACAATTTTCTCCGTAGTCATGTCATTACCGCTATCTAACGTCTTGAATTTATTTTGTCTTTTCGGTTCAGTGTACGGGTCCATTCCGCCTTCACATGGCATTATCGGAGTTTGTCCGTGGCATACGATGGAGACGTTAAAGTGTTCCATTAAATCCTTAGTAACTTCGTACGGTGCACCAATTACTACTTCATTGACGTACTGCAAGAAAATTAATTCTTCATTTAAAGACACTGGTTTACATAAAAATATTTTAGTATACAAATTGATTCTTACTTTGCACGCTAGAACGCTAAGAACTCTTTCATGAAGATTCATTATTGGATAATTTCCGCATTTGTACCGATTAACCGCGGGATCTGTATGTAATCCAACAATTAAATAATCTCCCTCTTTCTTAGCAACCTCTAGGAAATCTAAATGGCCAACGTGGAATAAATCAAAGGCACCAGCAACGTACACAACTTTATCACTAGGCTTAGGACTTTTTCCATCACTAAATTGAATAATTTTTTGCGTAGTAGGTAGAAACTGTGAGCATCCTGTCCATGGACTGCGTGCTTGTCTGTCTTGACCCATACTTTTACTTGGCTCTCTATCTACACTATATTCGCTTTCACCCTGTCTAAAGTGTTGTCTTGTCATCAATAACATGCGACCGACAAGATCCGTTGTAGACACTCCAGCTGTCCTCTGAACCTCTCTGAAAAATGAAAAAACACGTTATTGTTTTTCATCGCGTTATCCATTTCCATTCAGCTGGCAAAAAGAGACTTTGTCTTTTGAATTGTAAATTTCAATAAAGAATGATCTTATGAAGAAAAGTCATTCTGCTATGTCATTTGATACTAAAAATAAGTGAATTTTTCTATTACCTGTACCGACCAGCAGCTTTCACAAGATGATAGGTATCTACTCCGTCTGCAGTCATTGTGATATCATCACCATGGACACAGAAGTCGCAATTATACTTATCTAATGTTTCTAAAGTTGTTACATAAGGTGCCCCTTCAACAACCTCATCTACCCATTTGATGCCACGAACCATTTTATACCTATAAGGAAAAATTAAAAGACAATTAATGTTAGGTTCGCAGTAAACAAAATAAGCAAATATCCAGACTAATAAGGAAAGTTCAACTAATAACTAGATCAACATTGAAATTATAAGCAGAACAAATTTTCGTAAGACCTTCCAGGAAAAATACCAAAGTTCTGATGACTATACAAATAACTATCTATTGATTACAGCTTTAGTCACAATTATTTCTGCGTACATATAATGAGACTGTAACCTTAAAGAGGGTCACAATACCAAGTAGATAAAAGAACACATGTCTCTTATTGATAAATGTAAGAGTTTGGTAATTTACATAGACTAATATTGACTTTATCTTAAAACTGCAGCCCCAGAACAATCCCTCAATAAACACATACCTTTCTTCCTGCGTGAAAACTGGTGGTCCCTTGTGCTTTGTGATTTCTTCATCCGTGTGAACTCCCACAACCAAATAGTCACCTAGAGCCTTTGCCTGGCGTAGAGAGTTTGCATGGCCAAAATGAACCATGTCATAACTGTCAAAATGAATTTCTCATAAGTATGTGCTTATTCTTAATGAGTTCCTCGATTGATAAAAATAATCGCCAATCAACGTTAATTAAAGCCGCAAAAAAAATCGATAAGCTCTATAGGCATCAAACCTCATGAATAAGACATAAATACAAAGTTAATCATATGAATGAAATTTGTATTCAAATCGTATAAGCAATACCGCAGTCGCATAAAAAATTCAACGCGAATCCCACGAAAATGCAATATTATACAATATAAAAGCCATCCTTGAAATTTAATAAGCTCGATTTCAAATTCAAATGCTCGAGCTCCCGCATCTTTCATTAGACGAATAGGCGCAGTCAAAGCGCCTTAAAATTCAAGCAGACCAAAAAAAAATCTCTACCGACTCCAAAAAGAGCCGACAACTCACCAGCCGTCGCACCAGACTCGAACTTCCTTGCGTCCTTCCGACATGTCTACGTTTTTTTTGTTCAGGTACTTGAAGCACAGCGATCAGCAGAGCGGCAACCACCGAAATATCCGTCAAGGGCGAGCACCGTGAACTGGGCAGCAGGCAAAACAAATGATGTATAAGGTACGACTGACACGTCGAGGTTCTACTGTCTATATACTGCTAGTTGAGTATATATACCAGGGAGAGCTAGCCCAGCAAAAACGGATACGTGTCAACGGGTGTGTGTAACCTAAAAGCTCTCCCGAGCTACTCCTCGGAGGGGGTGTACAAGTAAGTATATCGGAGCCACAGCCCTGTATACGTATACACATATACGATTGGACGCGCGCGCGCACACACAGTGATCGAAGCGAAGAATCAGGCGACCCCGTCTATATAGTAGGCATATACTATACGCGAGGATGTGGAGCTCCCTGGCTGGTTTTTGCCGCCGCGGCCCGCGCAACGATAAATGTTCGACTCGTGTGCGTCACCGTCACGCCACTCGCTTTAAACACTGCACGCGCGCCTTCTCCCTCCTTCTCCCCCCCCTATATGCGGCTTTTTTCGATCCGAGCCTATAATATATATACCTATATAGTAATACTCTCTAATATTATATATACCTATATGATAATATATACCGTCTGCGACGCTGACCTTTTCGTGCGGATTCGGTGACATCATGACGAAAAATTGCCGTGAGGATCAATTGTATATAGTCCATGGGAAATCACTGCTCGCGTAGTACTAATTTCCTTTACCCTATACGTTATTATCAAATACACGAGGAGTAATGCGCGATCATTAAGTTGTCGCACACACGCCTCGCATGATATTGCATACATATATGTATATATAATATGCATACGATGTTACACGAGTTAGCGCTGATTTAATGTTGTCGAATGTAAATCGGCTGATTGGTGTAGTGCTCGAATTTAAATACACGCTTCGACATCACATTACCCGCGCAGCCTTTTTATTTTGATCCGGGTAGGTATATATAGGCTCGTAAATCATTTTTGTCTTAGAACATAATATGTGTCTGTGTTTGAACTCTGGACTGGTTAAATTTCATTTACGCGAATTTGTATTTTTTTAGTTTGGGAGATTAATAAACATTTTTCTCAAGCGATTCATCTGGAATGTTCCTTTTCGTATTCAAGTGTCTGGAATAACAAGCTAATCGCGCTTTGCATAATTTTTTTGGGCTATCGTTAACTCCATTTCATTTTTTTCCTGCCGTTCCATTAAAATATTCTTCTACGATTGTTTTTTGCGTAACTATAAAGCTAATAATACATTTTTATAAATTACGGAGCAACTTTCGCGAGTTTCACACGCCGAAGACACGATAACTTTCCGCATAACTCCATTTTCGATAAGGCCGATAATAAAAAAAATTATTTGATATTAAATGGTATTAATATATCATTGCTCAAGATTATTTGTACATTTCGCATTATTTGACGTTACGAAAGCAGGTAAACAGGTAAAACGCGCGGGCATCACACATCCGCGGAATAATTCTCCGATTCAAAGATGAATCACGTTGTTGATAAATATATAAAAGCACTTCTCGTATCTATACAAACTGTTCAATTAAAGCGAGGTCAAGTACTCCGATCTACTATTAGTACAAATGTCTGCTATTCGAAACCACTGGTTGGTTTTGAATTTAATCTCGAAAAATATCGAGTGGAAATAAGCATAGCAACTCGTCGCGAGGGAGCGTAACAAATGATACATAGGGGGAAAAGCGATGAATCACGCGGTATCCAATTCAGAATTTTCCCATGTGCGCCTGGGACAAGTGTCGGAAAGAACAAGAATGAAAAAGAAAGAGAGAAACAGAATCGCCGGAGACTAAATAACAAGATACAACACAGACACGGATCTCGTAATAACCCACTCGTGTGTTGTAAACATCCTTATCGCACCCCGCGCGATGAATTAGTGTGGCGACGGATCGGATGATTCTTGATACAAAACCGGCGGCCAATAACAGCCGTTCGTTTTTCCTTCATTCCCTACTTACATATAAATGTACAATATATACAATGCAATATCAGCGCATATGCGCCTCGTAAACGCACGTGTCCCCGAGCTAGTGCGAAATATATAATGAACCTCGAAACACTCGATCGATCGCGACCGCGATAAGCGAAAATTCTTTCAATGCTGCATTCGCGATTCACAACTCGTGCGACGAGCTGAACAAATTCTGCCAGAGAAGCTGATGAAGCGTGCGCTGCGGCATCATTCGCTGCAATCTAAAACACGAGAGGCGGTGATGGCAATCTTATCGTTGTTACGTCAGATTTGTGGGAGTTTTTTCAATTTTCGCGTCACGCATTTGATAGGCAGGTGGATTATAGTGGCGGTATTTACCTGCCAATGACAGCGATAGAGTTGAAGAATAAAAATGCCAAAGGCTTTGTCTCTTCTGCACAATACGTTGTTTTATTTGATTGTATAATGGATATACATGCAGACGCTTTTGGTGGCTTTTTAAAAAGATGTGTATATTAAATAACAATATTTCATGAAGTTACTTTTATAATGCTATATAGGTTAAGTCATAGTAGTTGCTATTCTACAGCCTTATAGGAAGAAAAAGAAAAAGCTAATTCGCGTAGGAATAATTAAAGAATCTATATATCAAAACACAAATACATGTACATAGAATCATAGCTGGTCCTAAAAGCAGTTACAGTGCAACCACCTTAGCAGGGCATCGTTACATATCTAGATATCGTAATATAATTCAATACTTATATTTTCTCCCGATTCAACAGATTATGCTTGGAATCCAAAACTTGGACGTTAAAAATTCAGACGCTTAAATTACAAATAAAAAAAGTCTTGTCTATAACTGTATTAATATATCCCAGACCAGTCCTCATATTCTCTTTAGTTCTCTAATTTACATAGTATCTTCATTGTTTGCTTCTATCGCGGGACGTTCAGTAACCGTTCTGCGGCCGATTGTAATTGCTGCCGCTGCCTCCATACGAGCTTCCGTTTTGTCCATAGCTGTTACTTCCCAGACCTCCACCTCCACCTGCAGTACTGGCGCCGAGACCTCCTCCGTAGCTACTTTGACTACTTCCGTAGGGTTTGCTTCCGTAGCCACCAGCGCTACCTCCCAGTCCACCTGCAGCCATAAAGTCAATGTTTTTAGACAACCGTTGCTTTTGAAAAAAATAAGATAGGAGAAGAGTATAGCAGCGTAACTCACCTCCACCCATGCTTCCGCCCCACTTATTTCCGCCTCGGTCGGTACTACGGTCATTGAATCGACCTCCACCACTGCCACGGTCGTCGCGGCCACCTCGACCTCCGCGAGGGCCGCCGCCGCCTCGACCTCCGAAGCCTCGAGGTCCGCCGCTGCGGCCTCCACCTCCAAATCTGCCGCCTGTGTGTATCAAAGAACACGTATGTTACATTTATAACTCGAAGCTTTTACATTCGTTCGAGGCCAATAAGTGGACTTACGTTTGTATGCTCCAGGATTTCTGGACAATTCGTACAGTTTAGGATTGACAACCTGTTTGGCCTCTTCGAGCACTTGGATGAGGTCATTAGCCTTATGAGCATTTCCGGGTGTGAAGAAAGCGTATGCTGTGCCCGTGCGCTGTGACCTGCCGGTACGTCCGATACGGTGGACGTAATCTTCCGAGTTGGACGGATAGTCCAGATTTATCACAAATTTGACGTCTTCCACATCTGCGCAAAGAAACTAATGACGATTGCAGAATAACAAGGTACTTGTTTCTTTGTGGCTTTTAATCAATGAAACCGTTAGATGAATTTAAAATAGCGCCAGCAAAAAAAAAAGAACAATAATAAAACTCGATACCACAAAGAGCAAGCGTGTGCTGTAGTTACCTGTATTTTGCTATAGCTGGAAATGTAAATTACATTTTTTTGAAAATGTAGAGGAATCAAAGCTCAGATGGTTGTTCACTTAGGAGTCTCGCTTGATCGTTTAGTTCAGCGAGCTCGATCGACTTAGTCTTAGGGACTCTGCCACACCCCCCTCTCCCGCACCAAAGTATGGATCTGTGTGTGCTGGTCTTAGACAAATCTCTCTGTCTTGCGCTGCAAGCTGAGGCTGCACTCGGTGCCGTAACCAAGCTAGCTCTTCAACCGGGCCCGTGTACATATATCTCCGTTTCCGTGCATCAAGAATCGCCTCTCTTATTTCATGCTTTCACCAGATTCGTAGTACTTTTTAAAAGAATTTGTTCCTTTTGAGAACCATCCACTCATATACAAGTTCTTTTACAAAGTACACGACGCAACATTCCGAGAGACGATATCTTGGTGTGTTACTTCCTAACAATACAATACAAGTGGGCGTATTTTTGTTTTACTACGCATGCGATTGTCGTCTCGCACACTAGCCGCCCTAGCATTACGAATTCCATACTTTGGACCGTCGCAGGTATAGAGTAAGAGTGTGTCTGTTCTGAGTGGCACGGCAGGTTGAGGCACAGCGTAAGGTTAGCTTGTTGCGTGGGGGCGGCGACCAGCAGTCACGCCCCATTCATTTATTTATTCCAAAGCAAGCTTCTCCAGAGTTCTTATCATTGATAAAACTCCGTCGCATGTGCCTCTGAAAACACATAGAACAGCAAGTTACTACCAGACTGACAAGACTTCATTGTTTTTTGAGAGTGAGTTTGCGAATTAAATTTCCTTACTATCCTTTTTCAATGCTGAAATATTTTAAAGTACTTGACAATTACGTATAAATTTACTTTCTATTTATTTAATTAGCGTGAATAGTCGTACCAAACTTGTGTACAATCATCATGAAATTCATAAATTTATATAGTAATTCTGGCAAGTATTCTGACGTGTAAGTGCTCACTTGCACCGACCTTAAGTTAAATCTTATACTACGATATAAATATAAACACTAACGTGATGTTGAATCTCATAAACTCTTTCGGAGATTCCAGTAAGTTCTATATCTAAAAGAAGTAAGCATTATTCCTTGAAGTACTCCATCACAGTTTGCTAAATACAACCTTCACTCGCGCGTTACCATTAATAATTATGAGCTAGACTTATAAAGACAATAAATTATTAATTTCCGCCGATTATTGAACTTTAGTATTAATCAGTCTGGCACATGCTGCCGTTATCCGTTGCCACGTTTGAACGTCAAAAGTTTCGACCTTATGGTAACCATCACAGCCTGACCCTTACATCGTCGTACGCATAAATTTACAAACTAATGCTCACCTAATCCTCTTGCAGCCACGTCAGTTGCTACTAAAATGGCAGATCTGCTACTTCGGAATTCTGCAGGTGAAAAATACTAATGTTAAAAAGATCATTTATTTATAAATGACGATTTATTTATAAATCCCGTAAACTTACGATTTAGAACGTAATCACGTTCTTGCTGACTTTTATCTCCATGAATACCAATTGCTTGCCACCCATACCTATTAATTGCCCTTGTGATTTCATCAACTTTCCTCTTTGTTTCAACAAAAATGATAGTTTTGTTTTCTGGTTCTTGCGAAATTTCTTCTAGAAGTTTCATAAGTTTTCCTTCCTTTTCGTATTCCTCGCATACATCGACGATTTGTAAAATATTGTGATTCGCTGCCAATTGTAGCGATCCAATGTTAATTTGTATATAGTTAGTCAAAAATTCCTCGGCTAAATTACGAACTTCCTTTGGCCACGTCGCCGACCACATAAGAGTCTGACGATCGGGCCTGATTTGTTCAATAATTTTCCTTATTTGTGGTTCAAAGCCCATGTCTAACATGCGATCAGCTTCGTCCAATACTAAGTAAGTGCACCTAGAAAAAAAATATTTTTAATACCCCATTTTGATGAATCGTCAAGTGCAGTAAACGCGAAAATATCTCTAATTACCTTCGTAAGTTTGTCGTTCCACGCTCCAAAAAGTCAATAAGACGACCTGGAGTAGCTATGCAGATTTCAACACCACGTTCCAAATCACGTGCTTGTGGCCCTTTAGGAGCACCACCAAATATACATGTATTTCTCACTTGTGATGAAACGCCAAAGTCTGCAGCAACTTGTTGAATCTGTTGGGCTAATTCTCTAGTAGGAGCCAATACTAAAGCAATGGGTCCGTCACCTCTTTGTAGGCGAGGCTGGTTGTTGATGTGTACAATAGCAGGCAGAATGTAAGCTAAAGTCTTTCCAGAACCTGTCTGAGCAATGCCAACCATATCTCTGCCTGATAATGCAATGGGCCAGCCTTGAGCCTAGAAAAGTATTATTAATCAGCATTTCAAGAATAAATTTAATTAATAAGAAAATTCTCATCTAACTCATATTAACCTGAATAGCAGTAGGCTCTCCAAAGCCTTGTCTACGTATCTCGTTCAATACGTAATCTGGAAAGCCACCTTCTTCAAAGTAAATGTTTGGGCCAGGAACATTAAGTCCTTTAACTGTGATTTCTTTATCAGATCTGTATGCCTCAACTACATGAGGGCCACGACTGTCAACATTTGCATGTGGCTGATAAAAATCTTTGCTAAACGGCTGGAGAGAGCTCATGTCCCATCTTGGTTTGCGTAGGCGTTCTCCAGGTTGCTGATTTTTGAAAGAGCCACCTCCAAATCCCCTGCCAGCATCTCTGCCACCACCTCCTCCGAAGCGATTGCCTCCATCTCTGCTACCTCCAATACCAGAGCCACCGTATCTTCCACCACCTCCACGAAGGCCACCTCCACCGCCTCCTCCCATACCTCCTCCGACACCTCCTCGACGATCACCACCACGATCACGATCACGGTAAGCCCTGTTGAAAACAATGTCTTACATTTAGTTCTGATCTAATATTTATCTTGTTCAATTTGTAAAACAAAAGTAATGTCGCTATATTCTGATAAGGTGCATGTAGCAACTCCACAAGGTTACTGTTACAGCATAAAAATGTATCTTTTTTTCTAGTATTCGCGATACAAACTACGCAATACAGTTTTGCCCCAATCGATCGTACTATAGTTATAATTGTATTGAATAGCGCAATCTACAAGCTATGATGCCAACTGATACAGTGACAACAAAGCTTACATGTCTTCGCACGAGAATAATTCCACGATTTTTCGGTATCTACTAAAGAGCTATTGCTTAAAAATCACTGCAGATTTCAACTGCTGCCAGACATTACAACAGTGACGAATCGCTGTCAGTCGCAGTCGTCTCCAGAAACCTCGAGAAAAAAGCCCTCCCAGCAGCTTGCCACAGCCCGAGGAATCTCACGAATATTCAAATAACTATACTCACATGGTCAGTCACTAAGTAGACGTATGAAATGTGATGAACTCGATGAAAAAAATAGATCTCGCCGAGAGAAAATCACAGCTCGTCACGTAGCTCTGTAGAGAGGAGAGGGCTGTCAGGTCAGCAACGATCCGCTGTAAGCTCTGCTATCGAGAACGAGGAGTGAATAGCGAGAAACAAAATGGCGGAAGAATTGCCGCGAGGCGCAACGAGCGCCGACGAAAAATAGTACCTCCGGGCGTCAATGGCGCTGCGCGTAAGCCAGGTAAATACCTATTTATCCCTATAAATGTTAATAATTGTTATTCTGCCGATAAATCATTGCTTTTCCTCGATCGCACTTGGCGAGGGTGAAATCGGATTTTGCATATTTTGGTGTATATCGTTGTTATCGGACGGCTATACATATACAGCAAGAGAAGGATTGTTGTTTCAGTACAAGGGAGGGGGGATACTCGATACGGAAGCCTGGAAGCTGGAAGCGTCGGTATTCGAGCGCGTGCTCTGTCCGCGCGGATCTTTCCACGGAAATAGGAAAGAGCGCAACGCGAATGTGGACTGGTTTCGGCCAATCGGGGACCTGTTTTCATCGTATCTTGTTTACTACGTTGTCAAAATGTTTTTGTTTTAATCTTACGGTTTTTTTATCGGGTATAGATTCAGAGTCGTTTGCTCTTCGTGTTCTTGTAGATACAAATGAATGAGTCTAATGCTATGGGTCGGATGATTATTGCGGACAAGTTTTGGTTTGATTCCACGACGTTCCGCACGTACTTTAGTTCGATAGTTTCAGATTTTGAATAAGACACGAGAAGCACGTGGAACTAGCAGGATTTAAAGAGCCAAGTTTAAAAACAATATTTATAATTTGACATGCACTGATCATTAAGAAAATACACGTATTAATTAAAATACCGTTACACTATTAGTTTCTCGAGCTCTCCAGTATATTATGTATTATATGTCCCTCTTGCCAATAATAGAAATTAACAACTGCCAAAGTTGAAAAAATTGTACAATAAGTATATAAATTTACGATAAAATTAAAAAAAATCGAAGTAAGCGTCGTCGCCGTCGTAAAATCGAATTCGAAACCAGGAATCCAATCGAATAAAGCAAATCAACTTTCCATCTGACCCAATAAACCTTCCGACGTCGATCATCTTTGTTTCGAAAATTACCTCGGAGCAATAACAATCGCGAATTATCAATCTAATCTGCAGCGGCGCAGTTTATAATACAGGATTGAACGAGCAAGAGAGAGACAGCAGTAGGTCGCGTAAGTGGCGCCATCTAGTCCGAGTCTCGCAGCTCCGCAATTTTCACACCAGTCGAGTGACTCCCCCGCCTCGATCGAATCTCCCGGCAGGAATCCTGCGCCGCCGCTTGCTCCCATCTCCCATCTCCCACCAGCAGCAGCAGCAGCAGCCCGTTCTCTCCCCTCGACGACGCTGCCGCCGCTCGAGTTCATTCTCCTTCTCTCCTCCGTCTTCTCTTTCTCTTATCCTCGCTGCTGCTCCGGCCGTAACCCACACGTATAGGTGCACCCCACCAGTCCGAAGCGATGCGATCTCTCGCGCAGCTCGCTCTCTGTGTACCGTAACCCGAATATTTTATAATATTATGATCGATGCTTTCCTTCGAGCTCGATTTTCCCAAAGCTTATCGTAATGACCGCGGCCCTCTCTCGGCCGACTAAATCCCCTGCGTATACGCGTGAGCGCAGCCAAGAGTGTATACAATACAGCGCACGAGCTGCAGAGTATACGCGGCGGAGTAGAGAAAAAGCCATATATACTAACCATTGAAAAAATATCGACGTTGCAGCAGTACACGAGGAGTCCCTTTTAAAATTGAAAAGCAGCCTCGTCCGCTATAACATAAGCCGTATATATATGTATATAAGTATATGTACATACAGGCGCGCAGCACACCATAGCCTCGTATCCCCTCCCCTATACATATACTCGACTCGCGCTTTTCCCGAGGACGCACCTATGGTCTACTACGCACCTACCTATATCTGCGTATAATGTAAGTATAGGTATGGGGAGCACACAATGCGCGCTAGAAGGAGACGTCAGCTATTATGTGCATTCTCGGCATCAGCTATATACTCCCCCTCTCGGTTCCTCTCGCGCGCGCACCGTCCCATTCATGTATACAGTTATATACCGGGCCGAGAGCATTCTTCGCCCTGTACATATAGCTATATATACTGCAGTGCAGCAGCCGTATACGCACTTTCACTCCGCGGTGCAGCAGCAGCACACTGCGGTGGTGTGTGTCCGATACTGGCAAATATTCATGAACGAAAAGTCGCGTAAGCTCGAGAATTATGAGCCCCCGCGGCTCATTGAATGCATTACGAGAGGAGACACGACGCGGAGCTGCCGTAATGAAAAAGGGGATCTGCATTTTTTTAATTAATATCGCTCTTTAATATTCATTTTAGCCTCGCGCGGTATTTATAATATTTGCGAAAACCGCGGTGAAAGGGCTATAGAATCTCTGCAGCCTTTTCTCATATTATGTATACTTATATATAGACACCGCGCTGCTATAGTCATACACGTACACAGTGACTTTGTGTAACGTCTCATTGTTCCCTCTCTCTCTCTCTAGGCTGTGTATTCCGGCGCAACATCTGCTATATATCCAATCTAGATGTCGTGTATTGATTGAGCCAGGTAATAAAAACTCTTCTAACATTCATTACAATGTGTGTGTGCGCGCGCGCGCGTCGTCGCGCCGGGATTATGGATATATAGTATGTACGTGTCTATATAAGTATCTCTTCTCTCTCTCTGTATACAGACGCGGTGGCGGCAGAGAGGGACAGAGAGAAAAATGTGCGTAGTGTATTCCAGATATAGATTCAATTCGGCCGAGTGTGTGAACCGTGAAGTCTCAGTTTATTCTGCTCCCTTGGCTTCGAGGGCGCCGGATTAGACGCGACGAGAGCTGCTGATGCTCCCCCTCGCATTCGGTTATCTCGGTACTGTACTATATACAGCGAGCGAGCCCCCCCGCGCTTATGACTCGGAATTTCAATGCCGAGAATTTATCGCTCTCTGTCTCCTCCTCTATTATTAATTTAACGTTTATCGTATTCTCGTTTCTTTTTTGGGGACATTGCACTTACATAGAGAGAGAGCTGCTGCTGGGAAAATGACGGGAAAGGACATCGATCGCAGTCTGTCCAGGCGGTTCTTGCAGTCGTGCCAGGCCGGCGATTTGGACGGAGTCAGAGCTACGCTGGAAGCGGGGGGTAAACAATGCGAGTGGACTGTTTATAGGCACGAGAGCAGCGGTGACACGGCGCTGCACGTCGCGGCGCGCGAGGGCCGCATCCGCGTCGTCAAGTATTTATGCGAAAATTGGCCAGCTGAGGCGGAATACGGACCGGCCGACGTCGCTAATCTCGACATGAAGAGGCCTATGCACGAGGCTGCCCAGTTCGCCAGATACGATGTTTTGCAATACCTTATTCAACGAGGTATGTACCTATGCACTTACACATTTACGCGTACTTATACTTATGCACGTTTTATGTATATCTTTACTTATTCAAACGGCGTCGCTCATAATATACTTACTTACTTACTCTTATTTCCGTACGTACTCGGGTATATTATACACAAGACTGCTTATAGCTCACAGCTATATTATAGTTGTATAGGCATGTACTTCAAAACACATCACGCGAAGTCATTCGCGTCATGACAAAGAGCCAAACACCTATACATGAATATTTAACCGGTCGATTAGACTCGATGATGATGATTGTCAATGGAGTCAAAAATTACGACTTGTCGTGGGTGTGTTCCCGCCTGAATATATATCTGTATACGTGTATCGACGGCGGCGAAATTAGCGGACATTAGCGAGAGGTGGCGAAGAAACGATGTTCCGCGCCTTTGTGCGCGCGCGACACGGCTCTGTGTATAAGTACACGGGTTAAAAAGGAGTGGAAAAAGTATCGCGAGAGCAAAGTGCCCCTCTCGCGCGCCCGTTATGCCTGTTAGATGGCGCTTACGCAGTAATCAGTAGAGAATTCCCAAGTTGCTGCGCCGCGATATAACGCTCTTTATAAGTACGTAAGGGCGTGTGAGTTTTTAACCTTTTTTTTCCTCCCCCATTAAACTGGAGTTCCGGAATTCTGTTTGGAGCTGTTGATATTTTAACGCCGTCGAAATTGGGGCGTGTCATTCATTATCCGTCGAGTTCTCCGAAAAATGTCAATCACATACGTATTGGATATTTTCTCATCGATTCCGACGATCTGTTTATATATTTTTCAATAACCAAAACAATCGTCTCTTATCCATCGCGAATGAAAATTATATATACTCACTGCAGGTGCCGAGATCGAGCCGCTGAAACGCGGTGACTGGACCCCCCTTATGCTCGCCTGTACAAAGTCCGGCCCGGAGGCCCAGCTCTGCGTGAAAAAACTCCTGGAATCCGGCGCGAGCGCGTCTCTGCGGAACAAAGACGGATGGACGCCGTTTCTGCTGGCCTGTCGCGTCGGTGACCCCGTCATAATCGACCAGCTTCTCGGACTCACGGCTCGCTGCATCGACGACCGCAGCAACAACGGCAGGTCGGCCCTCCACATCGCAGGTATAACACATATTTTATAGGCGTAAGATGTATATATATAGAAAAACAGAACCCGCGCTAATTCCCGAGATTAACCGGAACTTTATGCGCGCGGCGCGCGTTTTCAGCTCTGCACGCCTGTCAGAACGCGCTGGGGATACTTCTGGCGGCGAAGCCCGAACTGCTGGAGTCGCGGGACTCGGCCGGCTCGACGCCGTTACATGAATCTGTCAAGAGTCTGAATTTTAATGTAACGGATTATCTGCTTAAACAAGGGGCTTACGTCGGGGCCCTGGATAACGTGGGACAGAGCGTTTTGCACGTCGCGGCTTCCGTTGGCAATGTGGCGGCGATTCAATATCTCATCACACGAGGAGAGATCAGGTTAGACGCCCAGGCGCAGTTTGGCATCACTCCTCTGCAAGTCGCCGAGAGGAACAAGCAGCACGAAGTTGTGAGAATTTTGAGGAAAAAACTCGAGGAGGCATGATTGCGTTTTTAATTGTAAATGCGATTGAAAATATACCACTAATTTCGCACGAGTATATATAGACTGATTAATTTCCTGTTTGTAGCAGCAATACACGTTCCCTCGACGTGATCACATTTAATATGTAATGCAAATTTTAATCAAACAAATTCGCGCATCGGTTGTTCTATAGTTAACTATACTGTAATACGCGCCTGAAATAAATATATGTATATATATATATGTTATTAATAATGCATGATTGAATTTTGCCATGCAGAGTAAAAAAACCGGACGCTGAAACGTTGAAGGGATACGCAAGCAAGTATATATAGCTCTTTGTTCGTGAGCTCCGCTTTTCCAGCACCGCGAGGAGTTTACTCTTGTATTACGGAATTTTCTTTTGGCTCTCCCGGCCAGATAAACACTGGGATGTTGCGCAAATAAGAGCAACAACATATATAATATATAGATATCATCGAGTTTTAGCAGCAGAAGCGAGCCCTGCAATCAGTACTAAGACAAAAACTACTGATAAGCCTTGTAATAAAGATTTTATGTGTGTACGTACCTCTGAGCCCCTTCCGAAAGCAGTGATAATCCTCCAGCCGGTTTTCGCTGAGCTAGCGTTATCTGTCGGATTTTTAGAATAAAAGTTATGGTGTATATAATGAAGCGCTACTGAAATATTAATAAGAAAGGCTTTTTATATGGAATTCCCGCGGGAGAAAAAATAGAAAGTTTAGCTGTATGTAAAGGCAAATAAATTATCGAGCCGTTTAATTGCCGGATTAACTGAATAAATAAACCTATTTTCAAACTGCTGCAGTCGTACAGTGGTATAACTGTTTTTTTTTCTCCCGCGGCGGTCTCTCAAGTTACTGCGCTCGTTCGTTTACGGCGGTAGGTACATACATCTTTTTCTTTGTCCATGCGCTGCTTCAAATTTTATGGTCGGAATAAGGAATACAGTAGCAGGTCTTTTAGTGATGTATATGTGGATTGGGTATAGAGCACGAACACTGAGGTTGCTTTACTCGTGCTCCGCTCTCCTTCTGTAGATTCACGTTAAAAACGAGTTTGTACGTGGGATGCGGCGGGATGGAAATAAAGAAATCGAGTTTTTCAAGATTGGTACACATTTATTTACTCCGTTGTATCATCAGACAGTCTTAGAAGCATACAAAATTACTAAACAAAGCCCGTCGAGGACCAAAAATTATTTGCTTCGCCCGTTCGGCGCGCTAGTTCATTCCACGTTAAGATTATGAACTAACGATCAATTTATATAACGAAAAACATACATCTGATAGCATGAATTCGGCTTAGAAGTAGAAAAATTGAACAAATATCAACATTTTTTTTGTAATCTGTTGTTTTTTCGATTTAAACGTAATTGACACGTAATGACTTTTGAAACGTATATATTGCAGATGGCAGTGAGGCTAAACTTTATACTTTATCGATTGGCTAGAGATAAGGTAAAACCTGCGGCTTATCTGTCTGTTCAGCTCGAAGTATATACCACTGGTTGTTCAGAGTTTGCTTTTTCTGTTCGCTGTTAAGTTATTAAATGCCACACGACCGTTTGACGGAAGGCAGTTAAATTTATCATTTGTTCGACGAGTCTACTTCGATGGAATCATTTTTCATTAAATATCAGCCAATGATTATTTAGGACTTTCCATACTTAACTTCTTCACTTAATTTATTTACATGCCCATTATGTTCGATACTTATGACTAACGCGCGTTTCTTCTCACATTAATTGTTAAATTTGTTGCTACTTAGTAATAATTTTGCTTACTCGGATATTTCACATTAACTTTTACGTGGGTTGTCGTCAATCGCGCTTAAACATTACAAGTGTTCAACATGTACAAAGCTATATTTACACTATTTACAAATATCTCCCGCGGCAAGCGCGACGATTTTCTCGGCAATAACGCTGCACTCGAAACTAATATCCGCAACGACTGAAAACATCGTTATGGCTGTCGTCGTTTCCCGTAAAAGATACGCTCGTATTATATAGACTTTCTTACAAACTCGTTCGTTTCGCGCAGGAACGGAGTTCTCACTTGCAGCCTAACATTACACTATATAATATATATATATATATATATAATATTCTCGATCACTCTGCTCCCCAAATTATGCATGCTTGCGCAAAATCTTATAAGTGGATGGAATGCAAGGATTTTACAATCATGTCGATTATACTATCTGTGCAGCTCTTCGATCATCGCGCACTGGAAAAATCTTGTTGTGTGTAATGCAACAAGATGAAACTTATTTGAAAATTAACGGGGATGCGGGAAGGGTAGGGGGACTATAAGAAGTTAAAAGGTCCGGATAGATTTGTTTCGTTTAGTTAGTGCGGTGACACGAGGGAACATTTACACACCTAACACAGCTGTTTACTATTTAATGCAATTACGCCTATTTATCGTATTAAAAAACTGGCTTTCCCGGCGAGCTCTCCCGGCGCGAGTAGTCGTCCGGGCCGGGAGTCACGCCTGTATAGCTGATTGGATCGAGGAAAAGAAACGTATGCAGCATTGACGATGCCTTCTGAGAAACGCTCCGGTTTTTTATTCTTTCTTTCCGCAGCTCGGGAAACTCTGAAGCAAGAAGTAGAAGAATTGGTCGTTTTGTATGCGACAACAACGCTGACATGAACTGAAAGACTTGGGATCCGCGCGCGCGTGCACATCTGACGGTAAAGGTGGCTTGCTGCTGCGCGACACAAAAGGCATTCGGCTTCTCAGATGGCTTGGCCATGCAGATCATCAGAGAGAGAGATGGATAGAGATATAGACAGAGACTGAGCGCGCGCGCACTCGATTAATCACAATATTCCACTTTTACACACTTTTTTCTTTCTCTCTCTGTCTCTCTATATATATATATATCTTTCCCCTAAGACTGTATATTACTTTTTTTGTCCTCCTATTTCATTTATATTTATTTATTTTCATATATATATATATATCTATGCTATACCTTAGAAACGCTTACGAGTGCTAAAAAAATAAATAGCGCGCGGGTTTCCGTAACCTTATTACGAGTTAGATAAGACGCGATTAGGAGATAGACGTACGCATATATATATATACTCTCTTTCACGTTCTCATTTTTTTCCTCATCTCTTCCTCATCTTCAATGCTTTGTTAAAAAATAGTAAAAAACAGTGACTAAGTTTCGCTCTTTCCGTGTATCGTTCGGGAAATCGCTGACACGCGCCGACGACGTGGCGCGGCGCGCGTCCCTTATGCTTTCTCTCTCATTCTCTCTCGCTCTCTCTCTCTCTCGCCGCGGCTCGCACGTACGTTAAGCCCGTGTCGTGTCCGCCGCACGCGCTCATCGTACGCATATCAATATTTATATATGTATACGTATATTTATATTTATATATATATATATTTATATATATCTTCATCATATATATATATTTATAAAAATAACATTCTTGGACTAAAACATAACGCTCGAGATAGAGACTTGCGGAATAGAGAAGTACAGAAGTGGGTCACGAATGTACAGTGCGGACGGGGGTGGGCCTAAGAGTCAAGGGTCGATTCTACAAAGTTGGCGTCGAGGAACGCAGAAAGAACCTCGGAATACACGGCTGTATGAGGTGGGTAGGGCGATATGTCTATCCGGGAGCGCAGCTCAATGTCGTCATCATCATCATCACAGAGTCTCTAGCACTCGCTGTAGGACGGGGGCGCGAGTCCGCGAGCCGCATAAAGCTCGGCCTGAGGCTGCAGGTGGCAGACGACGGTGTGTCCGTCGAGGACCGCGACCGTCCGCGTGTGATCCTGCTGCTGTTGCTGTTGTTGTTGCTGCTGAAGTTGTTGGAGCTGTACCTGCGGCCTGAGCTGCTGCTGATCGAGTTCCGGCCTGGAGGAGGCTTGGTGCTGACGACGTAGCTTCTCGAGAGCCCAGGCAGCCTCCAGACCGCGCTCGGCCGCCGGCGAGTAGGGTATGAGGGGCCGGTGGTCGCCGTAGCTGCGGGACGACTGGCGCGACATGTCGCTCTGCCGGCGGCCGTCCTCGTCGCTCATGTCGGAGGCTGCCTGGGCCACCTCGGGGCAGCCGAGGCCGATGCCGAGGACGCCCTGGGCGCGTTCGATCTCCTCGTAGACGGGGTCATCCTGCATGTGCTGCGAGAGTCCGTAGCCGTGCTGCTGGGCGTAGTGCTGCTGGTGTCGGGCGTCGCGTATCTCGGTGTAGGTGTGGTTGTAGGGCGAGGCAGCGCGACGTCCGGTGGTGGCTCGCGAGCCGACCTCGAGCTCGCCGAGCAGTCTGCGCTCGCGCGCCCTCAGCGAGTAGCCCTGGAGCGTCATCGCGCTGTGTCCGTAGGCCGGCTGGCCGCCGAGTACCCGCGGGCTGTCCTCCTGCTCCGAACCACCGTGGCCCGAGTCGCGGGATTGCGACTTAAAAGAAATGTTCTGTGGGCAGAAAGAAGAGGCGCCGAGCGAAGAGCTCGGGTTAGTCGAGCCGACCTTTTTTCTCCTTTGAGTCGCGCGACGGTATTACAAGCACAAACACACGCACGAACAACACAAAGCTATGCACACACGTGGACAGTCACTGTATATAGAGCGAGCGGTCGAGCATGCGAACAGCTTGAAAATAAAAAAAAGTCGAAACTGGGTTGCGCTTTGCAAACTTTATCATTGTCTTTTCAGAAAGACCCTCGACCCACATCTGTCACAAGTTTACGTATACGAAATCGACAACCCAATTGCTCACTATTAATAAAAAGGATTTTCAAGCTGGTCAGCGCGGCTCGACCACACGGCTTACTACGACACTCGGAGTCAACGGAAAGATACAAAATGCAGAGAGCAGGTATGAACATCTATATCGGAAGGGATATGAGGAGGACGACGGGGAGATGTATGTGTGTGTGTGTGTGTATGTGTACGTGTGTGATACTGCGGGTAAGCGTTTTTAAGCGAAGCGATATACTGGCTCGTCGGTTAGTTTGCCAATTTGCTATCGATTCTCCCTAAACGCGCGTTCGTGTGAGCGAGTTGCTGCTGCAGCAGCAGCAGCGGCGCCATTAGAAATTCATTTCGAAGCAATTTAGCGGAGAATCGAGTTGCATGCCCAACGTATTTCGTACAATTACACGCGTGCGCTCATAATTGAAGTTTATTACTTTTCGAGGAGAGAATGTATAGTATACACGCACACACGGATTGCTTGCACAGTTCGTTCGCAGGTGCGAAGACGTCGTGCGAAGGATTTCGCTGTGTGTGGAAGCGCATGCGGGTGTAAAACTGGCTAACGTCATTTCAAAACAAAATCATGCGAGAAACATGCAGATACACGCACGCGCGTTCGGGTAAATATTTTACGGCTAATTTTCACTTGGCTTTACGAGTTTCATAAATTTGCCCGCCGGCTGCGGCAGAGGAGCGAGCGGTAGCTTCGTGGGAAACGTAACTGTACACCCGCTGATCCGCGAGGAGACTGCACTCGATCAAAAAAGAATAAAGGAAAAATTTACACCGGGCCTTTATCCGCGCTCCTTTCAAATTCGCGAGATCCTTTTAATGCTCCTTCCTCTCTCTCTCTCTCTTTCTCGTCCGTATTTCGTTAATTACGATAATACGCGTGCGCGCGCGCGAGTCGCTCGTAAATATAAAGCCGCAGGGCGATTAAGAAAAATTTGACGAGACGCGCGCGAATAAATTACGCTGACAGAGGGAGAGAGGATGCTGCTGCTGAAAAATTCAAGAGGTGTGAGTCACACATATATAAACTTACACAGAGTGCTGCAGCGCGATATCGAGGCGAAAAAAGCCACGGGAAAGTAACATTTGTAGACCGATAAGGTTAATGGATTTGCAACGACGTTTCAAGGTGTGGTTTTAATCTGCGGCGAGCGGGCTTCGCAGAAGGCCGCGTCGATATTTTATTATAATGCTCGCGTATACGCAGTATTATACGAAGCTAAAAGCCCAAAAAAGTTCGGGGGCTTATCCTTCCGAGAGGGGGGACCAAGTGAAAAATAACTACCTACTTACACGCACACACAAAGAGAGACAAACGGACAGACAGAGACACAGAAGAAAAAGCACACAGAGAAGAAGAAGAAGCAGCGGAATTAGTTACCTTCCAGGTGAGGTTTTTGTTAAGGGGTCCCCAGGTGGCGGTTGCAGATTTCGGGATATTGGGAGCTTGGGGATAGAGCGAGGTGGAGGCGTGATGTTGTTGTTGGTGGTGGTGATGGTTTAGTTGTTGTTGTAATTGTTGGTGGTGTTGTTGTTGGTATTGCAGGTGGTGGTGGTGATGTCGGGCGTAGGGCAGCGTAGAGACAGCGTGTCCGCCGCCAGCTGACTGCGGCGTCGGGCAGGGGGAGGAGTCGCTCGCGGCGTCGAGGACGGTGCCGGGAACCGCGTGGTGCTCACGCTGCAGAGTGCCCCAGCCACCTCGCTGGCCCGTGGACACCAGGTACTGCAAAGCAACATTTCTCCCTCTCACTCACTCGATCCTCTCTGATGCAGCATATAGCCCGCGAGAGCGGCCTTATTATCCGCCGATATAGCATATGCATTATGCACACCGTCGTACACCTTTCTCTCTCTCTCTCTCTCTCACTCGCTTGCTCACTCGCTTGCTCACAGTGCGCGCGCCTCATTGATTTGCGGCGCCGCTCTTGCATCCATGGCGGCAACACCGGCTCTCTCTCTCTTTATGCACATATATGTGTATACTCGCACACAACCACTCGCTCGGGCACAAGCACGATGGTATGGGTATATGGTATGGTATACATGATAGTGTGAGTGTGAGTGTGTGTATGTTGTGTCCGTATGCGTGTACGAGAGATGGGGCAGCTGAGACGCGAGTTTTATGGAATGTACTTTGCATAGCCAGCTGATTAAGGCATGATTCATGCAAATTCCCGGGGGCTTTAATATTCCGGCGACCAACAATTTACAGCGACGGCGGCGGCGTTATCGAAAACTCGGTTGCTCCGCAGCGCATCGAAAAAGAGTAGCAGCGTATATATATACGTAGCGCAGCAAAAGCTGTAAGTGAAATGAAAGGCCGGCGCGCATCATCTCCCGTGCATTTCAATGCTCATAGCTCGCTCGAGACGAGGCTAGGTACATCAGATAGATGTATATATATATATAGATAGATACGCGGGGGTCTCACGCACGTCTTGCGTTAGCTGCTGCTCCTTCGAGCGCGGGATCGGCCGCAATCACGGTTCTCTCTCTCTGTCTCTCTCGCTCTTGCTCGCGCGCAGAACGTGCACCGCGTACCCTATTGAGATAGGTCACGCGAGAGACGACGATCTTTACGCTGCGTGTATATATAGCGGAGGGGGCGAGAGGAGTTTCGATCGGATTTATCGTGCAGCTCGTAAGTTTTTTTTTTTTTTCGTTCTTTCTTCCTTTTTTGGCGGCGGACGTTATAGCTCGCGTGTGCATCGCACACCGGACACGAATTCCGAAGAGGCGAGAGTAGTGTGGCCACCACCGTCGGAGTAGAATAAGCCGTAATGATAAGTGAGGCGATTTTCTTAGGGCTTCCGGACTTCCTCTCTCTCTCTCTCTCTCTCTCACTCGGGTGATTGCCTCCAGACGGACTGGAGAGTGAGAGAGAGAGAGGAGAGCACATGCCTCGGTGATACGCCGCTTTCGTGTACCTGCTGTTTTATCCCTCCGCGCAGAAATGTACTAATGAGAACGGTCGTTAAGGGAATACTCGCGATTTATGAATTTTCGCTAACGATTTCCCCCACCGAGAGCCAACCCGGCGCACGACCCCTACTCCAAACGCGCAAGCTCTCGAGTGCTTCGCCAGCTCTCTCTCTCTCTCTCTCTCTCGCTCTCTATATACCTGGCTCTGCAGCAGACGGCCGCGCGCGGAGCAGCTATCCCGACAAAGTAAAAGATGTCCTTAAGTGGAGCTCGTATTATCCCGCGCGCGTCTATTAACACGTTTGGCCGCTCGCAGTAGCACAGCAGCAGCTGGCAACTCCTTTTTCCGAACTTATTAAGCGGATTCCACGAATCGGTTGCACGCGGCCTTTATCTCCCAGCTCTTTTGGCCCCCATCCGTTATTTATGGATTAATTCGCCTCATTAAGCATTTTCCGATGCGCCCCCTCTCTCGCTTCCGTGCTCGCGGACGATTAAAAATCTTGTTTGTCTCGCCGAGTGCGCGCAAGAGGGATTTAATTAAGTGTTTACGTGGGGGAATGAGTGAGTGGATGATGATGATGATGATGATGATGGTGATGATGATGATGAAGCGTCGGGATGACGAATGTGATATGCGTATGGTTTAATCGACTTAGCACATCGACTTTGCCAGTTTATAGTTATGATACTGCGATATAATATGAAGAGGCGATATAATGCGTGCGTGATAATATATATATATATATGTATGATCGCATAGATATAGATGTGCGCATCTTGGCAGATATACTCTTACAGACTACTGGCCAGAGGTGGACGATCATCCCGTGTTATTATTATTATTTTGGGATATATGGCTAATAGAAAGTTTACAACATATCGTCCATCTCTGGGATAGATAAATATTATATAAATAAATGCAGCCCCCTCGCAGCCCAACTACGAATCTTCCGAATAAAGATAGTGTGGCATAGTTACCAAGTTGCACATGTTATAGACATTTGGTATGAATTTTGACAATAAAAGGTATTTATCTGTATGTATCTATAAAGGTATAAATAAAATTAGAATTTTGTCGTGATGAATTAAAATTAAAAATAAAAAAGTTTAAAGTGTGAGAGCAAAGTAGCCAGCAACCGCCCTAACACCGCACCAAACCCTGGCGAAAAAGTTAAGCGTACAGAAGTAAGGATATTTCCACCAGTGTTAGTATATAAAGCTCAAAGGAGGTCTTCACCGCGTACCGTATTTACAGTCTATTTAGCCGCTCGTGTTCATATACATATATATAGTCGCGCACTTCAAGTGGTGCTTAAAAGGCTCTTTTATGTACGATTGAACGGGAGGTTGTTAGATCAATGCAGTGGTAGTCTACGTGCGTGTGAGAAAAAGCCGCAACGGGCCGCGCGATGAGTCTCTCTTACTCTCTTATCTATGCATAGACGCGCGTGGGTTTGTATAATATTTCCTGCAAAAAACTTGTTTAGCCTAAAAATATTTACGAAATCTGTGGACGGGGGAAGCAAAATACAGTATAGAGAAAGAGAGATCTGTGTAAACTTGGAGGTCATGGTGCTTCAAAGCTAATAAGCATACTTCCTGTAATTTCAACAAAGCGTGTGTAACACGGGTAGTAGAGAACTATGAGAATAAGAAAAAGGAAGAGAAGACGAAGACGAAGAAGAAGAAGTGGAGGAGAGATTTTTGCATAGGAAAAGTATACACCTCGAAAGCCAGAAAATTCACCGGACTCTGCGGTTTGTTTGTGCTTGTAGTGTGCGCAGTCAGCGTTTGCGCGCGTTCGCGATAGAGCAAAAAAAAAGGAGGAAAAGTAGAGAGTCTACTGAATATATTTACATTTTTCTGCAATTCTAATAACGAGCGGTAGAGTAGTCCGTCGTTGGAGGCCCGGGACGAGCACTCTTTCTCTCTCTCTCTCTCTCTCTCTATCGTTCTTTCTCGCAAAATCGTTGACAGTTTCACAGAGGGGGGAAGCTAGAAGACTAGAAGAAAAAGAAGAAGAAGAAGTGGAACGGAAGGAGAGCGCGCGAGCAGTAGATCGCGCGTCAGAGATAGGTAAAGTTAGACTTTTTTTTAGCAGTAGTGGCGCTCGTGGTTTGGTGTGGAAGCGGCGCGGGCGGCATTCGGATACCTTGCTGATTGGGAGGATGCCTATTGTGGTTGCTAGGTGCCATGATGTGCATCTGGTGCGCGCCGAGCAGGTGATGAGGCTGCTGCAACCTCATCGACAAATTGCTGAGGTTCAGGTTTATCGAAAGATTCGTATTGTTAGGGGCAGCGGCAGCGGCGGCGGCAGCGGCGGCCTGCTCAGCAGCGGCCTGCTGGAGCATGCAGTGCACGAGGGCCGCGGACGAGGTGCTACCCACATTGCTGTTGGCATGCGGCGACAATCCGGAGCTGTCGGTCGTCGGGGCCGAGGGATTCGACGAGGTGTTGTGCGAGGCGAAGTCCTTGCCGGCTCCGGCGCCTCCGTGCGAGTTGCCGTGGCTGCCGTTCGCTCCGGTGCCTCCTGCCCCGGAGCCTCCCGAGCCCCCGCCGGAGCTGCCCTTCGAGCACCTCAGGCACTTGGGCAGCCACGAGTGACGCCTGATGAACTTGCGGTACTCCTTGCGGACCTGCAACACACCCGTACACACCACCATCCAGATAATATGTTACGTGTACACCCATATACTCTATACAGAGTATCGCGTACTTACACGTTGCGTGTATATGTATATACGCGTGTTTCAACTAATTGAACGATAATCTATACGCTCTTACATCAGAGGAACGACTATACCAGCATTAATTTATGCTTATTTCTAAAACCCGAGACCGGTATTCGAATTAGCATATAGTACGCACGGCTCCTATAAATTCATTTTACCATAGAGCCGTTTTGTACAAGCTACGTTGGAAACTGGAACGACGACGACGACGACTGCTGCTGCTGCTGCTGTAGCTGCTGATCGATAAAACGTGTAAAATTCAACAAAACCCGCCGAAAGAATAGACCCCATACAGAGTTTTAATTAACTCCGTCTGTCATCGATTCAATGACTCTTCGGCATGACTGTGTGGGCTTGGCTCTAATGGAACAGCGCGAGAAAAAAATCCTTAGAATGGCAATTCAATCAGCGCGCGATTTGCATCGACGAACCGTGAGAGAAAGACATCGCGGCGGCGAGTATTCGTCATTTTTCCCCGGACAGATAAGATATATAGACGCCTTTATCCCCGGAGATAACGATTAGGGCGGAGAGATTAGATTTACCCGACACAAAGCCGACTGACATGTGCCAGACCGCTCGAGAATTTCCAGTTATTGATTGTGTCATAGATATATCTATAATATGTATAGAAAACTGTATGGGCGAATGAAAAGGCTGTTGCGCGTCGGTAAATTTCCCTTTAATAGCGCGATCGATATGCCTCGATTTTCCAGTTTACACGGAAAATCAAAGCACACAGCTGTTACACACAAATGTGCCGTGACGAGCGAGTGGAATTGTGTAAGGCTTACTTTTCGTCGTATACACATAGTCGGCGGCGGCAGCAGCAGCGTCGAACGGAACGAATCGGGACAACCGAAGCGAATCGAAGTCACCCTCGAAAAGTTCAAACAGACAGATATAGAGAGACTATGGGAGTGAGCTTTATGCGCGTGAAGCGTTTGTTTGCGAAAGTTAACCGCTGAAATATGGCTGTGTGAGTTTTAAAATGACTCAATTCGCTTCTTTTATCGAAAAAACTAATAATTACGAGAGAGAGAGAGAAAAAAAAGTTGGTATTCGCGCGGCGCACTGATTGAAACGTGGAAAGGAAACTTTTCTGTCTTTCTGACAGCTCCCGCGCCTTGTTGTTGAGACACAAAGTATAAACAATGCTCGTTATTGACAAAACGCTGCTATCCGGTGTATATACTACTATGTATTATAACCGCGCCGGGTATACGTATACATCGGGATTGATAAATTTCGACGGTTGAGATATGAAAGTCAGTTTTATAATATGACGTCTATAAGCGTATAGCGTTCTTTTTTCTCTTTCTCTCTCGCTCTTTCTCCTATTCACCTCTTCGTCGCTCTCGCACACATAATGCGCGTCTATTTAGACCATTAAAAGCCCCGGAGAGAAAAATGATCCTTTTGATTATATAGAAGAGCGGGGAGTTCGAACGGAATTATTATATGTACATCATATAAATTTACCGAGGCTTCAAAAACGCTCGTCTTCTTTTGTCAGCAGTAGCGTCTCTCCCGCGCGCTCGCTGAACAAGAGGATCGTTTTACTTAAAAAAGCATTTGGCTTTGTTTCTACAACGAGAAAAATTCCTTTTCACCCCTAAATTGAAAGGAATTCTTTTGGCCTCGAGAGAGGGAATTTTTTTTCTGGCCGAATGCTAATTTTTTTTCCCGAAACATAATAGCGGTTGTTTATGTGTTTTCTCAGCCGGCAGCACAGCAGCAACAGCACTTAATACTAAAAGATACGCGCGAACGCAAGTAAAGCTGCAATTTAACGGGCGTCGCCGAGGAGCTTACCTTTTCATTTTGCACGCAGTGGAACACAAAAATAAATAGTCCCTGCAGGCTGTTGAGCACGGTGAAGATGTACGCCATGATCACGGACTTCTTGTTCAAGTACAGCAGCCCGAACGTCCAGGTGAGCCCCAGCAGGAACACCAGGACTATTGCTCCCCTTAACCAGGCCCTGATGGAATCGTAATTTAGAAACATTTATAATATGCGCCTCTTTTCATTAATATACATAGGCGTTATAATGTTTGGAGAAAAATCTTATAGTGAAAAAACAATCGTATATATATACAAGTCATTATTCAAAGAGTTCTATAGTTTTTTGCACGTTACTTAAATTATTACGTATAACTTTCATTGTTCAATATAATATCGAATTGATCCTGAGATTGCTCAAATACTACTTTTAAAGATGAAAGGTGAATGATGAATAGCTAAGTGGTGTTATATACTATTTACTACGTGAGGAGTATATCTGTTCTAATTTACCAAAACTAAAATAAAGGATACCATGCTACTATGCTACTTTATAGTTAGTATATATATGTGTGTATATACAAAACGATAGATTAATTATTAGTATTACTTTAGATTACTTTTTTTTACTCAACACTGAGATGTGTAATATGATACTTAGTTAAGGCAGACATCTTATTTAGAAATAATTTCTTTCACCGACATAAGCCCAGATATATATATATATATATATATAATAGTTTAAAATAGTACAATTATTAAATATACGAAACAAGTAAATTTGCTAAAAAAAAGACAAAATGGCAGAAATTGTGTGTTTAGCGTTACACATGTACAGCGGTTTATTAAGATCTATAAAAAGTTAGTGTGTACATCTAGCTTTTACTTGTGTGTAATGCTTGAAAAAAACGTGAATTCGGTGAATTATTTTTACTGATCAATAATATACAGTATATAATTACAAATAATTTGACTAAACTGAAAAAATTTAAAAGTGAGTTAATCGTATGAAGAAAAAATGAAAGAAATAGTGTGAAAGTTAATAATAAATTGTAAATATCTTACAAGTGCGCTTGCAATTTGTTGGGAAGAGCATTCTCTTCCTTTCCACTACCAACCAACCACGCCATGCAGAAGAATGTAGAACAGTGTAGACAGAAGTGGGTAGAAGTTTTAATACAAAAATGAAACAAGACAGCAATAGTTAGGTGATTTTACCGACACCATCATTTTATATAGAATCAATTAATCATTTTATACTCTCACTATTATACTCGATTACAACACAGTCAAAAAAAGGCAATTACAGACTTTCACCTTATACTACTTATTTCATCAATAGCAATTCGAATCTACAAGACGTGTGATACATAATGCAAGTACAAAGAACAAAAAAAAACACAAACCGCTAATATCATTTCAAGTATTTGTTTTGTAATCGAGAAAGACAAATTTGGAGAAATCGAATATGTACGCGCATGGTCAATAAATATACGGATATCCGCATGTATTAAATTACTATTGCCGCGGATATAAATGATATCGAATAAACTGATTGAGATGCCGCAATTAATATTGTTCTTGCTCGCGTGCCTTTGCCGATAATGAATTCATTAGTCGGTCTGATTCGATACTATTCATTATGAATTCAATATAAGTACTGTGCATATTGCATACAATTATTTTTGCGACGAGCGTGTATTGTGTGAAACGCAACTTGAGTACATTCCAACAAAATACTTTCAAACCAAATTAAACTGTAAAAAGAGAAAATTAAACTTTATAACCAAAACCAAATAGTGATCAAATTAAGAGACAAACAAAAAACGTTGCCAGTGAGTCGCCTCCTCTCATCATATATAGAATATGAAATTCGTGTACAAAGCGAGTATATATATATATATAATAATAATAAAGCTTGCGTGAAAAAAAAACTCTAAGCGCCAAACAAACACTTTAAGAACTACTCGATTAGAGGAGATATGAGCCGCGTATATTATAGCGTCGTCATAAATATGTATGTATAGTAAAAATATTCGTCATTGTGATCAACAAACGCGACTTTTTCCAGAGTATTTCGACATATCATCGTTCTATACAGTCACCGTAGTCTTGGTCGCAGTCGTCGTTGATTTAAATATATTTACACATCCGGCGCCGAGGGCGCGTCGTTTCGTTGGCAGTTCTTACCTTGCGCTCGCCAGCCGCGAGTGTTCCTTGCTCTTCATGGAGACGGTCGTGTTGGCGTGCCTGCACATCATGTAGATCGCCATGGACAGGAACACAAGATTGGCCTGTGAGGAAATGCGAAAATTCGCAAAATTCATTGTTACGTGCAATAAAACAACCACATGTGCACGGCAATTAATTCAAGAAGGAGTGGGGGAGGTTTAATTAAAAAAAATAAAGCCCGAATACGAGCTCGTTTTGTTTTTACAAGGCTGTTAATTCGCTCGGGGTATTTACGCGCGTAGCACCATATATGATATTGAAATGAGGAATAAAAAAGGGGAGGAGTTTTGGAGCGAGAGGAGCTTAAAAAGTTACAATAAAAAAATACCAGTATGACAAGTATGACTGGTCCCACGAAGCTGAATATGAAGTAATTGTCCGCGCCGAGCCAGCAGTAGCCCGTCGTACCGTAACCACTGCTATCAATTAAACAGGAGATTCCAACGACGAGTAGCGGAGCGCCATAAGCTACGAGGTAATACCAGCGGAGCCTCGACTTCTCGGCTTCGAATACCTCAATCAGCATGACGTACAGCTGGAAACCTAAAAGCCCGAAATCGTCCAGAATAGTAGTCTCTTTTTTCTTTCTCCCTCTCTCTCCGCTCGTCTGTTAAAAAAGTCTCTTTTCGTATAAAAAAGAATAGAAAGAGCCTGCCTACCTTCGAGGAACATCCAGGCGAAGGCGCACAAAAAGAAGAAGTGCAGCAGACCTGCAACGATGCCGCACAGTGTCCTTGACTTCGTCTGTTCGATTCCGCAGATGAAAACGAGCTCGGCGATGAAGAGGCAGATGCAGAGATTTTTATGAATCGTCGTCCTGTCCGACTGCGAAAATGCAAAAACGGGGGGCCCCCGGTTTTATATTCTTTATCTTTATGAAGCATCCCCGAATAACGAGTGTTTTTACGAGCAGTCGTTATAAACAACAGGTATAAAAACAAAAAGTTTGTATATTAGGCAGACAGTAGGTAGTAGTGGTGGTGGTATATATCTCCCATTGCTTGATCTACAATGTGCAATACACGTATATATATTTACCTTGAGACCACGGAACAATTGGAAGGTGACGATGGCGAGAAAGAGGCAGACGACCGATATTATACAGCCAATGTAGGTGATTATGTGAAGTGCTATCTTATCGATTCCGGACTGGCTGCTCGACAAGCCATTCCAGTCCATGAGGATGGCGAAGTTGGTGAGGTGATTGCACTGGCAGACCGTGTGCGTACTGTTGCTCTGGAGTTTGATGCAGCCTTCCTCCGACCAATCGCTGTAATTGCGTCAAGTGAATTATGAGCTTAGCCAAATCTCTTTCATTTTTATTTGTCGAATAACCCGTTTCTTCGTCCCCCTCGACTCTCCTTCTCTCTCTCTCCCTCACTCTATGCGCGTCCCTTTTCCGATTTGGATTCGCGCACTCGGCGCGTTCCAACACGATAAAGACCATAATTTCATGCGTTTCTGCCGATTCTAATTTGCATTTAATGAGTGTCGGCATATCGATTATTAAAACGAGACCAGTTAGCGTCATTGTTTAATTGTATTATCCTCGTAAAGTCGGACGCGACAGCGGCCGGCTCGTGTAATTTCGGCCTTCTACACACCAGTCCGCAATCGATTCGACGTCATTTTTCAATTAGCTCCCGTCGGCGTCCGCGTTGGCTCTCATTGAAAAGCCGTAATTGTCACTTGGCCGGGAGACGAGAGATGGTCGCTTGGCTTGGCGCGAGAAAAAGAAGGAAAAAGCGGCGGCTGCGTGCAGGTTTTAAGTGGACGACGTCTCTCGGAATACAGCTAGAATATTCATGCGTCGCTTTATCATCCATTAGCTTCCTTCTTTTATTTCCACATGCAGAGGGAGAGAGGGAGAGCGCGCGCGGGCCGAATAAATCGTAAACAGGCGTAAGCCCAAAGTGTGCGAAGTGATTAAGCGGTCGGCGCGGCACTCCTGCAAATATTGGCCGAGACTGAATCAGCCGAGAGTCGAGAGTGAAAAAGCCGATAAGGGTTATCGACTAAAAGAGAAAGAGAGAGAGAGAAAGAGACACTGCACTTACTTGGTGGTAAAGTTCCAGAAGACGCAGCGCGGGTTGGTGTAGTTGTCGCACTGAAGGTGCTTCAAATGGAGCTTGACGAACTCGCCCTCGGGCAGCTTGATGTGCCGGCCCCCGCTGAGGGAGGCCGAAATCACTTTGCTGTTTAATATGCTGGTGGTGTTGGCGCGCTGCTTCTGCATCTGCTCGAACTGCTGCGCCGCTGCTGCGGAAGAGGATGAGGCGGAAGATTCGGCGGGCTCGCGCTGCTCGTTGATGGAAAGCTGTTGGCCAGGGAAGTCGTTGCTGCTTTGGGGCTCGAGGATCTTCTCGAGCCTGTCGAAGGCCATAAAGACGAGCCTGACGAAGCCGTCCTGGCTGCTCACCTTTCCCAGGAGGGAGGACGCCAGCTCGACGCTCAGCCCTGCCCATTTTTTGTCCTCGCGGCCCTGCTCGCTCGGAAACACCACGACTTCGTTCTCGAGGCTCCGCACATCCAGCACCCACACCTCCATGACTAAAGGAGAGAACACACGAACATACATACATATATATATATACGCACACATACACTTACATTCTCTTCCCTCCAAATCCAATTCTCTTTCCGCTGCTAGACAATCCCTTTCTCTCCTCTCGGAGCTACTGCTTCCCTTCGGCGCGCCGAGCTATATACCTTTCTTTTTCTTTTACAACCCTCGTATATATATATATATAGTATACATATATACACAGAGACCGACCGACCGACCGAGAGCACTATTTTTTCCTCTTTCCAGAAGAAGGAGGGCCATTTGTTAGCCTCGGCGGATTGATAGCGCCTTCGCCATTTTTTATCTCTTTATTTACGAGGCTTATTAACGCGTAACCCGCCTAATGCCCCGTGGACATCAGGCACACACGCGTACACGCGAGCTCCGAAAAAAGAATCGCAATAGGTAAGCTTGGCTGCGCGGAGCAAATAAAAAATCAGTCAAGTCTCTCTCTCTCTTACTTTTCTCTCCCCTCTGAAGACGTCATAAATAAAAGATGCGCCCGATCTTTCTCTTTTCTCCGCCGGCAAGTAATATTTACGGAGTCAAAGGTGAATCGGCTGTACTAGGAGAACAGTAGCTTAAAAGTCTGTGGCGGAGAGAGTAAAGAGAGAGAGAGTGAGTGAGAGAGTGAGAGACGCTCGCGAGACGGCAATAGTATTGATTCACTTCGCCCCCGGGGGCGCGCGCTTTTAGAGTAGCGTTCGCTTCTCTGTACTCCTTTTCCGCGGAAATCGCGCTCTCGTCTTTATCGAACTCGCGGATAATCCGAAAAAGCGCTGCGTGCGCCGCGTTTGCACAGGCAGATGACCGGGCGACGCGCTATATACGACATGGCAATAAAAGCTGCTGCTGCAGCTGTACACCGACAGTACGGAGAGAGTATAAGAGAGACAGAAAAAAAAATCCAACTCGGGCGCGCGAAACGTACACGCGGGCAAAAAGGCGTTGCGCGGCGCCAAGTGTAGTAATGTTTGGCGTATTCGCTCCCCCATTTCGCGGAGGAAAACGGTAAAAAAGTAATAGTCCATTAAAGCGCAAATGGCCAGGTTATACATAGCCGGCGGCGGCGGCGGCGGCGGTTGCAGAGGAAAACTCCGAGAGAAGGTATATACGGAGGAAAATAAAAGAGGCGCGCCCTGTGTATGTGTGTGTGTATGACTCACGGATGTTGTTGATGTGACTGTAGTTGGTCCTCTTCTCATAGGTGAGCGTGTCGGCGAGGAGAAAGGCATTCTCCTCGAGACCCTGGAGCAGAGCGCTCGCTACTATCCTCTGGTCGGTGTGATTCAGATCGTCCCAGGAGTCGGACTGGTCGAGAAGATTACTGCTGGTGGCGATGGCACCCTGGAGAAGTTCCTCGACTGTGACGACCTTCTGCCGAGGATCCTGGTAGGTGCTGATATCCTTGGCCATCTTGTCGGTCATGTTGCGAATGATCTGCGTGGTGATGAGCATGTCGCCGCCGTAAAGGTTGCTGCTGTTGTTGGTCACCTGGCTGAGGTCGCTGCTCACCCCCAGGATGTGCTCGCCTTCCTGGACGCGTCGCGCCAGCGAGGTCAGCCAGACGCTGCGGCAGTCCTTGAGGTCGGGCTTGCCTCGTTCCCAGACACCCTGCTCGTCGTCGTCCCGAGACGGCAGGCAGCGCCAGTAAGCCATGCCGGTCGTTCCTTCCGGGCAGCTCTGCTCGGCCGTATCGTTGACCCGGGTCTCGTGCCACCTGAGCTTGCGCACCTCCCCCGACGACGCATTGCAGAACGGTCCGTGACGGTGCTGACCCGAGTTTCCATTGTAGACGTTTCCTATTGAAAAGAAATCATTAAAAATTACACGCCTTATTCGTTTGATTCCTCTGCGAGGAGGGGCTGAGTTTGCCGCAGGCCCAGCTACTGCAACGCGAGCGATAATAATTTTTTCCTCCGCGCTCATCTGCATAAGTCGTTAAGCTATGACCTTATCTCCCTCGTACAGACTGGTGCTGCTGCTGCTGCAAGCCGGTCATGACTCGCGATGAAAAGAAGAATTAGCAATTTTTCAAGTACTTTCTCTCGGCTCAAAGAAGAGTAGCCGCCGATGCGCTCTCTACAGCGGAGTTCCTATTGAATTTCCCAAGTCATTATCCAATAGAGAGACGCGAGTATATATAGCTTGTGCGCGTTTTTCATTAAGGCGAGAGAGAGAGAGAGGGGCGAGTTTTTCAAAAACGCAATTACTTCTTCCATTACTCTCTGGTCCTTTGAATAGGGGGTAATGTACTCTTACTCTGTATTATACACAAGCGCGTACGTGGTACGACCTTTTTTTTCAAATGATATAATAATATATAGCAGCAGCGCTGATGATCAAGCGACTGCGTTGCCTCGTCGGAACATAATAACTCAATTAATTATATATACGAGGTCCGCGTGCTTTAATCACATTACGCGTCGTTCTAAATTCGCGAGATGCATCTTGAAAAGTGTAAGATCCATTAAAAAGGGGCGGCGGGCGCTGAAACACGTGTCCCATTTTTTGCTTCGCCAAGGAAACAGCTCTCGCTCGCTCTCTCTCTCTCTCCCTCTCTCGGTTTCTGCCGCTGCTGCGGTAGTCTGAGGAAAATCCAGAGCTCGCTCCTATTTAAACACGAGGAGTACGCAGGTAGAATTAAATTTTCGCCGGCTAGAACCAGCCCCGGGTATTCGTCTTTAAATCAAATATTCCACCGGGTTCAAAGTTACTTGATTAAAATAAATTCTCGCGCTCGTACTCTAATTGAACGACGTTCCCCTCCATCAAAGAGCGATTCGCGCAGGCTCGCTCTCTGTATAAATATTTTATCATATTTTCCTCCGCCGCATTTTTGCGATCCCGCTGGGCTCTTTAAAAGCCTGCTCCTTCCGAAATAGCTGCGTATTTATACGCTTACGTGCATTAGTCCGATATTCCGGTTTGTCATTCTTCTCGTCGATCTTATCTCGCGCGGTATATATATACATATATATATATAACGAATTTGCGCGCGACTGCCGAAAACGCGAAAAACTCAGGCCGCGCGATTATCATAAATTCCTCCTTTTAATTCCGCGCGTAAATTCGCTTTGCGCGGCTCAAAATTTTATTAAATTAACACGTGATACCGTCGTAAAGCGAGAGCTTTAATACTGCTGCGCAGACCGCGCGAAGGAACAATGATTCACTTGGTATAATATATACATACACATACGTGCGCGGCTCGGCGTATATATGAGCAATTAAAAAGAAAGCAAAAATCAGCATTGTTTCGCAGGCTCGCAGGCACGTACTGCTGCTGCGTATATATTATTATAGTGTGCGAGCGTGTGTGGATACGCGATAGAACTAGTGTGATTCAGTGAATAAAGCGGCCCGGCCACTTGAGAACAATCAGCGCAGCGGACTCTCGCGCCCGGATAGATTTCTCTCCCTCTCTCTCTCTCTCTCGTAATGGGTTTATTGAGACCGATGTAATTGCATCAACCGCGTTATTTATACGGACTGCGCTAAAAATAGCGGTGAGTCTATATACATAACTCTAATCGCGTGTTGCTCGCATTAACAAACGTTCGAAACGATTATTGAATTTATATACGCGGACAGAGAGTAAGACAGAAAGAGAGAGATCTCCCACGGCGTGATTTACGCTCGGCTCCTAATAACCGCGCTCCGATAAGAATCCGGCGCCCGTTCAAACATCTGCCGCATCTGGCCGTGTGTGTGTGTGTAAGAAGCATCAGGCTCTATGTAAATATCGACGCGGCCACGCATACGGCATATCCATTAGGTAAATAATCAATCTCGGTTTGCGTGGAAAAATCTTTCTCTTCTATCTCTCTCTCCTGCGCGATGGAAATGTGTCATCGCGTATAGACCGTAAGAATGCGCGTTATTAGTCACGTTCTCGGCGATCGGCCGGCTGTGTATAATAACATGTGCGCTCGCGCGCGCTTTGTGTTACCCGCGATTAGGAATGTTTATAAAAACAATTATGCTCGACGATATTCTATATCCAGAGCGACTTTAATGCGCTGAGAGAGCGAGCTTATCTTATCGCGCGGGTACAAAACATTCGAGCCGAGGGCCTCTATGTATATATACGTATTATACTATAGACTGGCCTGTACAGTATAGTCAGTATAGAGTGAGCGAGCGGTGTGGTATTAAACGCGCGAGGCTCACACCTCGCTCGGCGCGCTTTTTGCATTTTCTCATCTGTTTCGTGAAAGAATGTGTGTCTGCCGCAACGTCGGCGGCTCCGCAGTAAAGAACACGCGGAGAGTACGATTGAAAGTATGTCTATATAGTATATATATATATAGCGGCGAAGGCCGCAGCAGTCTCTTTCAGAGAGATAGAAATAAATGAAAAGTGCAGGAGATGCATAGAGAAATAATCGCAGCTCTCTGCAGAGGAATAAATAAAAAAAATCTCGCGGAATAAAGTAAAAGGCTGCGGCGGCGGCGGATCGATTGATGGCCGAGAGTTGTGCATAGCACATCTATACACATACCTGTCGGCGTTCTGCGATTAGTTTTCCAGGGCGGCAGAGTCGAGGAGGTGAAAGGCAGTTGCTGAGTCGGCTCCTGCGTCGCTGGCTCGAGGGGCCTGATCGCGTCATCTGGCGGCGGCGCCACGACCTCCTCCTCGTCCTCGTCCTCCTCGTCCTCGATCGACTCGTCCTCGGTCCAGGGCCTCGTCGATGACGGCCTGCTGCAGAGAAGCAAGGAATTTTTCTTTAGCATACGTTATATCGTACGATCGACGTTACACATTCGCAGAATAAGCAGAGGGAACGGAAGGAGCCAAGGTTCGCTATCGGGATTCCTTCTGGCTTTCGTCAACGTATCGATATTCTCGGGATTTAGCGGGTATAAATAAGGGTATAGCATCGCGAAACTGACACGCGTACAATATCGGGCAGAAACCGCATTTTCAAATCGTCCGCAACCGCAGAGTCACCGCGCGGCTATACGCCGACTAATATAACGGAAGCGATGATGCGTCGCTCTCGAAAAATGCCGTCGAGTATATTTATAAAGTGTACATTATATAGTACACGGGCGCGCAAGAGCGCGGAATCCAGGCCGGCGCAACGACGACGACAATACACCTCGAAACGCAGCTTTTAATTGGTCCCGCACGCTTTGTGAAAGACGAGAAGAAAAAAATTTATACGAGCTGAGATTTTGAAGAAAGAAATCGAACGCGACGTGGTATACGCGTGTTATACACGGTCGGCATATAAGCGCCGCGGCTAAGATTAAAATCTATCCGCGCTGGTTCCCAAAATATTTAATCCCGAGAGTCAAAACACAGTTGCAGCGAAGCGACTATATACTTGCTGCTGCTGCTGCTGCTGCGAGCAAAGCGCCGTCTCTCATCCCTATACATATATATATACGCAACGTGGCTGCAGCAGCAGCAGCTCTTTTAAAAAAGACGTCGGGTAAAAAGGAAAAAATGGTTATCGGTAGTCCAATTGATCTTCCAGAGAAACAAACCAGTTTGAGATTCCGCGAGCGAAAAAGAAGGACTACGAGAAAGAAAGAAGGAGAGGGGGGGGGGGGAAGAGGAGAGCGTGCAGTGCACTCCTCTCGCGAGCGCGCGCGTAATAGAGAGAAGGTAAAGCGTTGGCGCGCGCTTTATTAAAGGAATCGTTGCGCGCTCGCCCGTGTATATATATACATATAATACTTTCTATCGCCGATGATGGTTATATAAACTTTTTCCATTTACGTTTATGTATGTGTGTGTGTGTATCCGCGGTTAGGTAAAACTAAACGCGTACACACATATACAGCCAAGAGGGAAAGAGTGATTAGATATAGCATTAGGGTGACGCATAGATTCCATAGTCTGGCTCTCGCGCAGAGGTATAGCGCGGCGAGTAGCACAAACCGCACAGTCTCCGCGCTCTCGCGGGGTCAGGCGTGTCAGGCGTCAGTGTCGTAAATTTAGCTTTTGTCTAAGGCAACATAAAAGGAATATAGTCGGCGGCGGCGGCGGGAGAGAGCGAGCATTTTGCGTTGAATGCTCGCTCTTACTCTCTCTCGCTTGCTCCGGCCGAGAGGCTGTGTGTATGTATGTGTGTATGTGTGTGTGTGTGTGTGTGTGTGTGCGAGAAAGGAATGAATCGCTCGCGGGAGAGCGAGAGAGAGGAGCGCGAGCGGTACTGACCTTGGGGCGCTGCTCGCCGAGGGAGCCACGGTGGAGGAGGCACTGCTCGCCGACTGAGCTGGCTGTGCTCGCGCTGGCGTCGTTATCCTCGAGGGAGACCGGCCGTTGCCGCTGATGCTAGATGCGGTCGTCGCTTGCGTGCCCGAAGGACCTGTGCTCCGGACCGACGTCAACAGCCACGTTGGACTCGGCCGCGATGTCGTCGTCGTCGATGCTGTAACAGTTTTATAAAGCAAAAAAATTTTTTGTTTTAGAAACATACGTTTTATCAATTCCAGGCTGCGCATAGTTACTTATATATATGTATAACAAGACTTTGTTGTCCCTGGGTGCGATGATGCGGTGACCTCCTTTCTTTGTGCTATACCGTCGTTTTTAGCGCATCAGCCGAGAGGAGGCATTCCGAGAGTGTCGGAAGCGGGCAATAAAGTTTGGTGCAGATAGGTTCACTGACCTCCGTCTCCTCGGCTCGGAACATAACCTACTAGCTTCCGAGCTCGTGTGCAGAGCGCAGGACATTCGTTATACGCATATACGTGTTCGAGCTGCGCGGACTGTATATACAACGATATTATTTATAATACGTTCGAGCGGCGCGAAATTCAAATGCATTTTTATAGAGGAACAATCAGAATGGTAAAAGCGTATTATTTACGAGAGAAAGAGAGAAAGAGAGGGTAAAACGGAACGTCCGCGTCAAAGGGCATAATGCATTGCACAGTTTTTCTTGAATCTCACCTCAGCCCTAAAATTTTTACGTCTTGCGCTATAAGCACGCTTTATGTATTATGTATATGCACGCGCCGAGCGACGTCTGTGCGATATTAATTAAAGCCGCGAATCGTTTATTAAAATTTTAATAAAAAGTCGCAAATGTGAAGAGGTAGCGCACGCGCGCGCATTTTCTTTCCTTTTTTTTTATTAAAAGGCATTTTTTATAGCGAACGCGACGCGTTGATGTTTGAGCGCGGATATATTATACGCTGTTTTTTATAGGGTTTCCTGGTTTCGAGGCAAAAGCATTTTTTCGCTGCTCAATTTTCCGGCCTCTCTCTCTCTTTCTGTATATATATATATATATATATATATATACGTATACGCCCAAACAAGTTTGCTTTTTGCTCTGCGCGATTTTTTTTTCGAGCCCCAAACAGGCTCGTTAAAATAATTAGATCTCTGCAGTTGTGTATACCCATACCTACGACACTGCAGCTTCAACTTTTATTTCGATAACGTGTGTGTGTGTGTAGGAGGCTTTCCCTCTGATCGATGCTATCGTTATTTTTGTAATATTATCTATATATCAATTACTTCCCGTTGACGTGCTCTTCTCTCTAAATTTGCATCGACGTGCAGTATATATAAGCGCGACGACGTTCGAAAATACACTCTCACGGAGGTGGAATCAATAATGCGCACAGTGTAACATCTTTACTGGAATTTCGATATTTTTATGCACGAACTAATATAACACACGGAGCGATATATATGTATACTATACGTATACGCGAGCGCACACACACACACACACACAGTCTACAGCTTTCAGAATCATGAGAGTAAAATTTTTAAACTTCCCGCGTCGTTTTGCGTTGCACATTGCAAAAAAGCTATTTACATACAAAAATTACAGTGCGCGCCGCGCGTACTCCAAAGTGATCTGTTCGCATGTCATCCGCAGATACATTTCCTCCAACAGAATGGATTTTTCACGAGCACGCGTAGCGGCTTTTTACGAGCAGCCCGCATGAACCTTTGCAATGACCTAAATTTTTTTAACAAACACGACCGAGCGAATTTACGTGTATATATACATACATATATACGTACATCTGCCCGCGTGCGCGCTCGCGAGTTTATATGTATAGAGGGCGCGAAATATTTTTTATAATCATTTTATACCGCGCGACGTTTTGTCAAGAGCTTTCATAACGCGATACAATGCCTCGATCCTTTGCCGCAGTATACCTATATATAAAGCTGTTCGCGCGCGGGCTCGACACTTATTGCATTCCACGTATACATAGCTATATAACAAGTGTTCGATTGAAACGACTGCCATCGAACTCTTTTACAAATCGAGTATATACTAGCCGATGAAATAAAAAAAAAAGAGTAATTATTGGTCTACGCGCTCACAACGGTCTTCGTATAACCGACTAATTAAAGGCTTAATTGACTTGGTCATAATGTGATTATCAGACTTGGTAAACACAGTTATTTCGAAGCGGCCGAGAGCTTTATTCAGCTTCATTGCATTAATCATTTCCTTCGTCGCGGAACTTCTTTATATAATGACTCGCTATGCAGCAGCTGCTATACTCCTATGTTTTAATAATCGTTACGTGTTGAACATTCTCTGTCCCGCAAACCAGCGATTGATTAATTTATACCGCCGAAATTTTCCAAGCAACTTTACCGAATTTTCTTCCCCTCGCGCGCGCGTGAGCGTATATACACGTTAATTAATTTCCCAGCCAAAATCGGTTAAACTTTCAGGCTATCTATATGTATATGTATATGCATTAAGCGCGTTTTCCAACTCTTCATACTACGACTGTCCCAGTTGTAATATAATATATCGAAGTTTAAATTCACGGGGAACTCGGCTCTGCGCGCGTCTGCGTTATACGTACATATATATATTCAAGCACGAAAAGTGGAGCATACGCGATTTCGCGAGTTTAACGCAGATTTACAAAAGACGTTTTGACATGCGGGGAGAATATTCGCGAGTAGACTCGTTGGCTACACTTCCAATTAGAAAATCTCACAGCCTCAGCATAGAGTACCGATCGGCCCGCCGTGCGCATATAGGAATATACGAAATTTAACACACAGGTTACATTATAATACCATTCAGAAATGTAACAGGTCGTTTGAAAATGCCGCTGGTCGACGAGCTCATTACAATTACAGCAAATGAAACGCAAAAATAACTCTCGTTTCCGAGAGTGCGATGAATATAAAAGAAAGCCGCGTTAATAATCCGACATCAATATTCGCTGTGAGCAAGACGCGAACAATCGATAAGGGCGATAAGCGCAATTTAAAGCGCTATTTACCGTTTCGAGCGAGCGACGAGCGCGCGAGTCATTGCATTTTTCATTCGATTAACACTGCCGTCAGTGCTGCTGCCGATGCTGTTGTGTTGCGAAAAACATTTCCGAAAAAGCATCTATAATTCATCGAATTTTCCCGTCAATATTCATACGCACACGCGCGCGTGTACACACACCCTCGCAAACGTTCTGAATATTCGAAAGAGTGAGAGAGATCCTCTCTTCAGCGTTATAGCGCGACGCGCGAGATTTTCGTATTTACATTTTAAATTTAGCAAAATGTCAAATCGGTTTAGCTCCCCCCCTCGCGGGCAGCGAGTTTACATTTATTCAAATCCGCTTGTGAATTTTTAACGCTGATGCACACACGTGCAGCGACGCGGTGTCTCTCGCTTGCTTGTCTTAATTTTCGAATTCTCTCCCCCTCAGTCGGGCATTTAGAGCTCGCTATCACGCTATTCATATACATCCCGAGTATATCTGTATATATATGTATATACATGTACAGCAGCCGCGACTCGCCTGTGCACACGTAGGTATGCTCGAATCTTTAAACTGTGCAGAAGCACAGAGGGAGAGAGAGAGAGAGGGAAATGCAGCATAGCAGCAGAAGCAGCACACGAGCGATGTCGCGGTTAATCCGAGAATAGGAGGCGCGCACGTATTTCGCGGTGCCGGCGGGGCTATCTCCCGCTTACCGGCCATCTTTATTGGCCGAAGGGGCCTCGGCCGATAAGCTAAAATACCGGACGTTGCGATGTCCGTTACCGATAGCCCCTTCTTCGTCTTCTTCTTCTTCTTCTTCTTCTTCTTCTTGCGCGGGCTTCTCCGCCTCTTTCTCGCTCTCCCTTTCTCCGCATACAGCTGCAGTGGTTGGAGGCATCAGGCATATAGCGTCCTCGCTTTTCCCCGAGGCCGCCATGACTGCTCCTTTTATCCGGGCCCTCGCACCAAGCGCGTTTCCGGCCCGATACACACACACTATTCCCCCAATAAAATCGTTCGCGCAGCTGATGTGTGTCTGTGCGTGTGTATATTTATATATATGAAACGGCTCGAAAAAGAGAAAGAGCGAGGAGCGACAGATTGATAACGGGGGCGCCGGAAGAAGGAGCGGCGTCGGCGGCCGCCGCGTAATTGTTCAATTTCCATATCTTTATCGTCAATTAAAGGCTCGAAAAGAGAGGCTTATATATATAGGTGCTCGCGCGTATACTCGTCAATATATAGAGAACTCGCGCGCGTGAGTCTCCCGGTAAGTATCAACTGAACCATAAAGCCCGTAATAGCATGACGTGTTCCGAAGCCGGGCGATGGCGCGGCCGACAGGCTCCTTTGCCTATACATATATATATGTATATAACCTACCCTTCTCTCTCACTTGCGCGCGCGAGAGAGAGCAGCCCGCCGTCGACATTATAGGTACTGACGCATGAAATGAGATCGATATCGCGCGTGTAATGAAATCCTTATCGCGATGGGCATGTCTTATACACGTGTGTAACCCGGCTTACACACGCTCACCATCCATATATATATATATATAATATGTATATGTCTGCTACTGCACCACCGACGATCGGAGCGAGATCCTCTTCTGTGGCTCCTGTGTGTGTATGTGTATATACGCAACACTTTTGACGGATGTGCACTGATGGTACTTACCGGACACGCACTGGTAGTGCGCCTCGAGGTACTTGAGGGTGTTGGGGCAGGGATCGCCGAACTGCGTGGTCGACGCGACGATGCTGCAGTTCTGCTGCTGGTTACACCTGCGGACGCCGGGGAAAACAGACAAAAGGAGAACGAGCTCCCGGTTAGTGCGTTTTCGGTCTTACCATACATAATTATACACATAACGCCTGGATATCACATCCCTGATGCTGCCGACTCTCTCCTGTACTGTCTTGTCTCTGTATATATCGTTGGTCTTATACACTCTCAACACCACCGCACACGGGGATACAGTATATATATATAGAGGATGTAATAGAAGGATAATACTGCCAGAAATATGAAAGAAAAAAAAAAGAGAAATAATAATAGAAACCAACCTAGACAGTCATAATGGGCCTCGATGTACTTGCTGGTACCGGGACAAGGATCTTCCCTGAAATTCTCGCTGCGCACGTCCAGCTCGCACGAGCGCCTACCGTTGCACCTATATACACGCGTACACGCATAAGTGTTTTTGTTTTCATCGTCAAATCACCAGAATGATTTTTCACCACCAAAAAAATAAGCCCCAACAGCTCGCACACACATATGAGAATTCGCGCGTTAGTGTGTTAGTATGTATATAGTCACGCGGGCGTCGCCGGACGCATGAATGCGGCAAGAGGAGCAAAAAAAAACAGAGTAGGCTATATATGCGGAATAACACACAGAGTAGAGAGCGGCGAGAGACTGCAGAGAGATGAAAAAAAGGGCACATAAAGCATTTTTCCGGGAGAGAAGGCATTTGCCACAATCGGCGCTTCCGCGAATCCAGCGCGAAAAAAAGCTACAAACAAAGGCAGTTCTTGCGCGCGCTCTCTGCCTCGAGGATACATATACACGCGTACACAGGTACGAAAGGGGGGTGGCACACACGTTGCCGAGGGAAAAAAAGCACTCTCTAACCCCCCCTTGTATATACGTTTGAGTGGCCGCCGTGCTAAACGCAGACGCGGCGGCTTTTTGGATTTTCCACGCGCACCATTGAACGGCGACGGCGCTGTATAACGCGATTTTCCGAGGCCAGCGAAATTTCCGCTGCCCCTCCCCATTGTTAACTATAAACAAAGCCTCTCTCCGGCCGGATATGCAAACAGGCAGAGTCGAAAAACGCGCGCGCGCGATAATTACTCGCGAGCGAGAGAGGACGAGATTTTCGAGGGAGAGAGAGAGAGAGAGACCGAGCGAACAGCGGACTTATTAAGCCTGTCTACAGGAAATGAGGCCCGAAGAATGCCGCTAATGAATTCCGCGAGTGACGTCGATCCTATACACCCATGATTTATTCGCTAATAGCGCTAACTTTATTACGTCGATGATTGACGCGACGGCCGCCGACACCCTCTCTATCTATATATATGCACGCATACACACCCCCGACGGCTATTACATACGCAGTATACAATACACGTGTTACACACACATACATATATATATGTATGTATATATATATATATATCGAGGATTTTCAAAAGCGAAGCTTTAATGATCCAGGGGTAACCTCGAGAGCTATGTCGACACGAGAGGAAATTTCAAAGTGGCGCCCCGCGTGACTGATGAAAAATTCACTTGCCGGGAACGTTAGTTCGAATTTATATATATATATAAAATACGATACACCACATATAGATATATATTATGAAGGCAAGGAGAACCGTTATATATACGCCACGCAGGAAATTGAAGGATGCATGTGCGGTGCGCGCGCTCTATTAATAGCCGGGAAATCGTATATTTAATATAGCACATATGTAAGGGTCGGCCACAGTATATCTATATATATAGAAATGAAAGATGTAATTGATGTCCTCTGGCCGAGTATAATTTCGGTATTATTACACGCTGACGTGAGCGCGCTACGCAACTACTCTCAAATTCCACGTGTCGCTCACTCCGGAATGGACGATCTATTATGAAAATGCTAAATCGCGGGATGCTAAAAAGTTCCGAGAGCTAATTGGCAATAGGAGAGGCTGACGTAAAAAAAAACGCCCGTCATGAATACACAGCTATTATACACACTGCGCACGTGTCTTGCGTAATGAATTTTTAAACATGCCAAATTTTTCCCAATTACTTCGACGCAACAATAATAACATAACAGAGAGAACGCGCGCGCGGGAGTCGAGCGAAACAATGCTCCGAAAAATCCGGCGAAACGAAATTTCATTGCGCGCGCGTCATTCGCAGCCCCCGAAACTTTTATAATTTGTATATATGCGTGTGTCGAACCGCGACGCGATGACAAAACTATGTGCACATAAATATATATATATAATACAACACACTTTTCTGTGTGTGTCGTAATGCGCGACAGTCGCAGTAATAACAGCTGGCAACTGCGAAACCTCAATATCGCGTCAAACGCAGAGAGAGGACCGCAAAAAAGCAGCCTAATCGCGCAAGGCAAAAGATTTAGACTCGCGCAATGTATAAGATAGTGACGCAAATCGACTTACAGAAGGCAAAAAATAATTTTCGTCACTCGGCGCGGTCGCGTTTTCTATATACATATATAATAATAAAAAAAAAGTAGCGGCGCTTGTCCGCGCGGAATTGAATGTTAAATACGACTGAATTTTCATTACGCTCCTTAATAGACGGGGGAAAAAGGCCAGCAGCGACGTGCGGCTCTAGTTTCCTGTGCGCCGCCGCCGCCGCGGCTCAGATGAGAATCACGTGAGTAAGCATAATTTCAGACGAGCAAATTACTGTCAAACACGAAAAAATGTCGTTTCATGGCCCGTGGAAATGTCGCTGTTAAGCACGTCGCGGCGGCGGGGCAAGAAAGAGTAGAGAGAGAAAGCAGAATATAAAGGGAACGAGAGAGAATGTAGCGCGCGGCGAGCGGGCTATCGACCATCTTTTTTATATTTCATTCGAAATCATATTTAACGACGTACAATTTCGTCCCCGTCGACGAGGAGGTATGGAAAGAGTTCTACGAGTGATTGATATTTACCGTGTAATTATAAAGTATATCTATATATAGACGCGTAGGAGTAGTTCGATTGACGCGGATTCCATCGCAGTCGGCCATTAATTTTAAGACTCTCTCCTTAAATTAAGTAAGCGCGAGCGGGTTGATAAGCCGCGCGTAAACACGCACCGCGATAGCATCGGCCGGGATTATGGATCCGCACCTCGTGTGTGTGTATACTTATGTATGTACAAAAATAAACTCCTCGCGAGCGCAAGTATATACGAATATAATGTGTAAATTCGAATTGAAAGAAATTTTTTATCATTAATTCTCGTAAACTAGATTAGCTCCCTTTTTCATGCAATTTGAAAAGCCCGCGCTTAATTATCCACATCAGCCAAAATACATATACATATGCATGTGTGCATTGTCGTACTCCCAAAGGGATTTTTGATCTCGTTTGACGAGTTGTCGCGTGGCGGTCCCCTGGAAAATCGCGCGCGCGAGCCATTCGATCGCGTGTATGATGCACACACCTACACACTGCATACAATATACGCATGCGCGCGAATCGACCCGCGCTCATATATAGAATATACGCTGTACAGCCGCGTCCGAGAAAAAGGGCTGCAGCGAGCTTTTCTCTTCCTCTGGCGCTCGCGAGCCGTTAATATATAATACTTAAAGAGTCGAGTTAATCGCGCACTTGAGACAGAGATATATTCACCCGCCGTGTGTATACGCGCGTAATCGCGAAATATATGTATATATATACTCTCGGAAGAAAGAGAGCTCGGGATAAGAGTAGCAAATGTATTTTCTATATTTGCCCCCCTCCCCCATCTTGCGCAGCCCTTGAGCTCTCTGTGCGAGAAGGCGAAATTCATTCCTGCTCTCTGCCTCTCTCTCTCTCTCTCTCTCTGCGCGCAAGGAGAGCGAAGAGTACATATATATGTATATAGCTCCGTTAGACCCTTTAATTAGCAGAATGAAAGCGGCTGCGCGGACTAGTTGCTTCGGCAAATTACTCGACGGAAGAAGGTGAATCGCTACTTTTTCGGTAAACACGCCGGGCGCTGCAGCCGGAGGGGCGCGGTTATTAAAAGCGTTTTAATGTCTCTCGGTGCAAACAAAGCTGGGCGAGACGACGACGACGACGATGTCGACGATAGATAGCGGCCAAAAGTGAAAGCTCTCTACCGTCTCGCACTTTTTCTCGGTTATCGAAAGTGTCACGACGCGCGGCTACAGATGAAAGAAGAGTCGAGGTCGAGGAGAAGTTTGGCTGTTATTATTCGCGGATTACGACAAAGGCTGCGCGCGTGTCAGTCGGCGCATAAACAAAACGGCTTTTGTTCCCCGGGGGGATGATGATGATTCCTTTGCTGGCCGATGGGATAGACTTTGAGGGAGGCGCATATATAACTATGTAGACGGGCACGTGAAAGAGAGGATTGATGCGATGCGGCGAAAAAGCTGCTGAAAAACAAAACCCACGCGGCAAAAACACTGCACTCTGAAAACAACCGCATCAGATGAGACACAGAGGGTTAAACAAAGACTGTAGCGCTATATGTATGGAGGTATGGAGAGAGAAAGAGAAAGAGTGAGAGAGAGAGAGAGCGAGAGATAGAAGCGAGGGTGGTGGAGAGATAGAGGGGGTATTATTAGAGGGTGTATAAGGCAACGGGTCAGCGGCGCAGAATGAATGAAGGACGCTGGTACACTGCGCTATGCAGTACAGCGTCTCTCTCTCTTTTGGTATGCTGTGGCGTATGTATATGTATATGCTCCGCTTCTGCGATGCGATGAGAGAGACAAGACACCAAAGAGAGGATCCATGGCAATGCATCAGGCGCTGTAATTTCAAGCTTCACACACACGCGCGCACACAAACGCTCACTCGTATGACACACAGTTGTATTTTCACACGCGCGTTACACACGTGTCCGTGTGTACATGTATATATATATATATATGTATAATCATTATATGCGCATGTGTGCTGTTTATATATGGCATTATATTCTCTCTGTATATACAGAGAAGGTGCAGGTCGAAACGAGAGGGACTGGAGAAATAGATGTATACGTATATATACGCTTGTCTATCTATACTATATATATGTAAATCGAAGGGCGGGGGGCGTTGGTTCTGATTGCAGCGGTGAGAGATAGATAGAAGAGAGAGTGAGAGAGAGAGCGAGCGAGTCGTGTGTCCCGTGTGTTTACTTTTTGGGATTTCAGTTAAAGAGAAGCAGCGGGACTCGTCGAGGGGCGACGACGACGACGACGACGCGCGGCGACGCTTTTCATGCCGGTAATATCGACCCCGCACATCAGGCAGTAGCGCCGCTCAAAGAGGCTTTTCACGCGGATATATTTACGCTGCCGCACCACCGACTACGTCGCTTCCCATACCAGAGCCATACTGTATACTGCCAGTTCAGATATACACACATACACACGCGTATGTACACGCATAAACATCGCGTTCGTTCTGGCCAATATAACCTACATTCATCGCTCGTGATTAGCGCGCAATTAGGCTTTTGGGATTTTTATCGGGCGCCATCGACTTAATTGGATGAATCGATCTGCTGCTCTCTTTCTCTCTCTTCCTCTCTCCGCTATACACGGCACTTCTTTAGCTGCGCTCTCGGATTTCAATCGGTCGTTGGTTTAATCATCCTTTTCAATGTGTGCAATTTAGATTCTCATCATCATCGCGCTTTAATTTGCGCTCTTTTGACGATCTTTGGAAAGAGGAGGAGGAGGAGGACGAGGAAAGAAAGTGAGGTAGTTTATTAAAATTGAAAGGCCTCCATAACGCGATTTAAATTTTTGCTTAATTCTTTTTTTATCAAAATACAATATTACGTCAGCAATGCTATGCGTCAGAGTTGAAATGTGTCTTAAAGGTAAGAGTGATAGTTTTACGCTTGTGTATATTGGAATCAGGTATACTATATTTTGTTTGGTAAAAGCTTTTTTGTATATTTCCGGTACATTTATAAGAATGAAATTTGTATTCACAAGGAGTTTACGATTGAAAAAGACGCTTACTATTTTAACAAAGTCTCTTATAAAATGCTTAGCGAGTCTTTAGTTTTCAGCTCTTTTGGAATAGTTTATGAGCTCAAATACATAAAGTGAATTTTTGTTTAAACTTTGAAAAAATGCAGATCCTCTTGCTCAAAAGCGAAGTGGAGCGTAAATGTAGTACTATTACAGAGTGAATAGCTATAGCGACTCTCGTAAGGTGATGTCTTTTTTTTTCTATGTATACCTTTTACAAAACAAATTGTTTCATTCGTAGCTTCAAACTAAAAAATATGCGTTTATCGCATATTTTCAAAAAAACGCCACTCCACGAAATTGTTTCTTTGATCCTCGTATAGTGGCTACACCACTCGCTATATACCAGTCTGCGAATTTCAGGGTGAAAAAGAAGCACTCGGTACATAACTGGAAAATTTTGAGAATCTCTCCAACGTAGAGATTTTAAGCGTGTATATATCTATACACGCAACGATAAAGCAATCAGCGCTCGCGTCGCTATTTAGCTGCTTCTCTCTCTCTCCCGCATATCCGCAGCGCACCACACAAGTACTCCCAGCAGCGCAGTCCCAGATTAGACGCATGTAAGCGAGCTAAGCGAGAGAAGCGACGCAGCTCTCTTATTATTCATGCGCGCGCGGGCCATTGTGTACACGCGGCACGAACGTAATTACGACCCCCTCCCCTCTCCCGCCCCCCATATCTACCCGCACGTGTGTGTCCGTGTATATACGTATACACACGCATCAGAGAGAAGAAAGTCGCCGCCGTGCGAATGATACCCCCCCGCGTATATGTACACGCATCATCGCGCCTCGGTTATATAACAATCGGAACCGCAGCGTGCGCCTACGTGTATGCGCCGTATCTATATATGTACAGTCATAAGCATGCAAATTTTGCAAGTCCGCGAGTGGCAGAGAGAGAAGACGACGGCTCTCCTCTCTTATTCCATCTCTGGTTACGTAAACACGAGGTGTGACGGCCATTTGTCGCGCTCGCGCGCGAGCGGCACCCTTTGTGCATCCCACCACGCGCAGGCAGAGCGACGAGAGAGACTTATTATATCCCAGGCGATGGTCGGGGGACCGAATAATCGGGCCCTCTCTCTCTCTCGGCTATATATTCACGCGCGCGCGCAGCGCTCTGCGGCTTTTACCGCGGGGGTACTTTCTTTTGTTATCCCGTCGCTGCTGCCGCTTTTCGGGGCCACTGCAGCTCGCGCGAAAAAATGCACAAACTAGCGGGACACGCGACACTCGACACCCGACACTCGATCCTCTTTTTTTATTTATTTTTTATCTCTTTTTCCACGCTTTTTTATTCCCGCGTGTATTTTACGCCGCGCGAGCGCGGCCTTTCTTCCTCCCGAGCGCGGCCCGTTAAATCTCTCTCTTTCTCCCTCCTGCCCGACGCGCTGCTTTTACGAGAGAGGAAGGTCTGCAGCATCGCTCTGTCATTGTGTTTATTTAAGGACTTTTCCCGGAGCTGTAAATTGCAATTTCAATTTCAATGCGCGCGCGGAAGGGACACCTTAATAGATTATTCCGCGCGCCGCGCGAGTCTTATGCGTGATCCTCTTATATATCGGGCATAGGTCGCGCTTCTGTCTCTCTCTTTCTCCCTTGCCGAAGCGCGCCATTTAAAACTCCTTTTAATTTCGCACTCTGCACTGCAGACTGTATAGCGCTTCGGATTAAACAACTTCTCAAGAGAGAGAGAGGATATATTGTCGAAAGTCTCGTGAAAAGATAGATTAAATAGAGAGCGCGAGGGTTTGTATTACGGCCGCGACAAACGCGCGAATCTACATAGCTCTCGCGCTCGAGTTGGCTAAAGTTTTGCGCGTATTGGCCGCTGTCGATATATATATGTATATAAACGAAGTGAAGATTACTGCGGAAGAGTGCAGGAGAGCGAATTCCGAGAGTGACTCGCTAACAGATCTAATGAGAGTCTACCCCGTCGTCGTCGACTACTTCTGTGTTTAGCTCCGCACGCGGAGGAAGGCTGAGAGAACCTGTCGATTCCGCGGGCGCCTATGGGAAAGTAGAAAGTGGAAAGTTTTCCTCGGCTGCAGTAAACTCGATCCTATACACAGCATCTTCTCGCGATGCACGTATGCATATCTACACCTATATACATATATAATACCCATACACTCGTCTCTTTTTTTTCGCGCATCGGGACGACGACATAATCCGCGTCGGGGATATTTTAATTTCTCGCGTGCAGCCCCGCGCTCGCGACGTCGAAATAACGAGACTTTTATGGTAAACAGCAACAGCAGCGGTCGCAGATATCCGGAATATAATTACAATGCGCGCGCGCGCGCTCGCGAGCCGCCCTGGAATATTATTAATTGAGAAAATCCTGGGAAAATTTAAATACAATGAATAGCATTATACGCAAGTCGAATCTTACACCGGCGCGCGCGCGCGCTGCAAAAGCGTTCGATATTATCGTAATACTAGCGAGAGCTAGCGCGCGCGGTCAATACGGTAAAGCTCTCGCGCGCTGAGCTGTGCCTTTCACCGATTCACAGAATATTTCATAACTCTGCGCGCCGCCGCGAGAGCGTATATCTATAAATTGCGAACATAAAAGTTGGCATCTAATGGCTCTCGTAAGAGTTGTGTTTAATCTGGGAACTCCGTCTCGCGCGCGAGCTAAATTTGCTGCAATACGTGTACGAACGCGCGCGAGGGGCATTTTCTTTACCTTTTTTCAAAGACTTTATATGCGCCGTTTAATTTCTATTGTTGCGCTGCTGCTAAGAGGGAGCTGGAAAAATTTCGCGCACGTAGTGTTGCGCCGCGCGCGCGTTGAAAAATCTTCCCCTGTCGATATTACATATATATGTATGTATATATATAGGCAAAGTTCCTTGTTGGAAAGTTGGCGCCTTTACTGCCGCTTTGAATATTTAAGTTTTGTATTCATTGTGCGGTGGACGGCAGTCTATCGTATTCTATAATAAATGCACCGGGAGGTCTTTTTGATGATCGATCAATAATATTCTTCTTGTCAATAATAATTCTTTCCAAACAAATGCATATATATATAGTTTAATACTGTTGAAAACAAAAGGGTATACAATAGAACGATTTTTAATTAAAAAATTATAACCCTGCAGTCGGAAGAGCAAACGAATCCCGTATAGTGCTTTCCCTCAACTCTGGAAAAAAAAAGAGTACAACGCGAACGGGGAAACGTTACATCGAACGCTGTTATGCTTCAGGCGCCGACGTTTTAATGGGAAATTGGCAGTTAAGCAAATTATGAAGAATCGCGCGCGCGTCGGCGAAATCCCTTTACATATTTCCGAATACACTATATATACGCCCGGCGGTAGATGGTGGATGTATATATGTACATTTATATAGAGATAGCAGTCTGCAGCAGCCGGCAGATGCGGCGTCGGCGAGAGAGCCGATCGATTGGAAATTTACGCAGCGTCGGCCGTTGATTTCGTTAAGGCCGGGGTTCTCTCTCTCCCTCTATATATATGTATATATACTACGCTTTTCGCGTAGAAAAGATGAAACGAACGTTTTTGCAGCGGCGAAAAGTCGGACGAGGGATTAGAGCAATCAATGCTCCGAGCTTTTTAATCAGCGCCGTCGAGAACAGACGAGTGTATTGTCGTGGCACACGCGGAAGAAGAAAAACGACCTCGTATATATATACAGGGGAGGAAGAGGCTTACGCTCGGGTAAACAAGTGTTTCGGGGGAGCCGCAAAAAGTTGTATCGTGCGCGCCTCTATACTATATATAGGTGTACTTATATACGCGGAAGAGGAAGGAGCACATGCACATAGATCTTAAAGTGCGCAAAGGAAGTCGAAATATAACGCCGACACCTCTCGCAGCTTAATTTATTTAGCCGCGCGCGCTCCGAGTTTTCGTTTTCATGAGATAGACAGGCAATGAAGAGGCTACTGCAGCAACAGCAGCAGCACCAGCAGTGGGGAGAAAAAGGAAAGAAGTAAGTTATTCCCCGAGCGTTTCGACTTTGTTCGCTCGTCGCTCCTTTCCTCTCTCTCTTTCTCTCTCTCTCTCTCTTTGGCTGCTCTTCTCTTTCCGAGTCGTCGTCGTCGTCTTCGAGTAGCAGCAGCGCACGGTTAGAAGAGATTTATTGACGTTTTTACGAGCATGAAAAACAAGAGCGCACCGGAGAGAGAGAGAGAGAGAGAAGACGCTTAAGAAAACACAAAAGAGCCGAGAAAATGCTGGTCTTATTTGGTTAGTATCTCATTAACGGCGACGGTACACTTCGATAAATATAAATAAAGCCCAGATGAATTCCCGCAACGAGTGTTATAACCCATACAGTATGTATACACTCGCGTCTTATATTATATGTTGCGTAAAAAGCTTCGATTTTACTGCTGTGCGCAGCTAGATACATATATGTGTATGTATATATTCATCGCGGAGAGGAGAGCTAACAAAAATACGAACGTGTCAATTAAACAAATAAAATTAATGTAGATTGGCAATCGGCGGGCAAGGATTTTATGGATTTTTTTTTGCCTGATGCTCCCCCACTTTTCGGCACTGCTGCTGCTGCTGACGAGGACGTCGACGGAGAGAGAGAGAGAGAGTACAGTGCGCGGCTGCAATTTTATCCCGCATGCGCGAGCGCGCGCGATCCGATCGTAAAAGAGTAAAAAGGGGGAGAGAGAGAGGAACAGGAACGCGCAGCGACGCTATCGCGATCGAGCCGCGGAGACGTACATTATTTCGAGATTTATTATGAGGAAAGAAAACAAAAGAGTGAGAGAGAGAGAGAGAGAAGAGAGGGCGAAAAAAGGAGGGAAATGGTCGGGAGGAAAAAATGCGAGGCCCGCGTGCGCGAAATAAGAAAAAAGCGCGCAAAACTGTAAATAAGATTGTTGGCTCTTTCTCTCTCTCTCTTGCACTGAGTACTCTGTGCAACAGCGGCACAGTGTGTCTTTACTCTCCTCAGCAGCAGCAGCAGCAGCCGAGAGATAAGAGTGCAGTTTCGCGTATTCGTGACTTCGGGACGCGACAACGTCTTATTCGAACGCTACTCTTTCTCGTCGGCGGCTCCATTCCGCTCGAGGGCGTTGACGCAACATGATCCCTATAAATCTCGGCTCCTCAGCTCTCTCGAGTCTATATTCCCCTTTTTTCTGCGCCTCTGTCTTTCTCTCCCCGTATTTTCCGCTCCTTTTTACGCAGCGCGGCTCGCTCCGACGTTTTAAACGCCGCGGCGAAAAAACTCATGCGAGCGATTAGATTTCTTCCGCGGATGCTGTCGGGATCCTCCGGCCTTTTTTGCCACCTTTCTGGGATTTCTATCCCTCTCCCCCGATTGTATAATACCAGAATGCTGATATGACGATATACCTGCCAGCTGTGCCTCTATATATATATATATACACACACCTGCACGCGATTTGTATATATACAATGCGAGAGGAGGGTCGATGCTTTTTTTTATTTTTTTTTACCGACCCCGGCCTTATGACGTGTAAACACGGACCGCGCGCGATTTTTACGCGCGCGTTGTCCGATTGATTAGACCCGACTGATGGCGCAAGCTCACGGCTTTGTTGATTAAGCTCTTTCACGTGATCGACGAAGAATCGCGCGCGCGCGCGCGAGGATAAAAATTACATAAAAATGTTCATTGTTTAACGCTGGCGAACGAGTTATTTTCAGCTAATAATTTAATTATCCGCTCTGGAGCTTTTATCTCTTTTTTTTATTATCGTACACGGCCAGAGTGAGAGAGAAGGGGCGGAATAATTGTCGGGTATTATTAAATCAAAGCTTCGTTACGGCATTTAATGCGGGATTCATAATTCAGCTGCGAGGAGTCTGCCGCATTATTTATTAAGCGCCAAGACGCCACCGCCGCGCGCTGCAAAACTTCTCTTCTCCAAGTGTAAAACTCGAGGGAACGCGTTACTTATGCACCGATACTCCTCTCGGTATTATTGTATGTATGTATATATTCCCCGAACACAAGCTATATGCGCATCGACGAAAGCAACGCGTGCGTTTTTCTAGGGACAATAACTAGAAAGCGCGCAGCTCTTTTCATTTTCGTTAAACGCGCGACTACGTGTTTTATATATACACATCATCCCATACTCTCGGCATTCGTTTACACACAGCAGCTACTTTAGACCCGCGGCGCATATATACGTATATATAATTTACGATGGGGAAATTGGAAAAGCTGAAAATATATAGCCATTCAGCGGTGCGGGTTCGATTGGTTGCGCGGAAATTTGCAAGAAAATTGTGTGCGACGACACACGCAGTTGCGCTCGAGCGATTTACGATGATAATCCACGCGGGGGAGGTTATCGTGCGCGTTCTCTCTCTCTCTGCGCGCTGCGCGCGTAATCGCGTGTATCGTGTAACGATCGATAACCCAGTAACCCGAAGCGCTCTCGCGCGCGGAGTATTTTTTTCGCCCACAGTCCTCTTTTTATACTTTCTCTGTTTCCAGGATGAGGTAGGGGAGGGGGGTAGTAGACTATATATAGTATATAGAGGAAATAGAGTGGATTTCGCCGGGCGCGCTGATGCTGCGATTCTTCGGCGATCCGCGCGGCGGCACGCTCCGATGGTCAAGCAATTGGCTGGTTCTCGCAGCAGAGCGCACGCGAAGCCCTGTTATGTGCTGCAGCAGCGGCTCGAGCCAGCAGCAGCAGCAGCGGCAACTCTCCTCGTCGCCTCCTTTCTTCCTTCTCTCGTTTTTATTATTTCCTCTTTTTTCCCTTCTCTCTCTCTCTCTCTTACTCGGCTGGCCTTTTCTTCTTCCTCTCCTTTTTTCCTTCTCCTTCGCCGGTGCTGCCGCTCCCTGGGACATTTTTGGGAGAGCAGTGTGTGCAAGCGAGCGAGAGAAAAGGAGCCAGGACTGACGGCACGGCTGCACAGACCGAGAGAGAAAGAGAGAGAGGGAGAAAAGAGAGATGACGCGACTGCATTCCGATCGAACGGTCCCTCTCTCGCATCCTCCTCTTCTCCTCCTGCTTCTTCCTTAGCTGCTGCTGCTGCTGCTGCTGCTTCTCGGCCGCGGCTAAGGCGGCTCAACTCCGACCCTAGCACTACTACTACTACTACTACTACTAGATATAGCTTTACTCTGTCTCTCTCTCGTATATGTGTGTGTTCTATAGTGGTATATACGAGCGAGAAAAAGAGCAGCTAAGCGTAGAGAGAAACCCCGACCACGACTATTCGCAAACCCTGGGACACGCTTGCTCGCTACAGCTTTTTACTCGTGGATATATATATATATAGAGAGAGAGAGCGAGAGAGTAATGACTTCTTTTTTCCGACTTTTATTGCTCTATATTCAGGAAAAATCTGAGCCTCTCGTTTCGCCTATGTTCCTCTCTGCACCAAGAGTACAATAAAATGCCATATTGTGTTATGTGTATATTTATGTGCATAAGCTAGGGGAAATGATATAAATACGCCTGTAATATACTCACTTGCTGTAGAGTACGCGGAAGGTCGTGGGCGACATGCAATTGACGCTCCAGTCGGTGTTGCCGTGCTCGTTGCATATCGTTATCGAGAACCTGCCGTAGTTGGCGCGGATCAGGTGGATGAGCTCGCCCTCGCGACACTCTATCCTCAGCGTCTTGCCCTCGCACTCGTACGCCGTGTCGTACCTCTCTGTAACACAAGAAGAAGAGGGAAAAAATTAGACGCGACAATTTTAGATATTACAAGCTGTATAATATAATATAATATAATATTACGTGTACGATGTTTGACGTCTGCTGTGTATATATATCGTCGTACTACACGACGACGATTTATACGTTATACACGCGTGTAAAACTAATTACCTCAGCGCCGCGCTGCGGCTGCTTCTGTGCGGGTATTATATATTGGATTAAAGCTGGAATAAGCCGATTAATGTCGTGCAAGAGAGAGAGAGAGAGAGAGAACGCAACAGTAGTAGTTGCCGCGTATATATATATGTATATAATCGGTAAAAATTGAAGCCACTCGGAAAACGGCTAAAATATAATTTATATATAAATATATACGTACACGAGCATATATCTTCTCGTGTACATCAGCTCGCGTGTCCGAAACATGTATAATCAATTATTTAAGCTGAACTGCACATCGATTATTAAAATTCCACCTTCTTTCTGGCTACACAGTAGTCATCATCATCATCATCATCAGCAGCAGTAAAACTGGAGCATAGCTCCGGGAATTATATATTCGAAATTCGCTAATATAGCATCGCGTGATCGATCGGCCCTTGGAGAGAGCAACGAGCGCTCGAAACAAGCATTATTACATGTACATACGCCGGACATGTGGAGAGTATACAAAAAAGCGGCGAAAATGATGAATTCGCGCACGCTTTTAAAACATTGCTGGAAAATAACGTTATATACGCGCTGAGCACAAGAGAGAAGCCTTTGTGGCGGGGGATGAGACGGGTAAAAAGTAACGGGCGCGCGCACAAAGAAGTTGGATAAGCGAGAATATAGCCGGAGGTTAATTCGATATATGGAAGGGGGGAGGGGGGTCAACGTGTGTAAATAGCGAGAGCCATATACGATGAAACTGTCAAAGGAGAGAGCGAGCGTGTATGAAATTAGCGAGCGCGCGAGACGCCGAAAAAGAGAGCGCTTTGTACGAGCGAGCGCAAGCCGATGAGAGACGGCTCGTCGCCTTGTAAAACCCCTGATGGAATTAGGATAAAGGGATTTCCAACGAGAGAGAGAGAGAGTCGAGCTACGCCGCGAAGAAAGCGCAGCAGCAGCCTTTCCCATAACAGCCCGAGTCAAATCCATTTAAATACGTCAACTAATTAAGCCGAGAGTTTGCCTTTGTCGCGCTACACACAGTGCCCTGAACTCGCTACGCTAAAAAGTCTACCAGCACTCTAGATGCGTACACTCTCTCCTCCATATATCTACTACTCGCGTATAGCTATATACAGAGCTCGAGAGTCAAGAGCCGCGGGAGACTATGAAAAAAAAAGCGAGAGAGAGAGAGAGGGAGATAGAGAGAAGAGCGACTCTTCACACAGGTGTTCGCGGCGCGCAAACTTTTCCCCTCTACTATACACTCGCGAAAGTTATATATATATACGTATAAGCGTGTATGTGTACGTATGTATAATCAAAGCGCGTACATACGCGAGTCGATCGAAGCCAACAAAAGTCACTCTCGAAAGAATCGCTGCTGCTGCTGCTGCGAGGGAGAGCCCGCCGACTCAGTCGAGTGGCTTTCGACTGTTATACACGCGTGTATACGGCCCCCGATCAATCGAGCTCTGCTCTCTCTCTCTCCTCTCTCGGATGAATAATAGAGGATGAACCCTCCCCCCCAGAGCCGCTCTTTTCACGTTTCAGCCGGCCGAAATTCCTCTCACTTCTCTCTCTCTCAGGATACGACGAGTCTTACAGTATATACATCAGGGGAGAAAAGAAGAGAGACGAGACGCAGTCTTGCGTATATATATATGTATAGCTCGCGTGTATAGTGCGTAGTGTGCTGCAGCGACGGCCGCCGCGTTATACTAGCTGCCGCGCGCTGATGCAGACTTCGCTTTAGTCCAACGTGTACGTGTAAGTATTATATAGATTTTTTAATCGTTGCAGCAGCAGCGGCGGCGGCGGCGGCAATAATAATCTGCTCGCGCCGATCGCGAAATGATCCGCGCGCGGTGCGAGGATCAGGTGTGGGGGGCCCCTCCCCCCGCTACAGCGGACCCGCCCCGCGCTCTGCAATTAGGCGGGTTGCTCGCTCGCACAAAGCGATCTCCTCCTTCTTTCTCTCGCTTCTCTTTCTCTCTCTCTCTCACCGTATACTACTTCTTCTGCTGCTTCGTAGAAGCCTGCAGTTCGACGCCTGCTGCTGGTCCCTCGGCATTGTGTCGCACGCGGGAAACTGTCTTTTCGCGCCGTTTTTTCTTTTGAATGACACTCGATTGTGTGGCACTGATGTCTCTTTTTTTCTTCCTTCTTCTTCGTCGGGGACGTGCTGCTGCTGCGTCCTGATGGCTCTATATAGGTTATACACGTTCCACAGGAGAGGCGGGGATTTCACGAATAAGTCACGGGAAATCGGACTAACGCGCCGAGGTGAAAATATTGTGTCGCCTGCCAGGGGGGACGCGACGACGAAGGCGACTAGCCTGAGGGGATAATTTTGTTTTCGGAGCAGGATGAGAAGAGCGACGATTCTATTATTATATTAGCGGAATTTTCACGGACTTTTTTTATATCGGCGTTTCGGTCATAATATATATGGTGTGTGTGTGTGTGTGTGTATTTCTATATGTATATAGCGGTGACACCGATGCCGCTGCTGCATATCAGATGCATGAAATTAAAAAACCGGGCGGTGAGTTTTGAATAAATCAGCGAGAGGAGCAGCAGCTTTTTTCGGGTCGTGCTCCATGTCAAAACACACGTATAACAGAGCGCGGCTTGTTTATATCTAGCATCGAGTATGAAATATGCAGGATTTAATTTGAATCGGTAGTGTAGTAGGATTCAATATATTTTTCGCGATGAATATATCGAGGAAAAAATTTAGCCGGGACCATCAAGTATATAACACTAGTAGTATTATATATGTCACACGTATGCGGACTTTTTTTTCGAAATCTCGCGTATCTCTCTCTCCTCTCCTCTCCTCGCACTATGCACGACGACGATGAAAAATGGCAGCTTTTGTACGAAACGCGAGAATTCGTCGCATTCGCTGCGGATAGAAAGAGAGAATTATTTCCTCTATTTTTATAGGAGAGCAGTAGAAGAGAACTTTTTGAAAAAATGAACATCCACACACCGCGGCTATGCATATTTACACTGCTTGTGCGCTGCCGGAAATTTTTTCACATTCATCGACATTTCAATGCGGCGATATATATAGGCATGTCGTGCGCCGTGTGTATGTCTATATAGATATATAATACACACGGATATCAGCGCGAACAAGCTTCCAGCCGTGTTTTTCGGATATATACAAGTTATTTGGAAATTAAAATTAAATGCCTATCATTACAGGCCCTCGACACGTTTTTTACGACGAGGGAGTGGAGAGGCGCTTATATACGAAGTTGATGCCGTAATATAGCGAAAACTAGCGAACAGCACGAATTGATATTTCGAATAGGCTGCTTTGTAAAAATTCACGACTCATAAAAGCGGCTTTACGGCCTATTTGAATTCGAAGGTTAGCTGAGTAGTATAGTCCAAGATGACGGGACGTGTGATAATGATCATTTCTAGACACGTTTTGCCTCGTCGAATATGGCTCTATTCGCTGCTGATGCAGAGGAAAAGCCGTCGCAGCTTCGGCACATGTATGTATATACTTACGGGGGTAAGCTCTTAATTTTTACAGCCCTTCGAGAGGGAGAATAAGCCTCTCGGACATTTTTAATCTTAAACCGAGTCTCAAGCCGCCGTATCCCACTGCCCCCTACTTTACTATACAGTCTCATAATTAATGCCGGGACACGAGTCAAGTTGTTATAAATTGATGTCGTTTTTTACAAGCATCGAGATATAAGAGTAATTTCAAAGTAGGATGGAAAATGGCGCGGCTTCTTGAGAAGACTCTCGCGTATAAAAGTCGTCGTCCGCTGCGTAACGTGTATAATACACATTTAAAATATAAACTAATAACAAAATCCCGCGGTCTTCTGTTTATTAGATCACCTGCACCCTCTCGAAAATGTGTCAATCATTAATCCTACGCGCTTGTCAGAAGTGAGATCGCGCGCATTAAAAATGTATAATGACCCCCTTGAGGGAGAAAAAGAGAGAATAATATATAGCACGTTCGAGAATAATTTCGATTACAATCGACCAGTTAAAAATAATGACGAACGTTATTGATTTACAGATCTAAAAAAAGCGAGCGCGCGCAAGCGGCATAATTTTTTTTCTTTTCTATATGTGAAACTTTAAAACGCACGCGCGCAAGAGGCTAAACGGATAAACGATGTGTGTCTCGTTATTAAACGTAATTGCGTTAAGAATGAAAAGTAACAGATATGACCGGATATGACAAGTACATAATGAGCGAACAGCTCATCGCGCGTATATATACTATACATATATACGTCACTTTATAAGCAGACCAACTTCCCCGGCTGCTGACCCTCTCTCGACTAATACACGCACAACCGCGCGCAGCCAGATGGTAAAGACTTTTTGTTGCAAGACAATGGCCCACGATATATTTTTCGAGTATGTGCTCTCTTGAGTGCGCGAGCATTTTTTGATGGGGTCCGCTATACGACTTGATCTGCGGTGATGTATACAATATATATAGATGTGTATATATGCGTCTCATTCAGCGTCGTTTGCGATTGTTAATTTACATGAAACTTATTGTACACGTATATTATATGTATGTATAGTCTGAAAGAATTCGAAAAATCCGCTTCGATTTTCGCCCACTAGGGTGGTCTAATAATAACCCCTTCACTCGGCATGAGTTTCATATTTTTCCCCTGTGAGAAAGCCCGCGGTGACTTTCTCCTTTGATAGTAATCTACGAAAACAGTATTTATTAATCAACACCGATCGAATTCTTGTCGTAGGTGGTCCTTTGTTTCATTTATTATTTCTCGACTCTTCTTTTTCAAACGTCTGCAAATGCAGAGAGATGAAAAAAGCGTCTTCGTATTAATGGGAAATCTACGTGCTTGTATCTTTATATACAGCGAAAATAACGAGAACAAAGGTAGATAAAGCTTATTACTATTTTCATCCAGACTTTTTAATATACCCAATAATGAGCAGGGCTCTCTCTCTCTACCTCTGCGAACCGGCATGATTAAAATCCTACATCATAATTTACGCAGGGAAAAGTACAACAAAAAGAAAACGAGTTTCAACGCTTCCCCGTTATTATTCCCTCTTTTCCCGCACATCGTGTTAAATTAGCAGTCAAAATCCTTCAATATAAATATGGCAGCGGCTGTTTTACTACATAAATGCATTAACATTCATTCGACATCAGCAGCGGAACCAGCAGCCTGTACATTATGTGCGCGTATACACTCGGTATTCGTCCCGTGAATTCGTGCGCTTATGCGTTTTTAAAGAGCCAAGAGGATATGTATGAAGAAAAATGGCTGTTTCACTTCAGTCCTTTGATCTCGACTCTCTCTCCCTCTCTGCAGACGCACGAAGGATAAGAGATAAAACGTGTTTGGGTCGCGCGGCGGCGGCGGCGGCTCTTCGTGAATGACATCCCCGTCGTATTTCAAATCGGCTGTCCGCGTTCTCTTTTTTCCCCAAATAAAAGCCAGACCTACACTCTCTTTATCTATTTCTCAGAAGCAGAAGAAAAATCATATTTACGAAGCCAACATGCATAGAAACCTCGGAGAGAGAGAGAGTGGAATACACTGCACTTATATATACGGCTAGTAAACATTTATCAGTATTAAACTAATGAGGTCGTAAAATAATCTGGAAAATATTGCTGTGCGACCTTGACTCCTGTGAGTGTACGATTAGAAGAAGGAGAAGGAGAAGAAGAAGAAGAAGAAGAAGAAGAGGCTGTTGCAGCAACAGCAGCGCCTTAAACTTCGCGCGCGCCTGTATGCGCGTTTTAAACATATTTTTATGGTACATTAAAGTCAAAGGTGAGTTATGTATCCTGAAGGGATGAGAGTGCTTCGACCAGCCGCAAATGAGCGCGAAAAGTGGCATCTCTTCTCGTATTATAATATTGAGACCACAATGTCGATTTATACCCTTTCGAAGATTTACATCTGAAAATTATGCGGGACGCCTAATTAATTGTGATGTGTATACATATATCTATACATACATACGCGCAAGACGCAGCCACAATAATTATGTTGATTTCAATATATATACATGTGCGCCGCTTGTATAAGTTTATTCCGTAATTAGTTTTCCCCGCGCGAGCACGTGCGTCATTCAACCGATGCAGAGAGAGAGAGAGAGAGAGAGAACGCGCACGCATGTATATATTATAATATGCGCGTATATATTTAAAACGTATATTACATTATATGCGCTCAAGAACGTTTGCCCCGCTGAATTTCCATAAGTCGCGCGCGTACATCATCGGAGTGACAATATCCGACAATCCCAAGGCCTATACTCTCTGTCTCTCACTATAGCCGTCATATATGTATACATATCCGTAGACTATACACACGGAACATTTCAAGTATCACCCCTTGCCGGATCGTTTATTTACGCTGCGGGCAATCTCGTAGAATAACACATTTTGTTATATAGCCGCGCACGACGTACGACGGCGCGCTGTGGCAATTTGCGTTTATATATATTATATGAGCGCGTGCGTGATTTACACAGAGCCGCGCGGCGCACGAGTGTGTATAGAGAAAAACTGACACATTGAAACAACACACTCGAGAGAGTCTCAGTCCCGGACGATCTGCCGGGAACAGGAGTTTAAAAATAGCGGACGCGAACACGAAATTTGGAGAAACGTCGAGCTCGAGTTTCCCCCCGCGGACGGAGAACACATTGCTGCGCACTGCCGTCGCGGCACCGGGTGGTCCGAATCGAATACAAGGGATATATACCGAAGAAGAAGAAGAAGAAGAAGAAGAAGCCATAGGGACACAAGCAGCAGCGGCACATGCAAATAACCCGAGAACTCGGCTCTGTATTTCGTTTCATTGAAACGTCATCCCCCGCGTCATTGCTCCGCGAGCGACTCGAGTCTGCAATTATACATATATATATATACCGCTTCGGGAATCGCAGCGTTTGCGCGTCGCTAATGCGTTTAACCATTCGGGGGTCGTCTACGTTTGCGCGTAATAAGTAAGTATATACGCTCGAAAGGAAGGGAGAGAGAGAGAGAGAGATAGAAGTGCTGCTGTTCGTTTCCCTCCTTACACTCGTCGCGCTGCTCCCCTTTTGCTGCGCCGGCGACTTCTCTTTCCCGTCACCGTCGTCGACGTCGTCGTCGTCTCTCGGATTAACGAGCTCGGCGCGCCGTAACGACAAGTGTCCGGAGGAGCATATAGCGCGATGGACAGCGTCACTCGCAGGCTTAGGATCCGCTGCTGCTTAGTCGCCGCGGATTTACGCTTGGTAAATCGGGAGATTCGCCTCAAGAGAGAGAGAGAGTTGCGTTCCTTTCGAGTAATACACGATGTATTGTAGTATAAACTCGTTATAGAGAGACACGAGAGAGAAGCGGCCCCCGCGATATGATGAAGTGCTCTCGAACTTTGTGTGTAGACGTGCGCTGCGACGCGGCGACGACCCTGACTATAGGCGCTTCGTCGCTTTATTAAAGCTTTTGTGTAATGACCGCCGCGTATATATACGTATTATATGTTCTTCGATCGTAGTATGTATATATATCTATAGCCTCTATATTTCTATGAAGCGCTGATGTAACATCATTATTCCGTCTTTTTTTCTCTCTCTCTCTTTCTCTATCTTTAGTCCGCCTTTGATTATATTATTATTCCAAGGTGTAGTGTGTATGGACGAATCACACGATTTCCAGCATAAAGACTCTACGGGATGCGATGAACTCTTCTTTCTTTCTCTCTCCGTGTCTCGCGTTCTCTTGAGATCGAGGAATATTAATAACGCAGAGACGGAAAGTTGCGTCGTGGATATTACACTTGCGTAGCTATATAGTGTGTATAGCGCGTGCGTGTATATTCAGGCTCTCGCTAATGAAAGCTCCTTAACGGATTTATCGATTCCATTAGTTTTTAATCCGATTTCCATATTATACACGCGCGTACACAGGGCTAAGCTCGAAATAAATTGGTTTATACCGCGAGGGTTTTGCGCCTGTTATACACACTATATATACTCGTACAGTGTGTCCGAGATATATAGCTATATACTGTATATATATGTCTGTCTATCTGTCTGTGTGTATAGTATATACACTGGAGGAGAGCATCAACAGCAGTAGCAGAAGCGGCCGAAATCCGCGCACAGTTGCCCGCCCGCTCAAGTGATATTAATTGGCGAACAAGAGGCTTTCTGCAGACTGTCTAATCGTTCACCTGTGGCTCGATGCAAGTTGAGCGAACGCTGTGGTTTCCGGACCTGCCAACCCACACGCACACACTCTCGCGTACAGCTATATATATATATATATATATATATATATATATACAGCGTGTATTTATGCACCGTACATAGATCTCCTCGTCGTCGTAATGTATAGGAGAGAAGGAGTATAGATACCGTATAGTTCTAGCTCCGAAAAGTTGCCGCGGCGTACATACATGCGCATGTCGCTCGAAGAAATCGAAAGCAGGATGGAAAATTGAATTTTCCCGCCACCACCGCCACTGTCAAGTATACGTGCGCGCAACGAAGGCGGCAGCGATATTCGATCTCGAATAGCTCCTGAGAAGGGGGTGGGATAAAGTGTACACGTAGCCTATATATATACTTATATATATAAAGTATATGGTACACAGAGCTCAACGCCGGCCGACGATTTCGTTTCGTAAACGAATTACTCGCGCGACGGCGATGCACAGGCTTTCCGGCTCCGTGGCTCTCGGCTGGCTCGACGAACCGTGACCCCCGAGTCACCTTATATACATATATATATATATATGTGTGTGTGTGTGTGTATATATATAGCTGTGCGCGCGCGTGTGTGTGAAGGTGTGCGCATGTACCGTTGTGATACAAGTTGAGGACGTTCCCGCGTCGCTGCATGATTTTTCAAACGAAACAACAATCCAAGAGAGGGCGGCCACTATATATATTATATTATAACAGTTGAAAATTAGTCCTACTTTGAAAGTTAAATTTCCTCTCTCTGAGAGATAGAGAGAGAGCGAGCAGGAAGTAAGGGGCGCGGCTTGACGATCATCGGAAAACTCGGCCTCTCTGGTTTTTCCCTCGCCCCGCAGAAAGAGACGTCGTCGTTTGAAGCCGCACACACATAACACACACCAGCAGAGACGAGTTCAAAGCGCACAAAACACTGCGTGCGATGCCCACGACGAGAGAAAGAAAGAAGCGCGATGGTGTCCAGCGGCGCGGCGCATATATCTATACAAAAGCATAGCCCCGCTATGCTGCTGCAGCATGATGCAAAGTTTTGTGCTGCGTCGCCGTAAACGCACGGCCGATAAATCGGCCTATTGTGACGATCGAAGCGGCTCTTAATGCAACGCATCTCTCGCACTTTTATCAGAGACTGCAAGAGGGGGGGGGGGGGTGCAGCAGCTCTCGTAATGAGATTTTACGATGAGTGAGCGCGCGGCGCTGCACGTGAAAGATTGCAGTGACGTGTGTGGTCCGAAAGAGAGAGAGAAAGAGAGAGAGAGAGAGAGAGAGAGAGAGAGAGAGAGCGCCTCGGAGCGAGCTAAAATGGATATTCGCGCTCAATACGAGCCGCCGCGTCGTATATAGCTGCTGCCTGAAGTAATATGCTGTTATTCTAATAACACATTTTAGCGAGCCGCCGTCGCCGCTAAAACATTTAATTTTTGCACGTTCTCTCTCTCTCCCTGCCTCTCTATACATCGTATATACACGAAAAGGTGCATAAACTTCTAAGAATGCATTACACGCTTTGTCGAGCCTGCATTATATACACGCGTGCACGTATGTATACATAAAAGTGCGTCGATTTCGGCGGCCGTCGCGCTCAACTCTTTCTTTTTCCTCCTGATGCCTGTCCAGGCAGCAGCAGCAGCAGCGTGCCTGCGGAGAAAAAAGTAATTTAGCCCGGGCCGACAGCAGGAGCGAATAACACGCGCGCGACGTGAACAGCTGGTCGATCGAGGCCGATCACGCGAGCTCTTGCTATACACACCTTCCTGGCTGTTGCTGCTGCTGCTGCTTCAATCTGCATTGATAAGGGTATGGCTGGGCCTAGAGAGAGGGAGAGAGAGAGGAAATATATATCGAAATGCGCGCGCGTAGCATTAATCGCGCACGGCGTCGGCTAATAAACCCTTTTCCACGCCTCTCTAGCGCGCAACTCTCTCTCTCGCGCGCGCGCACTCGCCCGGCAGCAATCAGAGGTAATTACAGTAATCTTATGAAAAAAACAATCGGCTAGGCTCGCGCTCGCGCTCGCAAGAGCGCCGAGATTGAAAAGAGGCGAAGCTGATTGCGAGCGTGAGCGCGCAGATGCGTTTAGCTCTCGGCTTCTTGAACACGTATATAGATATATAATATTATATATATATATATACCACCGCGCGCGCTTTACACCGCTGCTCTTGCAGAGTCAGCTTTGGTTCGATATACTCTCTATGTATATATATATTTATATATAAGCGCGCGGTTATAAGATGGCTTATCTCCGCGCCGAATCTATAAATATACGCATATCATATAGATGTATATATATACACGCTTTGCGGCGACGCTGATATTTTATGAATTTTTCAGTATTTTAACCGAATTTATATCTCTCTAAATCTCCTTGTATATTGCCACGTGCTCCTTTGAAGCTTCTTGCCTCTCTCTCTCTCGCTCTGTTGTGTGTACACGCGTATATCCCGTATCCCACGAAATCTCGAGTTCTAATAAATCTCGGAGATTTGCCGGTGATTTATTGGAAATACGCCGCCGCCGCCACCGCCGCTCATTTGAATACACCGGCCCTCTTACATACATACATTTCGAGATTAGCGCTCGAGATACACGCACACGCCGTTGCAGCCTCTACACATGTCTGTGTGTGTGTGTGTGTGTATGTGACGCTCATGTTATACACGTGCATATAATACACCGTGAGCTTTAGCGCGCGAGCGCATCATTAGTAAGTATATATACCGTTTGAAGACTACAGCGCGTCGATACGCGCGAATTATTAATTCGCAGCTCTCTTCTTTTGAGACGTATATACACTCGTCCCTCTCTTGTAAGAGAGGAAGAAAGAGTGGCTATGGTATGTATATGTACGAGGGCATAAAGGAGCGAAGAAGATAAAAAAGGCCGAGCAAAAATCAATTTAATGAAGATTTTCACGCAAGGATGTATTAAGAGTGGATATGCAATCCCGGAGGTATATATATACAGTATAGAAAGAGAGAGAAAGAGCCTGAGGAGAAAGAGAGAGAGAGAGAGAGAGAGAGAGAGAGAGAGAGAGAGAGAGAGAGAGAGAGAGAGAGAGAGAGCGCGCAGGAGGGAGGAAAGAGAGGAGGAAAGGGAGAATTGCAGTTTACCATTAATGACTCGGGATAATAATATATCGGGACTCGGCGAGTCGTGCCTCCTGCTGCCGCGGCGGTAGACTTGAAAGGCTCGCCGGAACAGCGGGATGTCCTCGGCCCCAAAGGCCACGTCTCTCGCGCGCGAGCGAGTCTCTCCCTCTACTCGCGTTCTCTCTCTCTCTCTCTTCAACTTGCCTCTTCTCCTCTCTCTTCTCTCTTCGTCCGACGTAAGCCTTCATCCGCACGAGAGAGAAGAGCAGAGAACGCGCACAGCTCGGGACGACGACTCGTGTTGAAACACACCGAGCCCTATTGTATAGTCCCAGAGAGCTCCGAACCCTGCACACACACACACACACACACACACACACACACACTACTGAGGAGACTCGTGCGCAAGTCTTCTCTTCAATGCAAGAGCACTGATTTCGGCACTTGCAGCCCTCTGCTACTTTAATCACCCCCTACCCCGTTCTCTCTCTTGCTCTCTTTCCATTAGCTTTTCTTCTGTCACTCTCGCACGTATATACACGTATATATGTCTTTTCTCCGCTGCTCGAAACCTTCGTTCCGCACACTGCCGCGCTCGTTATATTTATAAAGCCTCATCACACGTGTGCGAGAGTATTACACACCCATACATATATATATATATATATATATATATATATATATAAGAGAAAAAAATGAGTTACGCCTGCTGCAGTTTCTCTATTTCAGCGCTTTGTGCGCGCGCCAGCTCTGACCTCATTATAACAGCACTACTGGTCTTAATTATTGTCCGGATATCCGAGACGAGAAGGACCGCGATGCCACGGAGGATAACCCTCTGGGCTCTACGCGTCGCCTTTATTTTTTTTAATAACTCCGGAACCCCGCGCTTTTGAACCTATATATAATTGTATGTATATATATGAAGCTCGACGTGCGAGTAATTTGCTTTCATGCTCTTCAAAATAGCAACGTTCTCATACCGAAGCCGCGAGCATTCTAATGAAGCAACATCAGAAACATGCTTTGAATAGCGCCAGCAACAAAGACGCGCTGTGGTCGAATAGAACACATCGATATTCCATTGCATTATACGCCAGCGCCGAGGAGGGAAAATAATAATATGAAAAAATACATAGCAGTCCTATTAGCAAATCGATCGGGTTATACGCGTGACGATATCGTAAATAGCATTCATCGGGTTTTTGTAATATTGAAGAAGAAGACGAATATCCGATGCCGATGGAAAATTACCTTTTCAGTTTCTGATGAAGATGATGAAACGGCCACTTCTGTGCCAGCACAATTGGAAAGCAGATTTAATCTATCATCGGTCGATGCAAACAAGAGCAACGACGTCGTCTTCCAAGACAGATAGCGTCGTTTATAGATATCCCCCTCTGATATATATATATATATATATAAATGAAGAGCTTATAGATCACCAGGAAGATGTTTTTGCAACACTGCTGCTGCGGCAGCAGCAGCCGGAGATATAGCAAAAAAATGCGATTATTGCAAGTAATAGCGCGCTGATGTATACACGATCGAGCGAGCGTGATAAATATATCCTCAAAAGAACCGCATTAGCTTTGCGCCGCAAAAAGCCGCTGTTGTGTTGGACAAACAAATACGAAGGATCGAAATTGAGATTATGTATTATAAACCGAGGATTGTCTGCTCGTTTTTATTTTTCCGAAAGATGAAAAGTTTTGCTGGGCGACGTAAAATCGTTATTCCAACTTATATGATGCTGTCTATACTCCGGCGTGATCGATTTTTCGATCTCGGGAGTTTGAATGACAAACGATTTGAAATATGCAGACTATACCTCCAGATATTTAAAACTACAATGAATAATGAAGAAGAAAAACTTTTAATTCTCAATGTGGACGAGTAATAATTCAACTTTGTGCTACATAAATTTTATGCATTCGAACAGAATCGTGCATCGCTTCGAAAAAAAGAATGGATAAAGTTGCACATTATCATTTCGGTACACAATTCATTTAAGTATAACAAAAAACAGTATAAATGACTGGCGGGGATCGAGAACAATAATTTTAGAATATCTAATTTTTGCATTTTTTAAATCGATATAGCTGGCTAATTCCAAGTATAGACCGATCTGACGAAATCAGGCCATCCGTCTTTTGATTCGAATTCGAAGCTATTTCCAAATCCATCTGCAAAAATCTTCTACCGCGTTATACTTTTACACGTACTGCAGCAAAACTTGCAAAATCAGTTTAACCCGAATCTTGTATATATAAAAAGAAACGTAATATCTACTCGTGTGTCAATTTTCTGGCGATATTTAATTTCATGTGCATATCCGTCCGGTTATCCTACTATACGAAAAACGCAGCCCTCGATATCTCGTTTTTAATTGAAAAACTAGATACACGTAGTCCAGTAAAAGGATAGCAGCAAACGAACTTCTCCTCTAAAAAGCTGTCAAAAGGCGAGCGCAAGATATAGCCTACTCTCTCTCTCCTCGGCGGCGTCGTTCTTGCCAATAATTGAAAACCAATTAAAAGTGATAATAACGAGCATCGGTGCGGAAGCAATTCGGGGGACTGCCGGTACTAGACACGGCCTTTGTCCTCTTCTCCTCCCTCTCTCTATATATATATACACACACACACACACACACAGAAAGAGAGATAGACTGAGCTATAGGGCACAAGTTTTCAATGAAAACGCGACCTCGCATATACCTGTATATATATATATCTCGTGAAATTTCTCCGAACACTGTATGTACACTATATATAGCACACAAAACTCTCGCGCGAATTTGTTTCGTCGAACGTTATATTTCTCTTATATATATTCCCGAGGATCTTGAGCCGCCACAGCGGCACGCAGTCCCTTTATTTGATTCATGGCCGCCGCTACAGCAGCAGCAGCAGCAGCGAGGAGAAAGGGATAGGGATCTCTCTCTCTCTCGCTTGCTCGCGCGCGAGAGCCTCTCTCGCAATGCACCGCCGCGTAACGGTAAACGCGAGCTGCTGCGCGTCATTATGTGCGAGAGCGTTGCTGCTGCAGTCGAGAGAGAGAAAGATATTGGAGGTGATTTCTGATGCGGAACGCGAAAAGCATTTTCGTTTTGTAATCGCGCGCTGGCAAGAAGTCAACGATCCTTAGTCGATTCGACTGGATGAAGTACGCGAGGGTGGCAGGGGGGGCTATGAGAGAGAGAGACAAAGAGAGAGAGAGAGAGAGACATCGGGGAGGCAGGAGCCGCAGCGATCGATGCAGCGCAGCTGCGTGAGCTCATTCCGCGTATAATAAAAGTCTTTTGTCCTCCTCATCCACCTACTCTCTCCTCACAGAGTCTAGCCTCGTCGCGGCGGCGGCGTCGTTTACGAGGGCAGCGACTCGAAAATACACACGCACCTCTGGTACTATTATATGCATATATATATACCCCCTCTGCATCACCGCGTCAACCTCTATATACATACACGAAGCATCAGCAGCATCTCTCTTCCCTTATAATCGGCGGCTGCTGCTGCGCTGCATTCGTATATATTGACATCTGTCAAATAAGCCAGCGGGAAGGCTCTCTCTGATGCTCACTTATTCAAGGAGCGTATAAGCGTCCGCCACTCGCGTCGTGAAATATATCGCGACGCCGCCGTGGCGGCTATACGTCGGCGGCTCATCGAAAATTGAACGCGAGCCGCATTAGAGCAGTGATGAATCGCCGTCGGTCTAATTTATCGGTCAAACGTCACGTACGCGTCCGTTATATTTATATATAAATTTGCCAATGGCTATAAGCCTCGCAAAAATCCTGCGCATCAGCTAATCCTCACTCTCTGGCTCGATATAAATATGTATATATGCATATATATATATATATATGTGAACAGGTATATTATTCCAAATATTTATGCTTCGCGAAAAGGATTTATGCGATGCCGAAATTGTTACTCGGGAAAATATTTAGTCGAGTACAGACACGCCGGGCTGTTTATCAATTTCGATTCGCGGCGGCGGCATATTCCCAATGTTTATTGGAGATCCTATTATATGCGCTTGCGAGCTTTACGCATACGTGCGTTTATATATATATATATATAGCTATAGTGCATACTTATATTTCACCGGATCCCGCGGACGAGCGAGGGTAGAGAAATTGAATTACACTATACTCCGCCGTTGCCGCGAATTACCATTCGATGCAATACATAATTCTTTGCTTAGGTCGCGCGAAAGAGAGAGAGAGCACATGTGCTCCCTCTTGCTCGGCAAGTTCTACGCTATAGTTTATCTCGCTAAAAGGATTAAAGACCAACAGAGCGCAGTGTGCGCGCCGCTGGCAACCATGCGTTACTTTAATTAAGAAAAGTGTTGCGACGTGACGCTCTCTTACTCTACTATACTATATAACTGCTGCTAATCTAGCGGCGTACAATCAACTCGCGTGTTACGCTAATTACGCAAATTCGCCAGAGTTCGGATATATATATGTATATATATTCGATCGAAAAGATTCAAAGAATGTGTGTGTGTGTGTGCAGAGTATATAAAGTAGTTCTGCGGATAGAACTGGATCGGTGAAACATAGTCCCATTAGACGCACCGGTACACACACACACACATACACTGAAAGAGAGAGGGCCTGCACTAGATTGGCAAAGTTATCGGCGATATTTATGAATGGGTGGGCGCCGGGAAAAGCGGAGAAAATTTTCGAGTGTAGCAAATTTACGAATGTGCCTCTGGCGTGTGCGGTCGGGGCGGTGCAAGGCGTTATGAGAAGGCGCCGGCGATGCCATGCATCTTTGAGCTCTCGCTCGCGTACACACACACACACACACACGTTGGTCCGTCAAGTGCTCCTGGGAGGCATAAATCAAAGTCCTGGGAGAGAGCTCTGCCTGCTGCTTTGTTGGACTCTCGAGGCTCCAACTCTGCTGGTTGCGAACACGGGATTTCTAATTCAGCTAATCCTTCGCGCGCGCGCGCGCGAGAGCTTCTAATTGCCTTATCGATTCCGCCTCTACACGGAGCTCTCTAGCTGGAGCTTCTCTTTTATTCTTCTCGCTGCTGCTGCTGCTGCAGGCGTATATACTATACTCTGTTGTTCTTGCGAACTGGGCTGAAGAGCTGCTAGAGAGAGGGAATTCCGAAGCACTTATATAATTTCATTGTTACGAAATCTCTCTCGCGTCTCACAAGTCAATCGAGTTGAAGAAAAAAAAACAACATTCAAAAGACAAACTCGAGTGCAGCTGAAAGTTTTAGTGCAGCGATCGGCAAAATATTTTAGCTCCAACGTATACAGAGCTGCAGTGCCGCTGCTATTGATCGAACTCTTAGAGAGCAGCAGCAGCGGCGGCAGCAGCGACGAGTTTTATAGTTGGCGAAAAAACAGATCGAGTTGTTTGACTCAACAGCTTAGTTGAAACAACCGAAACTTTTTCCGTCGCCAACTCGCCTCTAGACTCTCTTCTCTCTTTCTCTCTAAAGCTGTGTGTAGCAGCGAAAGAGAGTCTATATCGACGTATTAATAACACGGGGGGGAGGAGGGGGGCAAAGTGTCTAGAGCCCTGAAAAATTCAAGAGCCTTATCGGCCAGCAGTGCAGCCGCCGTTGCACTCTCCGCGCCAGCAGCCGACTATCGGAAAGAACTACATCAACTTGGCCCCCGTCTCTCTCTCTCTCTCTCTTCCTTCTTCTTCTTCTGGTTCTTCTTCTCCTCTGCTCTCGCGCTCTCTACCCTTGTCAACCTTCCTAACGACAAAAGCAAGCGCCGAACCATCAACAGAATTAATGCTTCATTCGCAGGCTGCAGCCCATTATCCCGGGGAGGAGGTAGAAAGAGCGATAAACAAGCCTGTGTGCGGATAGCAGCTATAGCTGACGTAATCTACCGAATGATACTCTCTTACTCGATGGGATCGACACGTTTGTTTTTCCGCGATCGGCGGCAAACGCAATTAAGGAGGGGATGAATTCCTCCTTTTTTCTGCTCACAGTAGTACGTAGTAGTATTGGAGTCGTTGAAGGGACAAGCTCTAGAGAAGTGTGTGTGCATACTGAAAATTAATGTCCGGACATTCGCAAGCTCGGACACAATTTATACATTAATTATTCCCTGTATTATATTATAATGGCAAAAGCGCGCGCACACACGGATAACCATCGCTCAATTCATCAAAACGCACTAAATACAGTTTTCAGAACGCGAGCGCAGCGGCATATTCGACTAATAGAACGTATATTGCCTTTGACATTAAAGTGATTGATTGATTTTCAATAAAAGCTTTTATGATAAATTTCAATATTTATTATACCCGTCTTCGCGCGTGATTTTTTTTCTTTTGATCTCGAGGCTTACAGTACGTTATACCTATATACAGCACAATGGAGATTACTAACGTAAGTATATGTGTAGGCGAGAGAGAAAAAAGTTTATCCAATCGACACAAATTTGATCAAGTGCGCTTGTTCAATTAGCGTGATTTCGAGAGAAGGTGAAAAATAGAGAAAGTGCGGCTCGACAGAGAGAGAGAGAGAGAGAAGTCCGATTCTTCATGCGGAACATTACAACTTCTCCGGCGTCGTCCGCGCGCCCCTCTCCCTGTGTAAAAAGATTAGTCGAGAATAAAATTTGCTAAATTGCCGGAATTAAGGAAAGTTAAAGAAAACTTTGTGTTTGAGTGACATCTCTAATAGTGTTAGAGTTGCTGCGGCGACCAAGGAGTTCTTTCTCCCTCTCTCTCTCTCTCTCCCAACGAGAGAGGCGCGCTTTTAGCATATGAACTTAATTTCTGGAATTAAAACTCTCTGGAGGAATATAGTAAAGAGAAAAAATTCGCTCTCCCTTGCTCTCTATATATACACGTATTGCCGAAGCGCGCCGCCACGAATTGTATAATTATTCCGTGAATGACATTGTTGCAGCAGCAGTCGTCATTCTCAAAGCGAATTATTGTCATTCCATATCTCCCTCTCTATATTCATATATATAGGGCGAATATAGCGCGGTATTATAATGGAATAAAACGCCGACGAGCGAGAGTTCACCGCATCAGAATCCATCATTTTCCAATTAAAGGCACAATGCGCGGCGCGTGCGTGGCGCAACAAGGACATATTTACGGCAAATTAATGTCTTGTGTCCATCTTTATCGCCGAGAGGCTCATAAGGATAGCGCGGGCACACAGCCCCTCTCGGACATTGTGCGCGCTATATAGCCGGTCTCTCTTGCGCGCGAGCGGTCTTGTTAAGCGGTGCCGGTGTATATGTGAGTGTGTGTGTGTGTACCTACAATGTAGCATAGAATTCCCCGTCCGACCGCAAAAACCAAAGACAAAAGGCGCCAATTCATTTTCAAGGCTTAAAACACGTTGCCGCGCTGCACGCACCTGCTACACACTCGCGCATATATATATATATACACACACACACCGAGATATGTTTAAATTTTTATTAGGCGCGGGGGCTAACTTTTGGCCTAGGAGAGGAAGAAACGTCGCGCCTGCTCCTGACATTTATCACTGCTTCTTTTTTTGTCGCCGCCGCCAGCGGGCAATTTTCACGGTTGTGTCGCAGCAGCAACCCCTATACCTATATATATATATATACAATGTATATTGCGAGCAGAGAGCTCATATACGAATTTTCGACGCGCAGTTATAAGGGCGGATCGAAAAAAGTGGGCGTGAAAATCGCGCGCGACATATGTCGCTTTTTCTCTATGCGCTCGGCTGAGTGGCCCGGATGATGTCTCAATTAAGAAGCTAGTTTTTGTCGACACATGTATTATGTATATATGTATAGGGGTGCACGAATCTTTGTGCACGTATGTAGTATATAGAACGGAAGAGTTCGTTGCACTATATGTATTATAGTATACGAGGACGCAGGTAGAATTTCGGGCGTCTCGGGTAAGAAGCCCCGGAGAGGAAGCAGCTGATGTGGCGGGGAGATAATATAATATACCCGGGAGATTCGTCAATCGCTATCAATATATATATATCAAGGAGGGGAACGAACTCCGCAGACGACGATGAGAAAAGAGAGAAATAAAAAAAAAGTTCATACACGACGTTTCGTCAAATGATTTTAATTTCGGCATAGACGGACCTCACCTCTCTCTCTAGCTTCTCTCTCTCTCCCTCTCTGATTGTCATCAGAACGGACAGCAGCAGCAGCAGCAGCAGTACAGGTTTGACGCGTGTGTTTCGCGTGCGCGTCGCGACCTAATGAAAATCAATATACGCCGGCGCTGCTGCTGCTGCTGCTGCGCTCCCTCCTCTCTCTAGCTCTCTGAGAGAGGAAAAGGGGGGCGCTCAGCTCACGTACACTCGCCTTTTCACTGCTCGCAGGCGTCGACGAAAAAAGGGGGAACAAAAAGCGACCAGATGCACAATGGCCCGAGGCAATAGCTAGCCTAGCAGCGCACACCTATAGCCTCGAGCCAGCAGCAGCAGCAGCCCTAGGGTCGCGCGTACTCGTTTATTTTTCCTCTGACACTTGGAAATAACGATCTTGCGCGTGTATTAATTGAAGCCGGCGCGACGCTCTCTTTCTCTCTCGCTCGCGTGGTTGACAAAGTAGCCGATGGCTTTGCCAATACTTCAGGCCCACGAGACGCGTACAGATCGTCCCGCGCGTCAAGTCGATTTTTTAAAGTCGCCCGGGCTATAATGTATACTTGCTGCGCTGCTCTCTCTCTCGCGCGCGCGTGTATGTATAGTATATGTGTATAATATTCAAGAGCCGAAAAACACTCGGCCACCCGCTAAGCCGCTTCTTTATCCTCGCTGCGTGATTAAGATGATTTAACGCCTGCATGCGGAGAAAAAGGGTTATGAGTAAGGAGGAAATTTTCGAAAGCTAGCTTTTTTACGCGCATATATGTATAATATAAGCGCTGCAGTTTTGCTGAGCAGAGAAAGAGAGGACGAATATGTCTCTATTGAACTTTATAGTCGGCGTAAGTCTCAATCAAATCTCGAGCGCTGCGCTCGCGCTCCTGCGGGATATTTCAAGACACCAATCAATTTTCAAATGTGCCAGCACTTGGAATAAACTTTAGTAGAAGATGTACTGCGGAACTTGCCTGCCGCCGCCGCGCGTGTGAGAGAGAAACTTACGATCGCGATAAAAAATTACGTGAGCTCGGCTCTCTTTCAGTCTCTTTTTAATATTGAAAATCCGGCGAGAAAAGGAGAGAATTTTTTTCTTCTTTTTTTATTTTATCCGTCTCTCGTTTTGTATATATATTCGCGTATATAGTTGTAAACTACAACTCTCCTCCCCCGAGAGAGCATCGGCAGCAGCAGCAGAGAGATATTGATAAAGTAAAAATAAGCAATTGCAAATACTTAATCGGCCGTTACGAATGTCTCTCTTATTTCTTCTCTCTCTCTCTCTCCCTCTCTCTGGCAGAAGTCAGGGCGATATTATAAAACGCATTTTATTCATTACCCGACGCGTTCCGGCGTTCTGCAGCTGCGCATATCTCTGCTCGCACATTTTACAGTTATTCTTATTTCATCAACACGCATATTTTAGCTGCTGCTGCTGCTGCGCTGAATCACATTACTTTTGATATGAAAAAAGGAGGCCCACATTGCAGCAACAGCAGTGCAAGAGAGAGAAGAGGTCAAAAAGGTGTCTTACTTAAGAGAGAGCGCACGTCAAAGGATTAAAAAGTACGAGATTTATATTCGCGTTTTAAAAAATAGGACAGCTCGAAAGTGCTTCAGGCAGCAGCAGCAGCAGCAGCAGGAGCGGAAGAAGCGGAGGAGAACGAGAGAGAGAGAGAGACAGAAAAAAGCGAAGAAAGTCCTGCAGAACTCGTCGTCGTACACAGTTCGCGGGGTATAATGAATGTTGCAGAACAAATTTAAAATCAATAGCCAACTTTTCCGGCATTATTTGTAGCTCGCGCTAATGATTAAAAAAAAGAAGATCAAACGAGTGGTAGCGGCTCTTTAGGGGAGCGAAGGGAAAAAATAAAAATTGAACGAGAGAACCGCGGCGGGGTGGGAAACAATGGAAAATAGCAGTTGTAAAGAGACAATCACGATTCTATATAGGCCGAGCGCGCGCGGGGCAAGCCAGCTGTAAAGTGAAAAAGCATTGTCTCTCTCGCTCTTAATCCCCTCCCACCACCGCACTCTCTTATACTATACCTATCAATGCATTTTTTTCGCGTTTAATGAGCTGAGGCGAGTGCATTAGCCAAATGCGAGGGAATTAAAGCTGTACCGCGCGCGCGAGAATCGCTTTATAAAGCTCCTTCCGCCTGTAATACCATCGTTATTATTGGCTCTTTCCTCTTTCGACGAGCGAAACTTTGTGCGCGCGCAAGAACCCCACAGTATATAAACGATATATATACACACTTTCTTATACGGAAAGAGAGAGAGAGATAGAACGACACTTGTTCGGTATTACGATGCGTTCGTAAAATACGTCTTTGTCTCGGGGCAAAGCTTGTTATATTCATTTTTCACCGGCGTGCAGTCGTCCCGCGGCCGCAAAGTTCTTAATTCCGCGCAAGTTTTTATTTGGCTGTTTATTCATGCAAGAGAGAGAGAGGAGGATCGAAGGCTCGTCTCTCCGAGGAGACTGAGAGAGAAGGAGAGAGGCATTGAAGTATGAAGGGGAATTCATGTACAAGAATAGGATATAAAATGAGAATATATCCATCAGACGAATGTGTATCGATTCGAAATGCACGAGGCAGACAGGAGCTTCGCAGGAGTAGTATGTAGAGAGTAGCTACCGGGAGGGAAGATGGCCGAGGAAAGTTTGCGCTCCCTCGTATATGTATATACGATGACGACGACGACGGGGGGACGCTGCCTCCACCGCCGCCGCAGAGAACCGCCGCGCGCGTTTACGTACATACACCTCTCTTCTACGCTGTGTGTATGTATGTATATATAGGTACACGTAGATGGATGACAAATTGACGAGTACGCCGCCGTGCAAAAGGGTTTCGCTTAAGGGCAGAAGAGGGAGAGAGAGAGAGAGAGCGAGAGCAAAGTGAAGAGCGCCGTCAAATGGGATATACATGCAGCCTAGGGCGGCTCTCGCTCGCTCGATCGCGCCGCCACCTATAACCAACCACTCCTCTCTGCTGCTGCTGCATCACCCTCCTGCTTTTTCCTTGCTTCTGCTGATGCTTTTTCTCTCTTCTCTGCGTATATAGTATAGGCGGTGGCGGCGGCGCGCGTCACGTATATCGAATCGAGGCACTCGATCTCCGCACCTTGTGGATACGAGCCGTGTCGAATTTCCGCGAGTGATCGCGTGGGGACACATTAACCGGAGGACGTGCCGCACAGCTGCTGCTTCTGATGCTGCGGCTAATAAGCGCCGATCTGTATAGTCCCATCTCCCCCTGTACTATATACACTTTGCTGATCTCTCTCTCTCACTTGCTCGACCAAGAGCAAGTTATATTATCGCAGGATTGGGGAAAAGTGCGACAGCGCGCGGCGGTTCTCTTTGTTCTCTCTATATACATAATGGTATATAGCGAAAGTCAGCTGTGTGTTTGTGGCTGTGACCGAATTTGTATTACGCGCTCGGATGATGTATGATTTCGTTCGAAAATTCAATTTCGCGCGTGCACACATACTTGTATATTATATATATATATATATAAGGCGCTTATGTGTATATATAGCAGAGAGAGAGAGAGAGAGAGAGAGAGAGAGAGAGAGAGTGAGAACGCGAGGAGAGATTTTTTCGAGCGGATACACGTGTTTACGCCTCGGTTTTACGCGCAGCATTGTTTCAGCTGCAGTGTGCGCTGCTGCTGCTTTATGAAGGAATCACAAAGAGGAAACGCACACATAATGCTGTGTATAAGCCGGCGAGTATAGCTCTCTCCTGAAAAGGAAGTGCGTATATATTGATCGGCGTATTATGGGGCGTGCGCGCACCTTGTGTGTCTAATACGCGGCTCGCAGTCTCTCAAATTTTCGAGTGGATATTGAAATAATATTTCTGATACTGACATTTCCTTCATATTTCATTCACCGCTCTCTCTTTCCAGGCCTTTCATTTCAAGACGCTTCACAATGACGAAAACGTCGAATCATCATCGCAAGCTTTCATGTATATACATAACATATAATATATAGGTCGCCAGAGTCGGTCCCAAAGCGAACCGAAAACTTATATGTATATATATGATACGAAGAAGAGCATAATACTATATACCGTCGGCGACGCGGAATTTCCATATCGATGTCACGTATAGCTAATTGGAGAAAATCCGCTATAATACACGCGCGGGGGAGCCTGGCGTATATATGTCGAGTGGCGCTGTGTGCGATATAGGCCGCGGCTGTGCGAGAGCAGAAAGTGCTGGAAAAGCACGAGAGGAGCGAATTAAGGCTGAAAAGATGATAGCAGCAACGGCAGCGGCGGCAGCGACTCGAAGTATAAAGAGAGACGAGAGCGTTTTCTGAGAAGCCTGCTCCTGCGCGCTGTGGAGAGGTATGCATCGCAACTGTATATATATATACACACATACTCTCTCGGCATTTAAGGTGCCGGCTGCTGCTGCTGCTGCCGTTGCAGCTAGGCGCGAATACAGCTATGTAGCAGAGAGAGGGAGCGAGACAAAATAATTGCAGGCTCCACGGGCCAATCACGACAGAATAGGTGTTCGCTGATGGACGTAAATATTTTTTACTCTGCCGCCGTGCGCGTTGCTACTCTCCTCTTGCGCGCTCTCTCTCTCTCTCTCTCACTCTCTGGCCGCCGCACTCGCTCTATGATTATCCGCTTTTTGTAATTAGTCCCGACTCGTTTTCCCTTTGACGCGAACGCGCGAGCCTGTCCCCCCCCCCTCCCTTCTCCTGCAACCGTGTGTATATGTGCAAGAGAGAGAGAGAGAGAGAGAGCAAGTGCGCAAACCGAGACAAATGATAAAACCGCCGTCATTATGTCGGCTCTGCTCACGTTCAGCGCGCGAACCTGTGCTCAGTGCTGTACACTTATTTTTCCGCTAGCTATATAGCTCTCTTTCTGTGAGAATCGCAGGCAGCGGCCAAATCGCGTAGTCGCCGACACCAATTTGGCGGATTCTTTGCTGTTCTTTGCTTGATTTTTAAAACTGCTGCTGCTGCTGTTGTTGTCGATAGTTGCCGTTATTAATCCCTCCATTATGCACCAGCAGCGAAAAGCGGAAACCTTGTGCTCGCTAATTATATATATATATATATTATATACTACAGTGAAATGCTGCGCTCAATTTTCTTACATTCTTCTTTTTGAAACTCTGTATAGCACCCAAATATTGATAAATATACGTTCTACGCTTTATCCGTGAATACACATTCACGCAATAATATTCACAAAAGATTATTATTAATTTACAACGTGATTTTTTCATATAAACTCCAATAATAATTATATATAAGATCAAAAACTAAATAATTGTTTTATGATACAGAATTATTTATAAGCCAATACATAATTGAAATATTAAATAAATACGCTTTTTAAATGTAGCCGCCACTCAAACCGGATAAAACACTTCCTCGACAGCTCCATAATTTCCGGTTATCACTTTCTTTTAAGAGCAGAGGATGCTACACGTATGCGATGACAGTCTGCACTGCACAATGTGCACACTTTTTTCGATACGCGTGTGGTCGCTTTATATATATATCTATATATATATATGATATATTTACCTATATACGCACGGTAAATTCGTTTACATATCTAATATACACCGCTTCCAATTATATATTTTCCTGATTATAATAGCGACGAAGTAATAATGAGCCTCGAGCAAATTCGCGGTAACGAGGCCGCTGGTCTGATAACAATAAAGCCGTATAGCTGCAGCATCATCAAACTCGCGATTTAATACACGCTATCTACATTTTAATGCGGCAAAACGTAATGAAAATTTCGGCGAATCGTTTGTAAATACACACACGCACATATATATACACACATCCAAACGCGCGGGTCTGCGCGTATTCAATTACGGACTTTGACGAGATAGCGAACAACTAGCGCTTCTGTAATCGAGTTTTATTTCTAATTAGCGAGCGAGCTCTCGCGCGGCATCGCGCATTTGTGTTCTCTCTTATATATACACGTACAGTACCGACTATGCACTATATGATATGCATGAGACGATTTAATAACGAATCAATCCGCCGAGAGGGGGGGGGGGGCAGAGAAAAAAGAGATCCGAAGCTTATAAAAACAAGAGCTAAAAGTCAAAATCGAGTGGCTTCCAATAATGGATTGCCGCAGCAGCGGTAGAGAGCGACTCCCCTTGGAAAATCCATAGGACGATATCGCATTGTCGCTCGCCTTTAAATCTAAAACGCACTCACGCATGGCATCCCCCAAGAGAGAAAGAGAAAGAGAAGAGACCGAGCACTTTATCAAGATTCCGAATGTCGTCCCTTCTCCCGCTGGCGGCGACGCCAGAGGCTGTACGAGAGAGACACCGAGAGAGAGAGAGAGCTATCTCGCCAATGCCATAATGCATTCTACACCCGCGCGCGCGAAAGCGGGCACCGATTCGAGGGGTAACTCTCTACTGCTGCAGCCACCACCGCTAAATGAACAGTTAAGACCAGTGAATGACCGAGTCACGTGACGAGCGAGGCGAGATGCTTATCGGTCCGAGAGCTGCTTTTTATAATAGATGCAGAGAGAAGAGCATTTTTCATTTGCGGCGTCGGGGGGGAGTTTCGGGAAATTGGAGTTCGCCCCCGCGGGTGCGGGGGAGTAGTCGAGAGGAAACGCAATTACGCGTGGAAATCTGCGATATGAGAGAGAGAGAGAGAGCGCAATTTGTTAGCGGCTTTCTTTGTGCAGCCGCGAAAAATCGACAGAATTGAATTAGCCTCGTCGCGCATCTTTCTTTTCTTTCTTTATTCCCTCTGCGAGACTTGTATATTATATCTGATTCGAACGTCGACACTTGCTGTACGACCATAAGCAAGTGCAGCGAAGAGCGAGAGAAAGAGAGACTGCAATCTCGCGTGCAGCGACACTCGTAATATTTTTTCGGCCGTAAAATAACTCTGCCGATCAGATAGGGGATATTGAAAGTAGAGGTGGGAAAAAAATGCCTGGAAGCGTCGGCGGCGGTGGCGGCCACTCCTCCTCTCTCTCTTTCTCTCTCATGCTTTTGAATCGGCAATGAGAGAAGAGCTATATACTATACATTTTCTCTCTCTCTCTCTCTCGCGAGCGCGCGTATGGGCCGAGATATAGTCTTGACCATAAAAAAGGGGGAGGGCAGCGGCAGCTCTCTCGCGAGCTTTTATGTCGTTCTAATGCGTCTCTCTCTCTCTCTCAGCTTTTCGTATTATCCGCTTTCCTTTCCCTTACGGATGCGCATACATTATCAGCGTGCGGGGGAGATAAAAATCCCATATATCGCGGCTCGCCGCTGCTGCTATTGTAATAGAGCCCTCTCTCTCTCTCGCGCTTAAACTCTCCGCGAAAATAATTGGACAGAGAGAGGGAAAGATCGGAATGACTCCGAAATACTACAGCGAGAGAGAGGGAGAGAGCTGCTGCGGGACGCGACGAGGCGAATATAAAAGGAGGAGGAAGAAGAAGAAGGGGCGTGTATGCGTAATAAAGAAGACGTCGGGAGAGCGAGAGAGAGAGAGAGAGCACACGGTGTGCATGTAATCCCCGCCGCCGCAGCGTATATACAGTTATACGTATATACGTACCTGTATGTATGCAAGCTTGGCTATATGGATAGAGGAATTCGCAAAAAAGGTCGTCGCTGCTGCCGGCCGGCCAGCCGCGGAGAGGAATGTTTTTAAAGGAGCGAGAGATAGAGGTGGCATCGCAGAAATGTCGGTGCATGTCGGAATGCCTCGCGGCCGGTTCTCTCTCGGCACGACGTCGTCTCTCTCTCTCTCTCTCTCTCGATTGTCGAAAGTTTCGTGATCGCGGAGAGAGAGAGAGAGAGCCGGCGAGTCCTGTTAATGACAGCAACTATGAATAATACACAGGACTAGCATCAGCGGAGCAGAGAGAGATAGACAACAGCTGATGGACGGACGGACGGAAGGTAGGTAGCCGCAGTAGTGCGCGACGTCTATCGATCGGCTGGGCTGTAATGGATATTCAGAGGAGGACTAATCGCGAGCAATCAATCGACGCGTTGACGCACCGCCCGCAGCTACACATACACACGCGCGCGCGCGCGCCAGCGAGCGAGCGCTCCGATAAAAGCCATCGGCGATTGCATTTGCCGGCAAAATTCTCTGTACGCCGTCAATGAGCCGCCGACGCGCAAGAGAGCCTCATTCACTATTCACGTTGTAACGCTGCTACTCTCCTCTTTCTCTCATACCGACGACACCTTACCCGCGGCCTTTTAACCCCCCTCAGCAGCAGACTTTATGTACGTATTATCCGTTAAATCAATTGCGCCGCGAACTACGCGTAATACTTCCGATCAATTATTCAACGCTGTTGCAGTAGTGCGTGCACAGAGCAGACCTATAACGTCGTCGATATTCCAATATACGCGCGCGCGTAATTAAAACTTTCGACTCTATATATACACGCACAACGCTTATACAGAGAGCTGCGTCGAGGAAAAATGAAAACGCGTCCGGGACACACACACACACAAGCTCGCTATGGTACTGCACGTGTGCGTGTGTCTACTCTATGGCCGGTTCTCTCTCGCCCTAACCTCATGAATATCGCTGACATTGATGGCTTTTTATACGCGCGTCTCAATTTTCTTTTATTATGCCACGCCGCCGGAGAGAAGAGCGAGCTTCCTTCCTCGCAGCAGCAGCCACCGCCCTTTGCGCGTCTGATGGCTGCTGCTTTTTATACATATATTGTTGCCGCAGTCGACGACAACGAAGAAAAGCTTTCTATAGGCTCGAGATGACTATATTCCGCGACGCGCTTTTTTTCGCGATTAAATATTGACAGCTGGTATAAACGTATCTGTGTGTACGTTTTACACACTCGCGAGCCGACCTTCTTTTTTATACATGTATGTATGTAATAACGAAGAGTTGATAATGACTTTCGAACTGTATATATATGTCTATATCTGAGCGTATAGGGGGTTAACTGCTTCCTAGAAGTTTGAGGTCGAAGCGTCTTGAAGGGCGACGATTAGAAGAACTTATATATACGTATACATACGTGTAAAACTTCGTGTCAGCGTGCACTGATTTTTCCGTTTATCGCCGACATCGTGTGTGTCAAGCGCATATATAGGAACACACATTTACAGCCTGTCATCGCAAGTTCAGGGGAGGAGAGAGAGAGAGAAAATACACATCTCAAAGTTCGATCAAAGTCCATTATATCCCGCGCGCGAGACAAGGCACGCGTCACACGCTCGTGTCTGGTATATCCACACATATATATATTTATATTCGGTAAGGGACTTATGACACAATGGCTATAAGTTTATACAGAGAGCGATGAATAATACCAAAGTTTCCACCCGCCCGCCGCAGAAGCCGAACCAATTTCGAGCAATATAATGACTGCGGTATACTAACTCGACTCCCGCAGAAAATTGAGAAACGCTTTTTAACGCGGATTGCAGCTTAGAAAGTAAACGAGTCGATTAGCGCATTGGAGAACGAGGTTAATCGGAGTGTGCGTATATGTATTATACGACGAGAAAAGAAAGACAAGGACAATAATATATAACACGGATTTCGCGTTTTGTTATGCGCGGCTCTGAAATCGCATTATAAATATATATGTATTATAGCTGAATCGAATGTTTGCGCGCTGTTTACACGGCGCTTTTTCTCTCTTTTAAGTTTTGCATGAGACACACACACACACAGAAACGAGGTTGTAGCGAACGTTGGAAGAAAGAAAGAAGAACGAGCTTCCATATATATATAACACAGCGAAAAAAGAGTCTCTGAAAGAGAGCGAGCGGAAAAAAGCGATCGATTTTTGCCGACTGAATAAACAATCAAAGGCCGAAAAGAGAGGCAGCAGCGGCGGCGGCAGCAAGCACGATCTCGTTAGACCGAGTTGAAATAGCAATACGATTGAGGCCAGAGTCGCTGCCGCTGCTGTACTGCGCTGGCCTGTCAAATAAACGTCCCTGCTCGAATCCCTCCTCTTTTCCTTCCTCTACAGCTCCTCTCTCTCACTTTCGTGTCCGTAGTTGCTTTTTTAATGGCCACTACTACGGCACAAACGAAACAAGATTTCGCTGCGAAAATCGACGCTGTCTCGCCTCTGTCTTTCCTCTCTCTGTGTGTACGTGTGTGTGATGCCGTGTATATAGTGTAGCTAAATCGCGCGGCAGCGAAACTTACTGTATATATATATACACACACACGCGAACGAGTGAAAGCCCCCTCCGGCTGACCGGATTTTCTCTCGCGCTGCTACAGAGCACCGATACAGAGAGAGAGAGCAGCTCGATTTTGTAGATTCGCTCAAGGGTTGATTAAACGGCGCCAAAGCCTGCCTTTGACTAGGCGGCGGCGGCTTTTTTTACAAGCTGTGCAATTAATTAAACACCTCGCTTCTCCCGTCGCCTCTCTCACTCTCTCTATCATCTCTGTACAGTGTTTATCGCTGCGGGGATAAAGAGACTATATATTATACACTGCAGCTTCTCTCTTCAGGGATTAGAGACGGAGAGCCGATGATCTTCATTCCATTGGACTTATTGTGCGAAAACATCGCGGGCCGGGCTGGGATTACATACTTTTGTTTCTCATACAAGTAACACGCGCAGTGTGTAGTCGCGCATAAGAGCAGCTCGCAGATCATTAAAGAGGAATCGGAGAAAACATGCGCGAAATCCGCGCGTAAATTTTGCTCAAGTCGCGCGCAGTGCTTATCTTAAGCTAGATTTAACACTCCCGAGTCGAATCAACTTGAACTTAAAACCCCGGGACGGGCGAGTCTTTTTCGCGTTGAAAGAGCTTCCACGTATATATACTCTTCCCTCTCGGAGCAGAAATTATTGCCAAAATCTTCCAACGTCGCGGCAGCTCGTTTTTTTTTTTTTACTTTTTACAACCAACAATTACACACGGAGCGAAAGTTTGCGCGTTGATTTGCAAAGTTCTCTCTCGGTTTATGAGATAGAGAGCGAGAGAGAGAGAGAGCGAACGTGAAATATCGCGTTTAATGTTTCATCGCAGCAGACACACACACACATACATATAGTGTGCGCGACGCGAGAAATGTTTACGGCTGTTTTTCCCCGGGAAATTCCCCGCGTTAAATGGCCGGCAGCAGCAGCAGCAGCAGCAGCAGCAGCGGAGGAAAGTTGCACTGAGAGAGAAAAGTACGCATCGCTCGAGTTGTAAAAACGGCCGGGCAAAGTCGGGGGGAAATCGTTGTAGGCGGGGACGAGGAAGCTATTCGCTCGACTTCTCGGAGATAGACTTATAAAGTCCATTAGCGGCGCTGCACAACTTGCAGCCTTTCTTACATCCTCCCTCTCCTTCTCTTTCTCTCTCTCTCACTCTCGAATCCCTCTTTCTTTCTACAGCGAACAAAAATCCGAATCGGCCTGCGATCGACGCGCGAGAGAGCCACGTAATTTGGCGCTATTACTCGCCCGGCGCGTCACTCGTGCGCTTCATACACGTGTATTTTGTATATAGGTATATACGTATGTACAGAAAGAGAGAGAGAGAGAGCTCACGCGAGAGAGGAAGGAGGAAAGAAGAAGACTAAGAAGAAGAAGAAGAGAGATGAGAGGGCTGCTGCGGGCTACGTGTGCGGCGCTGCGAGTGGGCCGGTCCGGTCCATAAAATCTGACCGGCTCTCGCTGCTATCCGCCCGAGGTAATTGCGATAAATTACCCAGCGCCGACTCTCTCTCTCTTTCTCTCTCTTTCTCTCTCCCTCTCCCTTCCTTTGCATGCGCGCTCCTTGCTTGCGAATATCCTCGAATTCGACATTCCGGTATCGGGTTACGATTCCCCGCTTGCATACGAAAAAGCTTTTTCCCGCGCGCAAGCGGACACGCGCGGAGCGAGAGAGAGAAAGAGGCAGAGCATAAGAGTGGACTTTTCCGCAAAAAGTGCAACGTAGCCAGTGCGGGAGAAAGAGAGGGCAGGGCCCGGAGGCGAGGCGCAGGTGCAGGAGAGAGAGAGAGAGAAGAAACTCGCCCTGTAATTACTCTACGCCGAATCCCCTGCACACCTTTCTCGCGCCTCTCCTTCACACACACATACACATGCATGCACGAGCTCTTGCGGCAGCACGTGTCGTATTAATATACATAGCACGGCAGCGTCGGCGGCGGCCTCTCCCGTCCACTTGGCCTACAAAGTCATTTGCGCCGAGCTCGAGCGCAGTCTTGGATAAAAGTTTGATTAGACCGAGCCCGAGTGCATATGTGTGTGTGTGTGTAAAATAGAGAAAACGATCATCCACTCGGCGACTATCGCTATACAACATGTGGACTATGCATGTGCGCGCAGTTTGGGGAATAAGAGGAGGACGGGAATTGAAAACTAATAGCCCGAACGCTTTACCGAATTTTTCCGATTATGCGAGATTGAATTCTCGCTCTCTTCCCTTGACCGGTGCCGCCGCGCGCCGCTCTCGTCGATTATCCTCGCGATGTTCCGGAAAGCACAAAAGTTTTCTGTTAAAATATTTAGAGAGCAGTCTATACCATAACGCGCGCGCTTGTGAAGGCGAGCTAGTAGTCCTCGTATTGACTTTTGTATTTAAGGGGACGAGGAGGACTGTGTTATATACGCTGCTGCTGCTCCCCCTTTTGAAGTTTCCAGAGAGAGAGAGAGAGAGAGCGCCGGCGAAACTCGGCAAAAACATTTCTGTACGACGAGTATATAGATATAGATATGTATGGATGTATACGCGGGGGGACGACGACAAGACTTCGTGGTGGTAAATGGCCTAGCCGACAAGCAATCATAAAACATAAATGCCCCCGGATAACTTTCGCCCGGGAATATTATAACGATAAATTTTAAATTATATCGTCGCCAAACAGATACAGGCACAGTGAGAGATAGCGCGCGGGGAAAATATTTCTTAATAACGCTGCGCGTATCTTTGTGTACGTCAGTGCGTGTGCGTATTAGTGGGAAACAATCGGCATTGGAATTCGGCGCATTTGTACCTGCGACACGGAATACCAATCGCCCCCACGGATGAATTAGGATATTGCGATTTAATATTTAATTGTACCTATACACACTGAGAATACCAATGTTAATTTAATCTTGATATAGATTATGTATTATATTGTCGAAAACAAGCCATATACATATGAGGAAATCTTCTTGTAATCAGCAACGGAGCAGCGGTCAAACGTAAATCTTTCTAGCTCGATTTATTTTTTATTCTGTAGGACACACAATATGCAAACAACCAATAAAACACGAGAACAGTGCTCATTGTGACACTGTTTTCTCAAATTATACGAAAAGTAGTCACTATTCAACAGCATGTAAATAATTACCGAGCTTCAATTTGAACGAAAATTGATTAAATTGGTTGCTTAGTTAAAAAGTTGTTTTGCCATTAAAAATATCAAATTTTTAACCGTAGTTCTTGTTCGATTTGAATGGCCGAGAAAATAATGGCACAGAGCACAGAAAAATAGATTTTCCACTTTCTGACACCTCTATAACTGCCGATTTTAAAAAGATTTCCTCGCATAGTCCTTCTCAATATTATACAGATAGGGACACACGATAATCCATAATCTCTGTGACGTACCGATAGCGCCGGCGTCTGGGTCGGCTCGACTATACGTACCTGGAACATAAAGGAGACAATTATGAATAATCGGCCATTACTGCAGGCTCTTTCCCTCTCTTATACCGCGCGCACAAAGGGGAAAAAGTTTAATTAACCCTCGGGAAGTTCATCACTGCCCGAGAAAAAAACCGTAAGAAGCCAGTATCGATTCCCCCCTCTTATTTTTACCCAACGACGACGTCGACGACGCCGGCGTCTAAACAATCGAAAGTTAAGAGACCACGAGAGAGAGAGAGAGAGAGAGAGAGAGAGAGAGAGAGAGAAAGAGAGAGAGAGAGAGAGATGGCACAAAGTCGCGCGATAGCGCCTCAACTTCCGAACAATGCTGAGCCTCTCGGCTGCTGCTGCTGCTGCTCTCAAAGTTTCGCCGCTGCGTTTGCTTTGGTCCCCGCGCGTTACGTGCTCCAATTGCCGCACGAGCAACTAAGCAGTATATAGTCTGTAGTATAGTCTCTGATACACGCGGCGCCGGCTGATGCTGCAGCTTCGATATACACACGGCAGGCCTCGGCTCATTATAATCGCTGTACTAGCTAGCTGCAAGAGCAGTGGGAGGGAGAGAGAGAGAGAGAGAAGATCCGTTATTTGCTCAGGCCATGTCGCACGCTGCAGTTAAATGCGCGTGCAGCAGTAGCTATATAGCTCCAGTATAAGGCTGAGAGGTAAACTCGCGGGCGAATAAGCGGGGGAGTGTCGCGGATTGATTTGCTGGCCAGGAGCAGCAGCCTCGAGGATTAGCCCCGGCGATATCCGATCGGCTGGAAACTCTCTGCAATTGTCTACTATCCCCCTCCTCCGCTCTGACGGCATATAGTGCAGGGAGATAAGCGCGGCGAACGACGAGGAGGCTGTTTAGCGAAATTAATGGCTCCGGCTATATTTTATTTTAGCCTCGGCGGCGGCCGGCCCCCTTTTTTTCTTCGCTCTTTCTCTCTTATACTCAAGAGAAGTATAAGTTTGCGCGAATCGCTCTCCAGATTTCCTAAACTACTTTCGCGCCGGCGAGCTTCGTCGCGATAAATCAGCCGGTCGCCCAGCGCGACTTTAAAAACCGATGGCGCTACTTCCTTCCTCTTCTGCGCGCGCTAGTCGACCGATTTATTTTGCACGAGTACTGAGAGGAGAGAAAAAAATAATAACGTCGTCGTCGTCGTCGTCATCCTTGTTTTTCGCCTACTACTCTGAGATAAGTAGCTGCGAATGCGTATAACGAGTTGTGTATTTTATTCTTATTATTATTATTATTATTATACAAAGGAAACAGTATATGTATTCACGTACCCGAAAATTGGACATAAAATGGGACGAAAAAGACTTTAAAAGATTTTTTTTTTATTTAGAGCTGCACTTAGCGGAAAAAGTTCCCTAGTAAAAAACTAACCATTTTCGTTGGTTAATGTGCTAATCAAATTAAAGCGTTTTCTGTCAAAAACAATATTAAACCTGATTAAGACTATCCATAATTATGGTCATAGGTTCAGTTATTGATATTAGAATATGCTATAATGAAAAAATTGGAATTGTATCTTTAACAATGTGATAATGCCAGTGTGACGTTTTTAACTCTAAATTTAGCCAATAATTAACCAATATATATCATTAAAGTTTCTACCAGGGTTATTTCGTTTTTTTTAGATCACTTTGCAACTAAAACAACCTTGGCATCAACGGATGACAACTTATTTTGGTGATCACGCATTAATATTATAATTGCAATTCTGCAAAATAAGTAGTCATTAATTGTTTAATGACATGCTTGGAGGTGTAAATGGAAAATGTATATTATTATTACTATGCTCAAAGAACAGGAACAAAATTTTAATTAAAAAAATATATTAAAAATGAATGCTTAGATCAAAGGTGTCTGCGTTTGCAAAGAGCGAAAAATCACGAGAAATTTCGATGTTAAAAATTAAACTCGAAAACCAGAAATTTCCCTCTTTTTGAAGTTCTTATAAATTTTTACGAAAGCGGCCACATTTTTAAACATCCAAGGTTCAAATTAAAGCTCTCTTTTATACTTTGGGTTTAAAAATTTAGATCAACTCTCGTCGAAATGCGCTCGCTTGAAATAGGCGACAAGCTAAGAACAGGCTATTTAAACTATATATGAAACTGTTCACATTTTATGTGTCTTGAAAATGCCAATAACTGTCTAGTTTTTATCGGAAAAAAGTATGCTTCACACAACTATCGATGATTTAACTAGTTTTTGTAAATCAATAATCTGGAAACTCAAAAGTAGGTATACTGCAAGTCTCTATCTTAAATGATTTTGAAAAAAGCATGTTTTCCTCTGTTCGAAGCAAGTTATTACCAATTTTCATGGGATTTGCACACATACACATCCAAAAGGGCTGTTGAGAAAAATCGTTCTTGAGAAACGTTCTCTTTAATAGTTTTTTAACGAGGTCGAAAAAATTTTTCTTCTGCTCGGCGTACACAACGCGCGCGGAATATGTCAGCTTCGTCGTCGTCGTCGGTGGCAGCGGGGAATAACTCTATATAGACTCGCTTTCTGCTGCTGCTGCTGCTGCTTTGGGCGTAATGCTTATTTAATAACACGGCCCGTGCACTACTGCAATATATACACACACACATAGCGAGAGAAGAGGGAAATAACAGAGAAAGAAGCTTATACAATGTTGTAGCAGCGCAATATTTATACGCATCGAGGGCGTACGCAACTCCCCGTGTAAAATAACTTTGTAATTATCAGCGATACACCGCGCAAGCAACCAAGCGCCTTTGAATATATATGTACATTGCGGGCTGCAGCAGCAGGAGCTTTGTGCATCGAGTTACGCGAACGTTGAAAATTTTATGCCAAGCCAGTGAGAGAGAGATAAAATCAAGTCGCTCCTTTGAGCTGCAATAGCAGTTGGTATATATATTATACAGAGAACTTGCATCAGGCATTGATAGACGTAGCGGCACATTAAACACACTGTAGCATGCGCAGAAGTGACCCCGAAAACTTTATTTAATTAACGAGCTTCGCTTTTCGTCATTGATATATATACACACACTCGAATTAATCTCTTGGCTATACAGTACATACACACACACATACAAGTTGGCGAAGAATTTTCAAACACGAAAATAACACGCCTTGAACTCTCACGATTCAGTGTGTATTATACTCAGCGACTATAGTATAGAGTCAGTCCCGCACGGATAAGTTTCGCGAGGAGCTACAACATATACACACAGAGAGCAGGTATAGACTTTAATTACTGTTACATTGTCCTCGATTCCAAACGGACAAATTAATTACCGATTCGAAGCGGGAAGAGAGCTAAGAGGGAGGTAGAAAAGAGCGATAGCGAGGAATGCGGCGAGTAATTGTAAAACTGCTTCTCTCTCTTACTGCTGCTGCTGTTCGTCCGGTCGCAAAAAACAGCGGAGCAGCGAGCCACTGCATCGGATTGAATATTGTAATTCGGCGAAATAGTCGCGGTAGTAGATGGACAGATAAGGTTAGCGCTACGATTTACGGCCAATACCTCTATAGAGAAAGAGAGAGAGACTGCGGCGCGGCGGCATGTAAAGAAGAGCGAGAGAGGAATATAAGAGGAAGGGAAAGGAAGCGGCCTCGTTATACAGACGTAGGCGTGCAGAAGCTGTATAGTAGTAGTAGTGGTAGTAGTCGACTTCAGGCTCTCTCTCTCTCTCTCTCTCTCTCTCTCTCTCTCTCTCTCTCTCTCTTTCTCGGGTTAATGTATGTAGCTGAGAGAGAGAGAGGCTAGTGCATCAGAGAGAGAGAGAGAGAGAGGGGTCGGGAGAGCGCCGGCGCGCGGATGTAACGGTGTCCCCGCATCTCTCTCTCTCTCGCTGCGCTGCAACAGGAGCCCGTGTACGCGGGGGCTTGTTTGCTTGTTTACGCGCGCGGGCTGCCGCCGCCGCGCGATATCGCTCGCGCCTATCCTATACAAGCTGCTGCTGCTGCTGCGCAGCGAGAGATGCGATTCAAAAATAACCATTAGCCTCAATGATCTTTTGCGGACGAGTTCCGTTACATCCCAGCGCTACAGCAGCAGCAGGAAAGCCGCATACTGAAAATCGCGACGTGTATGTATACGTAATCCCGAAACGTCAGTCTTTGTCTATACATACACACACTCACGCGTGATAGAGGCGCCCCCATAAGCAAGGAGAGGAATGTGGAAAAAGCGTCGCGTCAGAGTCGCCACGCCGGCGTTGGGTGTATAAGGCTGTATGGAATAACGGAATACGCCCTTTGTGATGCGGGCGGCAGCTTATTCTCGGAAGGCCGATGTTGCGGTGGCCCGTGTTGTTGTATGCGCTGCTGTTTGGACAGAGAGCGAGAGAGAGGAGATTTGCCTAATACCGGACAGTGTTTGGTATCGGAGCGCGGGGTACGGATTTATATGAGCTTTTTCGTCGCGCGCGCGCGCGGAGGGGGATTTCAATTGTGTATTCAAGCCGAACCCGTCGATTTAAGAGCATAATCTTCGGTTTGTGTGCGTTGTTCGGATGGCGTAATGATCCGCCGTCGCGGCTGCTCTCACCACGGGTGGCCAATTTATTTAATTGTCCGCATCGTAGTGCGCGCGTCCGTATATCGGTTGAGAACTATGATTTTTTTTTTCATCAATATACGCAGAATAATATACCATCCAGACGCCTCTCTTTTCGCGCGGTTTTTTCTCCTCTCGTCAAGGCCGTCCTCTTTTTCTCCACAATCTCCATCTACAGTTCGACCGCAAGAATTTTCTCCGAGGTTTTTTTTTTCATCTGCGCGCGTGTCTACCGTCTGTTCATCATTTTAAAACATCGCCAGAGCGTCTCCCAAAAAAAAGGAAGCTCGATCGAAATTAAGCGCACGCAGAAACGGGTGTAGGTCCGTCGAACTGCTTACGCGACGGAAATGACGAGACAGTGTATACCGCGGCCAGTCTGTGTGTGTCTGCCAAAGCAAGCAGTAGCGCAAGAAATTGCCACGGCTGGCGCGAGTCCAAGGCGGCAGCGGCAAAAGAAAAACAAGACACGCGCAGGGCTTAATGACCGGCGCGCGTAATGAATGAATCGAGCTGCTGCTGCCTCATGAGCATTCCGTCGGCGATTTCGTCCTGACGCGCATCCTTATGAACGTTGAGTCGTGTGTATATACATATATATACAGCGCGCGTGCTGTTGTTCTACAACGCGGTGCGCGGCCCAGGTCAAAGAGCGCTTTGTCGCGATGGCTTGTCAATTGCAGGCTTCGTCCCTATATATACAATATATATGGTTCGCGTGTTGTTAACACGAAAGAGAGGGGGCGACAAAGAACAGGTGCCATTTTGAAAATGAGAAAACTCGCGTGTGCACTACGTAATATCGCGCCGATTTTATCTCGGCAAGCACCGCTGCTGCTGCTGCTGCCTAATCAAGCGTTCTTTCAACTCTCGTGGAAAAGGCCTGGTAGTCCACTTGATTCTCAACTTGAGAGCACCTTCTTCGGACTCTGCTCTGTACGCCCCCTTTTACTCTCTCTCTCTCTCTTGCTCGAGTACGTAGCAGCCGCCGCAATTCACGACATTCCACGATTGTGCATTAGCGCCTGTCGCCTTAACGAACCGTATAGCGGCTTTCTCTCTTTGCAGCGGCAGCAGCAGCTCACATACATACACACACACAGGGAGAACGAAGGCATTTCATCCCTCTCGACACCACCCCGACTGAGACTCAATGGCGCACGACTGCTCTCTCGTCGTCGCGAGAAATACCGCTTCCTCTGCGACGGCGAGTCAAAAATTAAGGCATTTTGCCTTTGTGCGCGACTGGCAAATCCCTTCTTCCTCCTCCTCCTCCTCCTCCTTCTGCTTCTACCCCTTTGATATACATACCTATACAGGAGAGGTATACTCGAGTCTCTAGCTTTTGTGCGTGTATAGTTTTATATTCGACGCTGCTGCTGCTGCGCTTTTTCTCGTTATATATATTTAGATACGCGAGTGTATACAGGTCTGTGTATGTGTATATAGTTAAGGATGAAACGATAAGCGAGAGTTGCTCTCCTCTGCTCATCACTATGCAAATTAGCATCGCGCGTTTAATTAAACTTGGCGAGAGATCGCTCGCGATTCTCCCTTCGTTTTTCGCATAAATCCTCGAATCTAGCGAACGGCGCGCGAGCGCGCGACGTTGCTGTCTACTTTTTCTCCCTTTCCCGACTTTCCTTTGCTCGTTGTACCGCCCGCGCGCGCCGCCGGAGATCCGGACTGATAAGAGAGGGAGGGAGGGAGGGAGAGAGGGCAGCAGAGGCCCGAGGGCGCGACCGACGTGTATAGATATAGATATATCTATATGCAGTTCTATATATACATAGGTACATACATATCCACGTATATATGTATATATATGTATATATAAACGGAATGAAACGGAATGAATATTGGAAATTGCGGGTCTGCTGGCGGGAGGGGAATCAATTCGTGAAATTGTAATAAAGTAGAGCGGATGTCGGAGGGTTGGGAAATCGATGAATATGTGACCAAAATACGCTCTCTCGTTCGCGTAGTCGTCGTCGTCGTATATTTCACGCGGTAATCGAAGAAGAACAGAGTGTCGCTTTAAGAATTGAGAAGCAGCAGTGGCAGCGGCAGCTATTAATATAACTTCTCTCTGCACGCGCGAGAATGGAATCAAAGTATTTTCTCGCCAACCACATTACCGACGACGACTGCCCACTCGAGTATAAATAAAACAGCGGCTAATCGGCTACTGGCACATCATTGTCTACTAATGCGTGGGTGAGAGAGATATAGTAGAGCCTGCACCCCCGCCGGATACTATACACTGTATATACCATTCTGAGGGGAGGAGGGGAACGGTACAGAAGGAAGACACTTTTCCCGTAATTGGCGGATCTTTCGTATAGAACTTATATATATATATATATACAGCTGCGTGTGTATCGCCCCGAAACTTATGCACTTGTTGCTGAAAGAGAGTCCATTTTCTCTGTCACTTATCAGCAGCAGCGAGAGACGCTCCGGCGAAATAACGCCGGAGGGCTGCGCGTTTTATCGACTTCCTATCTTCCGGCTCTCTCTCTCTCTTTCGCTTTCCGTGTATTATATATAGGTATATTTCCTCGTGCCAAATTGCCGTGAGAGACACTGCGGCGTTAATAGAAAAAGTGTTATAATACGACTCGATGGATTTATTCAGCACGTACATATATATGTATAGAGCGCGCATATCGCTCACTTACGAAAGCGCGTGTCGTGCACTTTTTGCAGAAGCGCATAGCACCGAGAGATACATCCGGAGCTTACGGCGAACGCTCTATTTATGCCAGTACGAGTCGAGGAACGCAGCAAGAAGAAGTAGAGAATGAGGCGGCGAAAAGCCAAATCCGGAATGCCCCTTGAGCTGATGCTCTCTCTCTCGCGGTCGTGGCTTGCATATCGTCCTATTATGTAGCGTATTATATATATAAGTGTGTGTGTGTGTATGTGTACGCAACGGGTTTGCGGCCTTAGAGACTTTGTTTACGACGCATAAGCTGATTTTCTTTCTTTTTTTCTTTCTTATATCCGTCTCTCTCTCTCTCTCTCTCTCTCGTAAAATATGCCAAGTGCCGCAGCAACAAGTCTTTATCTTATAGACCGATTCGGTCGGCTCTCGCGCGCCATTAAGAACGAGACGCAGCTCTTTCTCGAGTTATCTTAATTCCGTGCAGCTATAAGCGACGAAAATCATCCTACCTGTGTGTGCGGTAATACGCACGACAGCACACAATAAACGCGAATTTCGATCACAGCAGCTGCAGCAGCAGCAGCAGCGACGCAGAAGAGGAAGAAGAGAGTATATAGGCCCCCTATCGAACGTCGCTCAGGAATTCCCCGAAAGCCGAGTAATTAAGCGGGCCTCGAAAAAGTGAAAAATCACCCTTCCAGATTGGCCGCACAGCCGCGCGCGGCTCGTCGCGCGACGGGCGGCGGCGCTTATATATATACATATCGAGAAGGAGAGACTGTATGCGCGCAGAGAGTGTGACGAGGCTTAGGCCCGACGTTTTTATCTTCGGAACAAGGTAGTGCACTCTCGTTCTCGCAGATAGCAGCAGCCGTAGCAGCGGCAGCACGCCGGGATATATAATTCCTATTTGTGCCTTTTTCCTCCTTCTCCTCCTCCTCCTCCTCCGCCGCCGCCTTCTTCGTCTCTCGGTTCGCCCTTTGCGACAGTCTTTGCTGCTGCTGCTGCTGCTTATCGAGAAAGACGAAAGTGCCCGAGCGACGTCCGTAACTAATGACCCTGATACCCGCGCCCGCGCAATTTTCCACTCTTCTTTTAACAATCGACGAGTATGTGTCTGGGGACTCTTGCGTGCACGCATATAGCAGTCAGGATACTGCTCCGGAATAATTTATCATCTCGCGGCGGCTAATGAATTGGCTGCCGCCGCCACCGCGCTCGTGTACTATATTCACGCTCATAAGGTGTATATATATATATCGACGAAACCGCGCGATGCATCAGCTCTCTGCATTTTAAAGATCGTGAAATATTTATAAGGATTATGGCACTTGGAGAGAGAGATGCATATATATGTACTTTTTTGGGGGCAGCGTCTTTCGAACGAGAGAGGGAGAGAGAGAGCGAGAGCGAGATAGGAGATTAATTCTTTGAGTGCGCGCGGACCGTGAAATATTTTACACGCAGCAGTACACTTGTGTATGTATATATATATATATATATATATATATATATATATATATATATATATATATATATACACACACGCACAAAGCCAGCAGAACCGGAATTTCCATTACAAGCGTTTAACATTTGGACTTATCTCTCTCTCTCTCTCTCTCTCTCTCTCTCTCTCTCTCTCTCTCTCTCTCTCTCTCTCTCTCTCTCTCTCTCTCTCTCTCTCTCTCTCTCTCTCTCTCTCTCTTTCTGTCTGTCTCTCTCTCTTGGAAAGAGGACCAGAATCGGCTTGATTAAGCGACAGCGAATTCCGCACGCTTATATTACACGGCGTTTACACACACGTTACAAATCGCGACTATAGTTTTAAAGTCTATTATATACGCCTGGAATAGCCGAGGAGGACAATAATCGATTTCCCAAGGAAAAGTTCGTGTGTGTGGCACAGTAGCCTCGAAGGGCCAGTAGTATAGTGCAGTACTAAAGCGAAACGCCTTTCGCGCGGAGGCACTTCTCATGCATAGAAGCTAAGCGCAGCAAGCGCACGTCCATGCATTCAAAATGGACCCGCTCTCTCTCTCTCTCTCTCTCTCTCTCTCTCTCTCTCTCTCTCTCTCTCTCTCTCTCACTCGTATCCCCCACTATACTCTAGCTCGAGTCTCCACACACCTGCGCCACCGCTATGCTGCTCATCTGCTGCTGCTGCTGCTGTCCTTCGCGTGTATATATTTATAAACGCGTTCGAATGAAGTTACCTACGCTGAGCGCGATTATTCCACGTGTAATTGAAGCGTAATTATTAAGCACCTATCTCGATCTATATATACCAAGCAAGAGAGCAGCTCGACCTATTCCGCACGCGCGCCTATACTACTCGTGAGAATCATTTATTTCGCGAGAGACCGATAGAGAGCCTTTGCTTTCTATATAGGTGTACTTCCAGGAGATCGCCTTTCGAGCGGCCTTTGTTGCGCCTGCTTTGTACACATAGGCATAACTACACAGTATTAGAAGGGAAAATTTTCTCTCGAAAGTCTCATGATCGTCCTTTGTTGATTACGCTTCTCTATTTTTATGCAATTACCGACGGTCGGTAATCTTTTTTTTTCTCCTTCGTGGTTATTTTTCAGAATTAGCGTTCTCCATACTTGTATACATATTCTGCGAGCTCGCTAATTATCAGTTATCCTTATCAAAGCAATCGTATGGAGCGCAGCTCTGGGTCAGTGTTGCAAAACATTCTCTCTGTATATATTCGCTTAGCAGCAGCGGCAACAGCCTACACACATGCGCAGTCTCGGACTATACGTCGACCCAAACGTACACACACGGCCATTGTATTTGTACAAGCGCAATTGTTAGATTGGGTAAATTATGGTGATGTCGGTGCACACTATAGGAACTTCTACTCTCTCGCGTATTGCATGGAGAGCATTAGTAGTAGTAGTATGTAGTACTGTATAGTGATAGAGAGAGAGAGGCGGTTAAGAGTCAGTGTCGGACGCTCGAGTGTCTGTCGAGTCTCTCGTAGGTGGCGGGGGCGCGGCTAGCGCGGAAAATCCCGAGAATGCAGGGGCGAAAGGCTGCCGCCGCCGCGGTTATCGTTCTCTCTCTCTCTCTCTCTCTCTCTCTCTCTCTCTCTCTCTCTCTCTCTCTCTCTCTCTCTCTCTCTCTCGGTACGCTGTAGGTACACACTTTTGCTTATTCATTATTCGCGCTGCGAGGATTAGCCCGAGGGATGAGCCTTTTGAGACACTTGTAAAGGTATACTTGTATTCTTTTTTCACACTTTCTCTCTTTCTCTCTCTCAGGAGGGGGCAAAAAGTCGCTTATCGGCAGATTTTCCAGTCCTATTAGCAGAACAGGCCACTTGTTTTATATATGCATCCGCCTCGCGCTCTCGCGTTCTTATATACGTTCTTAATTCCCGCAGCGTCGTCAGCGCTATTTTCTCTCGACGTCTTATGTCTCTCACTCTAGCTTCTACGTTATAAGATGATCAAATGCCGGTTCAGCTGGAAAATTGCGCCGCAGCCTACTTTCGCGTCATCATCAGTCTCATTATCTCTCTCTTTCTCTCTGCCGCACGTGTCACCGAAGAATATTCAATTAGCATTTTTTAGTCGGCTGGTATAAATATCCCGAAAAGATAAAATTTAATATAAAGCAGCACCTAAATACGTTTTCGACTATATAGCAAGAAACTCAAGTCTGAAGAGAGAGAGAGAGAGAGAGAGAGAGGCGTTTGCTTTTAGAATCGATTTATACTTAGCGTCACTGATTATACGCTACTCGCGAGTCGCGATTTGCATACGACAACGCGGGGGTGCGCCGCCGCCGCCTGTGCACAGCACACACAGACTCGTGTTCTCTCTCTCGCTCGCTCGCAGACTCGCGCGCGGGGAAATAATTCCGTGTTTCTGCAGAGCGCTGTATATAGCTCGGGCGCCCGAGTAGTGTGACGACTTTTATTATTAATACCCCGGGAGCTAACGCGAGTTGAATTGTCGCTGCTCGACGGAAAACTCACCTATGTTCCTGCCGAGGACTGTGGAGCAGCCGCTAATGTAGAACCACGCCAATATCAGCTGGAGAGCCTTCCACCGGCCCTTGCGGGACTCCATGACAATTTTCGAAGCTCCGACTATACCTGAAACAAGTTAGAGAAAAAACTGTTAATGACTGTGCGTGTGTACGCGCGTGTGTGTGTATCTAGGTCGACGTGTATATAAAAATAATTTATAAAAATTCTCAACTAAATTTTAATAACCGTTATATATATATACGTTCGTCTGATAAGTCGGGCCTGGGCGATAATGCATCGGCTCTCGTGTATATACATATATAATATGGACGCAAGAGAGCGAAAAACGATGACCTTCGTTAAGAGCTCCGCGACCATTAATCACGTAATGCTTTATCAGCGAGTTTTTATTATAATTTATGGTTCCCTTTTTCTCTGTTATATTACGTCCGCGGCGCGAACTTCGCGCGCGCTCTGAATGTGTATATATATGTACAACGAAAATAGTACAGAAACATTACTCTCCCTGGGCGACGCAAATTATAACTTTCGAGCGTTTGTTGCTCGCTCTATACTATTCAAGCAACGAGAGTGAGAGAGTTTAACGTGTTTTAATACATGTTTTATTAGAGCAGCGGCCTTTCAGCTCCCCGACGAAGAGAAAACCAGTTTCTATAAGGACTGAAAATTTACTCTCGATCCGAAAGCGCGTCACTTTATTTAATAGACCTGTTTTTCCCCTCCCTTTCTCTAATTGAAATCCGAATCGACGACGATAATCACGGTCAACCTAAATTTTCTTCTCTGACGCGCTGCTGCTTTCATGGGAATGTGATTCTCGCAGCCTCGAATTTTTTTTTTTTTTCATTGTAACTGCCTACGACACGATGGGAAAAATACACAACGAAGAGGGGGGACACCTCACACACACACACACACACACGCTATTGCGCATATGTAATACTTTCTACATAAAAACAAAGGCTTATTTTACTATTGCCGCTAGGAGATATAAACGGGCTGTGAAAATGAGGATTTTCCGTTTTAGCGGCTGATGCGTGTATACAATCGGCGGTTCGCGCAATTACCGCAGCTAAAAGGCGTGAAATGATATTTTTAACGGCGGCGCGATATTTTTTATTATTTACCAAGCCCTGTTATTATATCGTATATAGACGATGACGACGTGCAGCACAGTCTCTTATCGGCGAATGATTTCAAATATTTGCCACGAAGGGTCGTCGTCATCGCGGAACATATTCAAAGAGAGATGAAAATCTGTGTAACATTTGAAACGGCCTGATTCTGATGACATTTTGATATTATATTATATGAAGATGAGCGGAAAATGCGGGGAATGCTGAAATCCGCTGTAAAACGCGTTATGAAACCACTGAAGTTGACAAACAACTGTTATTAAAGAGATAAAGCGAGACTCGAAATACTTATTATGCTTTCTGGGAACTCGCTAAAATTGACCGTTCAAGCGCGCGTTCAGGATTATTTATGCTATGGCGAATGTTGATGTTTGCAGAAATAGCGTTGCCGACGCGATAATAACACTGGCTGTGTATTTGCAAAGTTAAAAACTTTCAAAATTGCCGTTTTTCAAATGCATTATTCATATTTTCAAATGGCAGCTTTTACGAGAGAGCTAAGTATGTCAGGTCATAGTTTATAATTAGACTAGTTAATTAATGCAGGATATTGTAACAATAAAAATTGAAATAATGTCAGGGTTAATAATTCATCGGTCCAATAATTGCCAGTTGAATTATGAATTAAATAGATTATGCAACAATATGGAATCAGCTTGTAATAAATCAGCTACAATTTAACCGATCATTTTGTTTGCCAGATCTGTCTGTGCAAATATCTAAAAGTAACCTCGGACTCTACTATTTGCTGTCAGTGTTTTCACGCGGTATGCGTCACATGCACTATCTGAATGACTTGACTGCAGAGGTCAGATTTAGAAATGATCCCATTAATCGTAAATACCTAAGCCAGTGTTCCCTGATGCTCACTGATAGGAGAGCAAGTATCTAGTTAGCCTATTGTTGGGAACTCTTAACTGTCCAAGTAGTGAATGTGATAAGCAGCACTCAACTCAAATGATAGTCTAAGTTGTTGCTCAGCGAGCAAGATGCCATGATCTTTTATGAACTTTGCTAATTGCACTCACTACTACCGTATAATTAAACTACATTGTTTGATTGCTGTTTTGAAAAAATCTCAAAGTGCGTACATTGACCACAACAGTTTGCTCTGCAATGCTTTGTACACTTGGTGATTGTGTCATTGTGTGTAAAAAGTGAGTCAAAGAATGTCAATAAAATTATCAAATAAATTGACATCTCCATTGACATTGCATTTTCATACAATTTTCGCAACGATTAATCCCAAGCACTTTTAATTAAAGCCCTTATACAATGACCAACTGTCCAACAATGCTGGAACTGTTAAAAAAGTATCTTTGTGTTTTTGCTGCAAGTTTGAACGAGGCTAATAAAAAGCAATGTCTCTCTGAAACTTTCTGTGCTCACAGCGATGAAAGAAAGTGTCAAATATGGTCGTGTACTTTCACATAACAGGATTGTTCAAACCAGTTTCTAGAGTGCACTTATATTAATCGCGGAAGAATACGCATTCCAGAGAAAAAAGCATCAACTTACGAGCTCAACGACGAAGAGTGCAGACACCAAGTACATTTTGGTAAACTAATACAGCCAGTACTTGTATCACTCACACTGTTTCTCACAAATTCTGCTGCCGCTGTTGTCGCTTAAGTACAATTCCTTATACTCGACCGAGCGACACCGGTTAACGATACAAAGGTTAAAAAGGAAAAAAAAACAATACTCGTAGCAGTTTCACGACTCGCGCGAGTATAGCCGCTCTCGCCGCGCACTCGAGGGATCAAAGAATGAAGAACCGAAATTTATCCACCATTTCACTGGCGCAGTTCCGCTGCTCGTACGCGCGATACCTCATCCAGCTCTCCCTCCCGACAGCTCTCAACTCCGCTCTCCCTCATCAACTGTATCGCCAATAAAACAACAACAACAGCAACATGAACAACCGCGTAAAAGAAAAATAAACAAACACCACTTCAGGAGGCAACGATCGCAATCATCACTGCAGGCGAAAAAAGGAGCGTTGAGAGGGTGGCGCGCGACCGCGACACGCACTTGTTATTTTTCTTATAATCTTGCACTTTGTATACCTATTATAAAAATTAAAACGTCAATCACTGATGGTTAAAACCGCGGACGCGAGTAGCTGCGCATACAGGAGGATCCCGAGACTCGCGCCGTGCTCTCTCTGCAGGCTCCTTTTGATGGCAACAAAAAAAGGAAAAAATCCGGGACCTGCTGCAGCGAGGTGCCAGCGAGACGGGCCGCGATGCGCTCTCCACAACGTCAGTTGTGAAACTGAGCGCCGAGGGCTCAGCGAAAGCGGCGTCCCCCCCTCCACCTCGGCAGACAGACAGAGAGAAAACCAGTCCGTTCGGTCTCGCTCGGTCGCGAACTCGCCGCTCTCTCTCTCTCTCTCTCCTCGTCTCGTGGGGCTTGCTTGATTTTTCTCCCGCGAGCAGCGCTAGATGCCAGTCCTGCAGCCGCCGATGATCCCGGAGCTACATTAGACGACTGGAACGAACCGGACTATTTCTTCGAATCGCGCGAGCAAACGCGCTAATCGTTATTTATCATTGCGATTCGAAAGAATTTTCCATAAATTTTTTTCACCAGGACCGCACCGTGTGCCATTTATCGAAAGATCGAACGCTTTCACGGCTTATGCCACGTGTTCAAGCGATTTATGCTCTATGTCTACTTTGTTCGTGGAAATGGGGCTCGGTGATTGGCCGATTCCAGCTACTGGACAATATTCCAGTTGCATCGTTGATGCATGTGTCGCAGAATTTCGATGTTGGCGGGCGGCCAAGACGGTGCGCTGACGTTCGTGGGCGGAACCGAAATCCAGTCATGTTCCCCCCGAGCAAACGTCAAACACGTGAGAGGACTTTTATTTATAGGAAATGATAACAGATCAGAGTCGAGTAGTGCTGCACATAATCAAGGAGCGAGAGAAATGCTTACATGTTTGTATGTACACATTCGCCAGCAAGTATTTACACGTAAATAGTTAATGCGGTTCGTCAGCAGAAGCAGCAGCAGCGCGAGAGATAATTCCGTCGCGTCGGAGAAAAATTTATCGTCGGCCGAGCCGCCGGAGATGATTTTGGCCGACTCGATACGAAGCTCTTTCGCTTGTCGGGCTTTGTGATCTCTCTCGCTCTCGTCGCGAGAATTTCCGACGAATCAGTTATTATTGCACAATGATCGAGTAGTCGAATCCGCTGATCGATGCACTGTTGTGGCTTTTTTTTTAACGAAAAAACTTTTGGCAAGAGCGAGATCAACGATGGCGGAGTTCGTGCGCGGCGGACCCAGCGTATCCAACAATGCGAAGGTAACATATTTCTATTGTTTTGGAACGGATTTTTTTACCTTTTTCTGAACTGCAGGCTATTAAGGGGAACTTATTTGCGCTGTTTGTTGTTTGCATCTGATGCAGCGAATGAAGCATCAGTTTTGCAGTCTTCCATCTTATACGTCCACGTCTTTTGCGTATTTGTGATATTGATTATGAAGTTTTGTTGACACTGTTGCTTTGTTGAAAAACTTGTAATAGTGCCAGCTATACTCCTGCAAAATTGAATACGATTGAATTATACTTAATAACTCTTGCTTAAATCATTGATTTTGTAAACGGAATATATCCCATTTGTTATTTTCTTAAAATATTATTATAACCATTTGTACAAATTTTTATTTGATAATAGTGTGGAAGGAATAAATGACATTGTTAGATCAAATACTAAAAGGGAAATTCCTTGTTCTTTTAGATTGAAAATACCAAGAAGGGTGATTCACCGAGTACAGGAAGTGAAGATGGAGGAAACATTGAGCCAATAAATGACAACGATTTTGATGTATTTCTTGAAAATATACCTGATGATATCCAAGACATTGAAGAACCAGATCATACCAACAATACTACATTTTCAGCTCCCCCAGAAAATCAGTAGGATTAATTTTAATTTCGCTTTTACTTCAAAGCAAAAAATAGTTGCATGAAGTATACTAAAAAATGTTTCTAGGTGGTATCATGGAAGACTGGATAGATTTACTGCAGAGGAGCGACTCAGAGATGCCAGCAGATTGGGGAGTTACTTAGTTCGAGAAAGTGACAGGAAACCAGGAAGCTATGTACTGTCTTACCTGGGAAGAACTGGTATTAATCATTTCCGAATAACAGCTGTTTGTGGAGATTATTATATTGGTAAAGAAATATTTTATAATTCAACTGTAATTGATAATCTCTTTCATCGACATTCTATTCACAATTGTATATTATTTTAGGTGGTCGGCAATTCAATAGTCTTATGGATTTAGTTGCTTATTACACTCATTGTTCTGACCTGCTGAAGAAAGAACGTCTTATACACCCCACTCCACCACCAGAACCTGTAAACGATAAAAAACGAATTGTTGCTATTCTACCTTACACAAAAATGCCTGACACAGATGAATTGAGTTTTCAAAAGGGAGACATTTTTTTTGTCCACAACGATATGGGCGATGGTTGGCTCTGGGTTACTGCTCACAGAACTGGAGAACAGGGATTGATCTTCCGAGAACTCGTTGATGATTTGGATGATTCAATTGATCCAAACACTGTATTTTCATGGTTTCATCCCGACGTCACGAAAAGTGAAGCTGTTGATATGCTTGTCAAAGCTGGCCCTGGAAGCTTTTTAGTACGTCTTGTTGAATAATTTGTTGAATAACTCTTTCTATATTCAAACTTATTTTGAAATATTAATTATTTGCGTTTTGATTGTCTAGGTGAGACCCTCTGATAACAGCCCAGGAGATTATTCTCTATTCTTTCATATCAATAATCAAATTCAAAGATTTAGAATTGAGAAGAAAGGAGTAAGATATTTAATGGGAGGAAGAACTTTCGAATGTTTGGATGCTGTGATCAATAGGTATACTATTCTATGCCAATTTTATATACAGTCATTTTGAGATTCATCTTACTTTTAGATATCGCAAAGAGCAAATTGTTGAAGGCCATACTTTGGTTCAAGCAATGGTTACCGAACCCGATGGTACTGTTCGAGTCAATAAAGAAGTGCAACATGCAGAAAAAATTTACGCAACTTTAAGAGAATGTCGAGAACAATCGGGAGCAAAGAAAAATAAGGGAATCAAGATGCAAGGATACTTGGAGAAAAAATCGGAGAAAAATAAAAAGTGGAAAGCTTTGTATTTCGTATTGGTTGTTGATGCAAGTGATACACATTTATATTTATATGATAATCCAAAAAGAACTAAACCCAAAGGCCTTATTGATTTAAGTTGTGCATACTTATATCAGGTAAGAATTTTTCCATTTACAATTTTGCAAAAAAATTAAATTATTAAGTTTCGATAATTTTTGTCTATGTGCAGGTTCATGAAAGCGTATTTGATCGGCCTCATTGTTTCCAATTAGTAGAACGAGCTTTACCATGTTTATCTACGATTACATATTTAGCTGCACCAAATTCAGAAACGGCTTCGGATTGGATCAATGCTTTGAAGCCTTTGTGTGTCTCCCAGCTCACGAGAGCACCAAAAGTTGCTCGGCTTCGTGAATTACGTTCGTTGCAGTTGCATATCTTGGATGCTCATAGACTGCCATATAAACTAGTTCCAAATCCGTTTATAATAGTCGCTTTAAATAATGTCAAAGTCGCGCGTACAAAAATGAAGACTGGACCTAATCCAGTTTGGGATGAAGAATTTATTTTGGAGTAAATTACATTCTCGTTTTTTCCGGATTATTCACATATGACAATATTAATATAAGAACATGTATTTTTTCAGAGATGTGCCTCCGGATGTAATGTCATTTTCCTTGACACTTTACAACAAGGGAAAGCGTAGCAAAGATACAGAAGTTGCCGAGTTAATTGTGGAATTATCAAGTTTAGCCAATGGTGAAGAAATGGACGAGTGGTATCCATTTGCAGGTGTTACACCTATTGGCGATTGGGGTGCTCTTCGACTGCGTTTAAGGTTTGTAGTGCAGTAACGATTCAGATTTATTTTTGTAATTTTTTTCTTCTACATTCACGAATAATATATTTTCTGTAGGTATCGCCATGATTTAGCCATGCCTCCTGAAGAATATAGCCCACTCCAACAGTTGTTACTCGATCCGGATTTGCATGTTGTGAAAGCTTTAGCCGACGTCTGTCACCTCGACAGAATTCCCTTAGCAAACAGTTTGCTAAGGATATTTAGGTGAATATAATAGTGAAAATAAAATAAATACTATTAAAATTTGCAATTAAATCTACGTTTACCTATGTTTTAGACATGAAAAAAGAGAGGCTGATCTTTTGAAATCATTGAACCAAGCTGAAGTAAAATTTGTTCTGCATCTTTTTTTAAAGAGTTTTGGGAATGTGTTTTTATTTTGATTTCTGTTTCAGGTGGATAAGGAGGACGAAACGCCTACACTATTCAGAGCAGCTAGCCTAACTACCACTCTGATGGATTTGTACATGAAGTCAGTGTGTACATCATTCCTAAAGTCTGCTTTACAAGATACTATTATTAAATTGATTGAAAGCAAACAAAGTTGTGAATTGAATCCCTCGAAAATGGATTCTCCTGAAGATGCATGTAGCAATGCAGAATTTTTGCTACAAGTAAATACCTTTTTCTTTTAAAATCTTCACATAAAAGAAAACATTTCTTAAGATATATAATCTATTTTCTAGGTTTTGGATGAAGTAACTTTAAGCATTTTTACAAGTCCTGATATGTGCCCAAAAAGTTTGCGATACATTTGCTGCTGCCTACAACGTGCGGTGGTCGCAAAGTGGCCACATGAAAGACTAGTTCGTACAAGAGTAGTCAGTGGTTTTATATTTTTACGTCTACTCTGCCCTGCAATATTAAACCCTAAGTCATTTAATCTCATAGCAGAATCACCTTCTCCTGCAGCAACTAGGTAAAATGTTTAAATTGTTAAGTTCAGTATTATGATTTACATGAAAACAAAAACTTATGTATTTCTTTGATTTTAGATCTTTAGTAATGGTAGCCAAGTGTTTACAAAATTTGGCTAATCTCGTAGAGTTTGGAGGAAAAGAACCATACATGGAAGTTGTAAATCCATTTATCTTGAAGAATAAGGAGAGGATGGTAGTCTTCTTGGATCAACTATCGGTAAATTGGCTTATAATCCGTTGATTTAAGAAATTTATTCATGATGTATTAAGTATTATTATTTTTTAGAATGTCCCAGATAAACCGGAACCTGAATGTATATCTCCCCGTGGGAAATGTATATCAGATATAGCAAAGGATCTTGCTACATTACACCATATCTGTGTATCACATTTGAAAGAGTTGCAGATGTTATCAAAACAACAGGTAAGATATTCAACATTTCAATAGTATACAATTTAAATACGTTTGAAAATTATTATATGTATGCGCATTTTCTTTCAGCCAACCATTAAGCGACTTGTGACAGTTACTGAAATGCTAAGCAATCACAAGCAAAGGTATAAGGAAAAGTTACGGTAGTGATCATAAAAATAAAAAAGATTTTAGTAGAAGGAATATAACAAAGCATATTAATACTATTTAAAATATTATTCAAGTAATTAAGCTTAAATAATATAAAATTTACAGACTGACGTGCCATATACATACATGTGTAAACACATTTTTATATTGTCGACGATAATTTGTTTATTATACAGTAGAAATAAAATTAATAAAAAATACTATATGTAATAATAAGTTATCATTTATTTTTTACGCCATCTGTAGTATATTATCTCGACATCGAGATCAGACAAGGAAAAGGGAAAAAATACAAGTACACTTTGAAGTACATACAAAAGTTGTATTTTACAAATTGGCTTATTTTACAATTTTCATAAAATTCGAGAAGATGCATTCTTGAATTTTATTTAGTGAGATATATATAGTCACATGATGAACTTATATTAAGGATGATAAACGTGGAAAGGGATTTTGTTTGGAAATAACTAGTTTTTTGTGTTGGTGTGAAATGTATCCCTTAATTTTTCCATCGTAAATCAAGTTACCTACTAAACATTCCGTTTCATCCATGTCTATGTCATTACGTCCATACATTTTTAATGCACATAAAAGACTTTGGATATCAATTTGATGTGTATTTAAAACTAAGTAAACTTTTTTGAATAAATTTCTGTAAGCAATTAGTTTTAATTTCTCTACGATTAAATAGATTCCTGCATTAATGAGGAATGCTCCCTGTTTATTCATGACCTCGTCCAACATTTGTAAATTTCCTTTTTTCACAGCTTCAATGAGATCCCAAAATTCTATTAAGTTGTATTTTTTCAAGAGTTCGTATTTCGGCATGTATCCAAGCAACATTTTTACGGGAATGAGATACATCAATATCAAACGTTTATTTTTCTTCGACTTTCTATGACAATGTTGAAAAGCATAGGTCAAGTATTCATCGGCTATAGCAAAATATATAACATGTATTCAAATTTGTTAACTAATGGATATAAAGTTAAATGAGAAATATTATTATTATTAGATATTCTTACCAGCTTTATAGTCACTATCAAACATAGCCTTACGTCCAACAAAAAATTTGTATGTTATTTGCTGAGCTAGAGAAAATTGATCTTTGTAAGCTGAGGATTCAATAGCTCGTATGAGGGGCTTGCACAAATGTAACTTATTTATCCTGAAATACACTTTCAGTAACTGATTAACAAGTGCAAGCATGCCCCATCTCTTAGTGTCATCTTCTGAACTACGATTGTCAGCGGCACAAATTCTAAAACAACTCATCAGACACTCGGCACATTTCTCTAAATTTTCACCTGGTTTGATATTTTTGTTCTTCTTACATCTTTCTGTTTTCATAGCCAGTAATCTCAATTCCAGACACATCATATTCATAACGGGCAACATCCAATTTTGTTCTTTTTGGAGTTGCAATATTTTTACAAGAGTTTGTACAGCAGAATTATGGTAACTATATGTGACTGACAAATCTTCATTTCTTAAAGATGATAGTGTCCTAGAGACAAATGAAAACGTTTGATTGAGTTATAATTTATTATGTTTCATTAGTGCAGTAGCCAAACCTTCACTCACTTTAAATGATACAATACAAGGTCATCAAATAGAGGAGGCAACATCTCCATTGCTCTTGCCATGTACGATTCTGCAGATCCGTGCAGATGACTGAATGCTCGAAGTGACAACAAATTCTATAAAACAGCAATAAAATCGTTCAATGAATAATAGATAAACAACAAGGGCTTGAATTAATGGAGCTGTCTACTCACGGCAAGTAAAAACCCATCCTGATTGTTCCATGACCTCTTTAACTGAAACAAATAAAAAACATAAATACAAATAGATTCCTTGGTATTTAAACATTCAAAATATAATTTCATTTATTTTATATCTACTTTGAAGCAGTGTATATTTTTACTATTTATATGTAAACAATGCACCAGCTATCTGCTCCAAATTAAAATAAGGTTATGAAGTTGAAAGTATTTTATTTTAACTTTCGAAGTTATTCAAGTAATGATATATGCAGTTGGTAAGTATTGTTGATTATTGAAAATTAAAAGCAGAAGTTAAAATTAGGTGGTATGAAGAAATACTTGATACTGGAAAGTACAAATTCAATTTCCAAACCTGCATTATATAGTCCATGATGATGTTTCAGCTAATATCTTAATAATGTATTTATTTCTATATTTACAAACTAAAATAACTATTTAACTGTTGTGCTTGAATCCGCTTCATGATCGCATGGATGCTTTCGGGAATAGTTCTCGGCAACGAATGGATGGTATACCTACATATACAACAAGGTGTAATAAGACGTATAGTGTACGATTCTAACCTAACCTTCAACGTACGACTCTCTACAGGCCTTTCTACAATGCTTTCTCTTCCGTCTTCTCTAGTTCTGTACGTTCTGTTCCGCCGTGCTGTGCCAAATTGGCAGAAAGTATCTAATTGGTCTAAACCGTTATTCCTAAGTTTTCTGCAGGCGAATTAGCCAACCAGATGTTGGCTATCAAGTTCACACAGTACAGCGGAACAAAACGCACGAACAGAACAGACGGAACAGAACGCATTGTAGAAAGACTCCAGAACGCATTGTAGAAGAAAGGAGTCCAGAGTTGGATTTCCAAACTCGGGAACGAGGAACCGCAATAATATAAAAATAAAGGACATCAGGGAATAGGGATTGTCCACATGGATACCGTACCCACTACCAGTACCCCGTACCCCTACCCGCTCCAATTTTACAAGTGAGTGTTCTATCTTTATTACTTTGTATTCCTTTGCAAATTTGATAGTCGACTGAGGTTATTAATTAGTATGTATTATTAATTATTAATTAATAATTAATTCGTAATCCTGATTTGTATTTTTCAAGCAAACGCTAACCAAGCCAAACCAATTTGTTAGATAGGTGACCTCAGTCGACTATCGAATTTGCAAAGGAATACAAAGTAATGAAGGTAGAACACTCACTTGTAAAATTGGAGCGGGTAGTGGGTACCGTATCCATGTGGACAATCGCTTAATTAATCCAAACAACAAATAAGGATCGGAATGCAGGAAACGATGACGTATACGATATATTATGCTTCATATTTCTTATCTTTGAGAAATTGGCAACATATTTCCAAATATTTGTATAAGTAGTAGTTTTCGTTTTTGCAGTTGTAAACCAACAAAAATTAGAATCGAAAATTTTAAATGTATGATTTTTTAAAATTATTTTAGATTAAGGGGGTGCCAAGGAATCCAACAGATATCTCCTTTATCAATTAAGTATTTATTCATAAAAAAGTCAATGTTTTAAGCAAATCAGATTGTTGATCTAATTTATTTTCAACAAACATAGCCAAATTCTTAAACCCTTAGCTTTTTTGTATAGTTAATAAACTATAAGTAAATAGATTATAGTTGAAAATAGTTAAGATAATAGAAAGTCGGTAAGGTAGCAATTGTTAGTATATATAAATAATAAAATCCCCCAAAAGCATTATTGAAAGAAAAATTAGGAGGCTTTCGTTGGCTGACGTGGCTCAAGCATTTAATATAAGTACAAAGTAGTAGGGAGCTAACAAAACTACTCGAATTTCCTTTAATTTAAAAAAAAAAGTTTTCTCACTTGACCGGAAGGGCAGGAGGGGAATACTTATATACCGGCGCTGTGACGTTGGCTTTACAAAAACAGAATAAGGGTGTTCGGAATGAGGTCACGTGATCCGGTTGCGTTTTAAGAGCGCACTTAATCAGATACACATGAGAAAAATTTGTTATTTTCCAACTTTGATTGACGCGTTCGATAATTGTTAAAACGCCTTTTGGAATAATTTGCTATACAGTACCAGCGTCCTTTTTGGTCGCTAAAATTATCAAGAACATTTTGTGAGTTCAATTTTCATTTACAACATTTATTTAACCCTAATAGTTCATTGAAGTACTGCTTTGTTGTTTTGCTTCCAACCTCGCTTGCAAACAATTTTACAAATGGCGTGCTTTATTTTAAGATTTTTCGCTAATTATTACGAAGCACGCGCCGAACGTCGCCGACATTCCGTTTACGCTTCTTTGTGATTCAGTATCAATGCACAACTCTGCTGGAAACTTTCTAGTTTGAGCTTCATATTCGTTTTTTAAGAATTTCTTTTCGTACCAAGTAGGTATGTTTACGTTTTTTTTTGCAGTATTGATTTGTGATATTTGTGGTCTGAATAATATATGTAAACTTTTGCAACCACGTGAAAAAAAACGAATATCATAGATTCTTGAATATCAGTTTGTTGTACTTTCATAATTAACCAATATTTTGTGTTTTTTTTTGCTTTGGCAGTGTTTAATATCTTTTCCTGTTTGTTTTTTTTTGCAAAGTTTAGATTAAAACGACTTGTGGATGTTGCTTGTTGTCTGCATTCGATGCATTCCTTTGTTGATGCAGACGTAACATTCGTTGAGATTTATCATATATTACTAAAAAGTAGTTGTGTAACAAGTGTCATATACCGGTAAACTAGATAATCTTTGTATAATAAATCTTAATTTTTCTTATTTTAACTACTTACGTTGATAGAGATAAAAAATACTGTACTATTAGCAACAAAATGTTGTCATAACATAACCTGTAAACTGACAGCAGCTTCCATGCAGTAAATGTTTCAATCCCTGCATAAGTGCATGTCCATTGTTATATTACTATATCTATAGTGTACAATAAATAATATATGAAGCACATTTTATGAATAGAGGAAAAATATATTCCAGTAATTTTAATGAAAATGAATGTAACAGTCATCATAATCTTGTTCACCGATATGAGTGATAAGATCAAGTATATATTAGATTGTACATTTAATGTGGTATTTTTGCTATTTGTTAATCAATTAATTAATTCGATGTTAAATCATTTTAATAAATATTGAGTATCACATTTTTTTCATCTTTATCCAATACTAAAATTGTATATATCTGTATATATCTGTAATAATTATTAATTTTCCTTTTACTTTTTATAAATTGATTATATATACATTGTTGTACATGATTACGTGTCTCCTTTATGTATTCTTTGAGTACAAGATAAATTTGTTTTAAAACATATCCCTATTTTTTGTATAGTAATATTTAAATGATATTATGCCTACAAAAATGCTTTGAAAAACAAATGAACATGTATGTACAAACTAAATGCTTCTAAAAAATGTTTGAGGAAGATATATTTCTACTTGGATTATCAGGTATTATATGAAGTACTAACTAATAGAATATTAAAGGTAAGATTGCACCATGAAAGATAAAAAATATAGATGTTGCAACTTATATAAAATCAATAATCTACAATCATATTTTTTCAGAATATATTTGTCTTAAAATGTTCATATTTATTTAATTCTTTGAAGTTAATACACATTTTAAATTAATTAATGTATTAAGTTTGAATAATTGAAATAGTCTTTTAACGATTGAGAAAAATAGACATTTATTACATTATGAATAAATAAATAATTTTTTTTTAATAATTATTATATTGTTAATTAAAAATCATTTAAATACACAAACTTTAAATAAATTTTACATATTAAAAGATTTTTTAAAATTATACTTAATTTAATAAATATTATAATTATATAATTACAGAATTCGCATTATTTATTGGAAAAAATGTCATAAAAATATGTATAAGATTCAATTTCCCCAAATACTGATTAAAATAATGAAATAAATCATACCATGTGATTAGACTTTATGATAATTTTGTTTATATCCTTGTTATGTTATTTCTGTATGGAGAGGAGAGTGGCTGGCTGTTTGCTCAATGGAATTTTTTCGCCACAATTAGCAAAAAAAGTTGTTGGTATAACAAAAATAAATATTTATTCACAAATAATTGAGAAAAAAGTACTTTTAGAACAATAAAAAAGTAAATATCATTGCTTTGTTTTTGCGAAATCTTTGAAATACAATAATGATGCTCAACCTAACCTTTAATTTTTCACATTCATGATTGCTCAAACACAAGACACTGGTATTTCGATAATTTAGGTATAAATTTTAATTGATTTAGTAATATACATAAATAATTTGTATTTCAGTTATGTAGAAATAGACTTTATATGGAATTTGTTTGAAAATCAATGAAAATAATGTTTCACATTTTCATAACCTTATTTAACTCATAGGTAGCATCAAGCATAAAAAAAACTTGAAGGATACACTTATAGTTCTTTAATTTAAGAAAGCTAATACAAATATATAGCCAAATTAGTTAATCAGACTTAATTTTTGTTATTCTTAACTACAGATGAATAAGAAGAAAAGCAAAATGTACAGTATGTAATATTCAGCAGCATTGCATAAAATCAGTGAATGTAATCTGTTTTTAAAAATAAATTGTTTTAAAGGTTATTTATGAAGGAGTGCAATACTTATTACTAAGATGTTTTGAGTAATTTCAGTTACTAAATTATGGGATATGTTTATTGCAGTATAGGTTCATTTTTAATATACGTGTTATATATCGCAACGTAACCGATTCATTTTTATTATCGAGCAGTATATTATATTTCCCAAATAACTTTGGTGAACATAATATATTAATAGTTATTATGCTGTAAAAACTGTAACTAAAAAGAACAAAAAAATGTATTCTGGTTTTTTAAATCTTATATTTGTATTATTAACAATTAACAGTAATGTTTGTTTTTCTGTTTCAGATTGTATATAGGAAGTGTACATAGAGTAAAAATAAAAAAATTTCTTTCATAATGAGTTCTTGTAATAGATCATCATCTTCTAGTAAAAGTAACAATAAAAATAAAACACAAGGAAAAACAGATCATCATGTTAAATCCTCAGATGCGTCAAAGAGTGATAAATCACAGGTAATAAATCATATGCTCAAATGTATATACTTAATGATTATTATCCATTTAAGACAATATAAAATATTGTTTTATGATAAATTGTTTAATAATCTTTTGGGTAACAAATTAATACATCTTAAAATGACAAACATTACTATGTACATCTAACATAGTTAAGTAGATAAATTACAAGCATGGTCAGATGTGACCGTGAAAGATGAGCTTGAAAAAAAATCACACATAAAAATAATTTCATAATTAATAATTTTCAGCATAAGTCGGATCAACTAAGACACACACAGAATGATAATCGCATTAATAGCAAGGAAGATGTAGCTCTTAATGAGCGTATCAAGCAAGTGATGGAATTGACTCGTCGATCTGAAGACGAGGTCATTATGGCTTTGCATGACTGTGATGATGATCTTAATCGGGCTGTCAATGATCTCCTTGAAGGCGTTAGTCCTGAGTGGGAAGTTAAGAAGAAAAAAGCCAGACAGTCTGGAGGACCAAAACAAAATTCTGAACAGTCTGGTGTCCCGGATAGTAACGCGGATTGGGAGGATAAACGCAGTTTATACAATAATGATGGCTCATCTCGTGTTCGCGGTGGAAGAGGTGGCAACCATAACATTCGTGGTTGTAAGTTGATGAAAATTTCTGCAGACCAAAATAAAATGTATAAAACTGCTTACTGAAGAATGACTTTCCTTTTCAGGGCGTCGACGAGAAAATAAGGAAAACGAAAAAAATAGCGAGGAAGTGAAAAACGAAGCCCCCTATGGTGGCAGCAGGCGAGGCCGTGGCGTGTCCGGAAGATCTGGTAGAGGTGGTAGAGGCGGAGGTCGTGGTCTAGGACCTCGTACTTTCGCAAATCGAGGTGAATCGTCTACAAGTTATAATTCACATAGTTTTAATCGGCCGATTGAAACATGGACTGGAAGTGAAGAACAACTAAGTAATTGTAAAGAATCTAAAATGGGTTCGTTGATCAACATATCAATTTTGTCAGTGTAGTATAGAGTAGCTGAATTGATTGTTGGCCGTCCACATGAGCAACTAATTTTGCGAAAATAACGCCATTTTATTTTTGCAAAACTCATTGAATTACTGATAATCAGATTCACGTTTACAGAAGACGAATGAAAAAATTCATTTCGATCATTTTCATTAATTCGTTTTCTCGTTGAATGTTTCTCATTGAGATAATAATTTGATACATTTTTGTTTACAAAATATTTTTTATTTATTAAAGAAAAATGTATATAAATGCAGTTAGTAGCGGTTCTTTTCTCCATAGTTCCAGGTGTTTTGTTTAAATTGTGCTGTCAATGTAAATGTGTTTACTATTTTTAGACAAATCGTGTAAATGTGAGTGTAATATTCTTATTGAGCAATCTTTACTTATATTCTTTTATTTTCCAGATGCGTGGAGTGGTATGGATGCAACTGAAGACTGGGATAATGAAGAGTACACTGGATCCTTAGCTGATACTAAAGTCTTCACACCAAGTACTCTAACTACTGAAGCGGCAGCTGCTCCGGAACAGCCCAAGAGCGAAGAATTGCCGTCAATTAAACCATTACGATCTACGGGTTTATTAGAACATAACGTAAGTATTAGCAACATAAATAAAAGTATCATAATATAGAGCATTTTATTGAAATATGCTTCATATGTAGGAGTTGCCAAAAATATCAGGTGCAACTGCAACTGCACAAGAAACAGTAATTCAAGAACAGTCACACCAGGATATTATTAATATGCCATCTATGCATCTTCCACATTCACTTGATGACGTCAATAGAGGAAGTTTGTCTGCTGCGCAATCGGAATATTTCACTCAGTTAGCGCAAGCTAATGATTTAAATCTTAACGTCTCTGCGGGACAAACCACTTTCTTGTCCGTGATGAATAGTCAGGTACTTATTAATACATTAAAATATAGCATTACAATCTGCTATTAGGATTATAAATTTACATTTCACTTTCTGCAGCCTCAAAGGCAGACGAAACATCGTCCTCGAGTACCACCGCCCTCTAAAATACCATCGACTGCTGTAGAAATGCCGGGAGATGCTCTGAACAGCAGTATTAGTTTTTTAGACGTTCAATTCGGAGCTTTGGAGTTTGGTAGTGATGCAAGTATAAGTGATGGAAGTAACCAAGACAAATTTAATTCATCTGGAAATAGCTCAGGAACTTCAAGTATTGAGTCAACTTCGATTACGACCAAAACTGTTGTGAACTCGATAAATTCACTTAATGTTGAAGTTGCACAAGCTTCTCCTAGTCAAAAGTTTAGTACAACGACAAAAATGGTAAGACAAAAAAAAGCAATATCTTTAAAAATTTGATCTTCAAAATTTGCTTTATTAACATGCATTTTGTATTTCCAGTTGCGAAGTGATAATCAGTGTATTCCTAAGGAGCATTCGATGAATTCTCAAAGTGGACTTACAAGTCGAAGTGCTGCAACGCAATCGGTTGACATTCAAAAGCAGGACCTTAGTGCACAGACATCTCTCAGCAGCTCTTCTACTTATAATGCTGCAGCTGTGACTTATCAGTCACCAAAACCATCGTACTCGACATCCGTTACTTCTAGTAATTATAGTTCGTATGCGCCGTCAAATCAGACATCTTTTTCCTGCCCAACAACAAGTTCTCACGCAAACAGTTTCTCTGGTATCACACCTGTTACCCAATCAGGATATAGTTCTTCTTACACGCAACCGATAACTACGTATAGTCAAACGTCGCCCTCATCGAGTACGTCTGGCATTTACAATCAGACATCGACAACTACCCAGGTAATGCACATACTTTGAAATTTGATCAAAAGAAAATGTTCTGTTTCATTTTCTACAAAGTTATGATTCTTTTTCTTAGGGATATCAGGCAACCACTGGATTTACAACGACGCCAATTTCGCAATACCAATCTCAGACTGTAACTACTAATGCTTCTAGTAATAGTTCATCTTACATAAGTCCTGGATATCAAAATCCTTCAACGTTTCAATCTACGGCGCAAACTTATCAACCGTCCAACACAACCTTTGTGTCATCCATAAGTCAAGGATCCAGTGTTTATTCCAATACATCCCAATCGGTCTATTCCAATACCTATCCTAGTTATGGAAGTCAGAATCAGGCTGGATCTCAAGATCATAAACTTAGTACAAATAAAGACCTGCAGTTTGATAATAATTCAACAACTTCTAGCAGTTCTTTGGTCACCACAGCTGTTTCTACTTTAGGACTTACTTCCAGCTCTGTTAATACATCGCAAACTAAGACAACAATGTCCAGCAGTAAGTTCTTACGTTTCCCATATTTCGTCTTACATGTACTTATGTTTGTCTATGTTGTAAAATTCATTTCTAAATTTTGTAATATTTTACAGCTGTGCCAAAAAGTACTGTCAGTGGTTTAGTACCGAGTAGCAGTAGCAGTTCGAGTAGTATTTCTGGATCAGGAACTACAGGTAACATTGCACCAATGCTCAGTCACCAGTACATCATGGGACAAAGTGTACCATATGCAACGTTCCAACAACCTCACATGTATAGCTACGAAGACTTACAATTGATGCAACAAAGAATGCCTCATATGGTTTGTATCAATTTTTTTGCGACTATATTTATGTTGCTTAATATAGTGTTTGCTAATAAAATTTTTTATTACAGCCCACCACAGGTTATTACGACGCCACGTTAGGCTATCAAACCACAGGACCCGTCACGAGCCTTGGTAATAGCAGAAGTGATGCTTTATCTGGGGTGCAAGGCGTTCAAGGTGTTCAAACAGTTCAAGGACAATATACCAGTATTAATGATGGAAGATTTGCCAGAACGGATAGTAATGCATCGCCTGTCTCATCCACTATGTCACAACAAGTACGTAAACAATTCTTGAACAGTAAAATTTGATTACTGAAAACTGACTTATTAATATTACTTTTTTACGTAGACGGCAACGCAACATCAGCAACCTTTGATGAATCCAATTCCACCAGGCTACGCTTATTTCTATGGAGGAGGTATTATGCCTGCTGGCGGTTTTCAATATGGAACTCCAGCCATATATCCGGTAAATTTACAACTTCTTCATTCTCTTACAATCTATAACTCTAATAATCTATAACTCTTGTAATCTTAATCTGGTGCTTTTAGCAAATCGCAACTGCTGGTAGTGCTGGTACTACGAGTGGTGCATATAACACAAAGCCTGGAAGTTATGGTACTGGATATGGAAGTGGTACAAACTATGATAGTTTGACCAATTCTGCTTCTTCCGGCGATTATAAGAGTACTGCAAGTGGATATACCAGTAGCCAGAGTGGTAAAAATGGTTCATCGAGTACAAACACAAACACTGCTGGAACTTCAACTGATATAAACACAACAATGTATACAAAAGGTCACGTGACATTAAACAAAGTAAATGTGAGTTATATTTAATAATTTTTGTTAACATAAATTTTATAATTGTGATTGCTTCGTACATTTAATGCTTAGTCAGTGCATAACATTTGTGTGTGAATCTCTTTTAATTCTCTTGATAACTAACCAAAACTTAGAAGATACTAAAATTTCATATTGTACTTATCCAACAGCATATATATATATATATATACACATATAATACATACACTACTAATTTTGTTAACCAAATATTTATCTGTTTTACTTCATGTTTTAACATGTAAAATTAGCAGTTAATACTTGTACCATTATAACATAATAATGCATATGTATATATTCGTATATCGGGAGGCGAATTTTATTTAATGGCAATGTGTACTTAAAGCAACTATTACAATAATAAATTATGATTAATGAAAATATATTTTGCAGTCGTACGACAAGCAAACTTTTCATTCAGCAACACCGCCACCGTTTGGTTTAACTAACAACCAAAATGCTAATGTTATAAGTGGATATGGAACTCATTTATTTATTCCTACGGTACCACATCAGTTGCACCAACCCCTTCATCAAGACAGTGGAAATAGCTCAGGACAGAGAACGAACACTAATTCTCAGAATAAGGCACAAGTAAAACCAGGCTACAGTACAAGTTACTGGGCTGGTGGTAATTAAATGTATACGTTTCTGATTATTTGATAAAAGTGCATTATTATTTCTTATGGTGAAAACGTGAATAAATACTACGTTGAATATTCAACGATATCTCATTCTATACATAAATAACATAATTATTATGTACAAGAAAAGATAATGTGAGGCGAAGAAGAATTAATGAAGATTAATGATAGGGTTTAAAAATGCGAACAAAATGAAACTTTAAAATATGATAAAAATATATATATTTACTTTGTTTCCTATATACATTTAAACGCAAAGTGTTTTTTTAATAAATCAAAACTGTAAAAAATGTAAAACTATACTATGGTACATTATTTATTTTTAAATTAAATAAGGTAGCCAAATAGTGTTGCGACTAAAAGGTATTAAAATTTTAGTCAGATTAAGTGAATTAAACAAAATAAGGAAACTAGTAATAATGCTAAACGTACTGGAAATTCAGTTGAAAACTTGATTTTCTAATTTATCCGCTGATAGCTTTTTTAAAGCATTGTGTACATATACACGTAATCGTAGAATTCGAGCGAGACAAATTACTTATCCTTTCCTTTGTTAGAAAGTTCTACAACGCTGCTGAAAAATAATTAAAGTTTTATGGTATAGTAAGGTATGTTTTCTTCATATTGCTTCTGTAATTTTTTGTACAAATTTTGTTAATCAATTTCAAAAACTTTTTCTCAGAAGTTTACTTTTGTAAGTGGAAAAAATCTTGCGCAATAAATTTAGACCTATCAATATGTAAGTGTGATTTTTTGTTGCAGAACTTGATTCCTTGATTAATTTTTCTTTCATTTATTTGTAAGTTATTTTCTTTCAAGGTTATACAAAGTACCTCTATATTTTGTTCAGTAAACGAGGAAATCGTCCAGAAGAATGTGGCCTCTTTATGATAAGCATTTTTAAAAACTACTGCACCTTTCAAAAAAATATAATGCTTTAATATACGCTTTTGTGGGCGTAAGCGAGCTGTAGATGCCAACGTTAGTCAGAACATTTACAAAAAATAATTTTACATCTACAAAGTGTAATGTATGTTTTTATGCACAAATAATAATGAAGTTGAAGAATTGTAAGTCTGCTAATCGGCACGAATCTACATTTACGAGCAATGATTCTTTGTTGTAAAACGAGTAGATTGAAAATGTTATCATAGTCCATACGATATCGAATCTGCTTATTGCACTATCATGCGGTAGAAATAGCTTATGCGCATTGCCAACACTTTGTTCAAAGGTAATTTTCAGTAACAGAAATCTTATTAATGTTCTAGCCTACGGAGGCGTCTCACCTACATTTCGCAAACAAAGATTATATCAAACAATACCATTATTTTTTGTAATGTCCTACGTGTAGCACTTCAAAAGTTCATCGCAAGGGCCACCGCAGTACCAAAGAACATATCACTTGTTATTGTTTTTGTGCAAAACGATCTAGATACCATACGTCAACAAAATCCTGAAAATATCTAAAACAATTTACTACTTTGATCTAACGTCACAAACTGACAGTGCGGGATAGCGCACTTTTTAATATTTGTTTTTCTAGGATACCGGTAGCAAATGCTATTAAGCTCGATTCCGTGCAAAGAAGTAACAAGAACCATGACTAATAATTTGCTGAGAGTAAAAAATTAGCCGTTTTTCTAGAAGTCCAAAGCAAACACGCGAATAGATTCAACGTTGTTTTAGAATATCTATATAAAAAGTGTGGATCTCTATACTACTGCGTTTGTAATATGCAGGCATATAGCAGCCCGAGCACAACCAGCGCGCAAAACGAAATGTTATGAAGGACAACTTATGACACGAGTATCATATACATTATTGAAAAAAAGTTGGGTTTCTGTGAACGGAGAAGGGCCTATTCATGTCCTTATTTAAAATGTCAGTATTTAACAGTGGGAAAGTGATATTTTCAGACTCGGATTATGTTTGAGTATACCTCCTCGATTACTACTCCAGCTCAGACGTCATCTCGCTAGAAAAATTAAATTTTCTTCCCAAGCCGCACAATGTACTTTTATAGAAATAGTATGAACATTAGATGCAGGAAACAAAGGTATCGCTTATAATAATTCTGTAATTTTTTAATTACTGCATTTAATATTGTGAAGTAATCGAAAAAAGTTTTTGTTTTGTAGTATTATTTGATTTGTTAGTTTTATTTTATGTATTATGTTGATACTATTATGGTGTTCGTTAGAATCTATAATATGCAAGAAAACGCGCAAGTGCGTCAAGCTTAACATACTTCGAATTTATATGCGATTTGACAATCATTGACACGTGTTGCAGTCTCTTTTCATTTATCGCGATTTGCATTATCACTCAACTTTGTTTTGTGACTCGAATGCTGCATAATTTCACGAAAAAATGCTCCTTTGTTCATCATACAGCGGTAATGCAGTAGTACTTTATCGAAGTTACGCGGCATTTTTTTTAAATCATCCAAGGAATGAGATTCGCTGAGTCAATTGATGTAATAGTTGAACTCTGGGATGACATTTTACTTTGCAGCGCGAAACCGAGAAACGGAGTTAGTCACGGTTGTGCACTTGTCAGGTGCTGTTCTCTACAGACGGTTTAAAGTTTGAACCATCAGACCGGGAGAAGTAAAGTTCGTAAACCGTCTATATCATGGAAGCCAGCACAACGATGGTTCATATGTATCTCTTCTGGGGAATTGCTGGTTTAATGCTCATTTGGGTGTATTTTAAATTCGTGATTTATACTTATTGGAAACGAAAGGGACTGCCTCACGATGATAAAGCAATTATACCATTTGGATCGGCACTTCCGATATTCACGGGAAAATCGTCGATAGGTGAGTCTGCATGAAATAGTATATTGTCAACCAAGGGCGTAAAGTGGGCTTTTTTAGACCGAGTCTGGAGTTTGCAGTTTAGAGTCAAGGTGAGTATTGTAACCACGCGAGGTCAACAAGCTCACTTAGCCCTTGGTGATGTAAACTATATTTTTTGTAACGCGCTCTTCTTCAAACATTGTATAAACACGGAAAAAATGGTTGGTAACAGTATATAACAAAGAGCTTGGTGAAATACGCACTATTAAGTTATATCCATCGCGTTAATTGTGACTATCACATAAGGTGCGTGTGCCGCGATCTACGTGTACACAATATTATTGACAACAACTGGCCTGATGGAATATTCAATAGAGGTGATTTCGGAAGCCAAAGTACATTGTTGCGATCGGGGATAGAGGAGATTGCCGCTGCCCGAGGCATCTTCTAGAGTATGTAATAAATGAAGACTCATTATATAAGCCAGTGCGCCTTTTATTCGCTCTGCTCCTAAATAACTTATCGCGCACCAACTACATTTTTGGTCAATGTTACCAAGTAGTTGGTAAATATGATGAAAAAATTGCTAAGTTACCTACTTTCTTGGTAATATTTAACGAGTTCTTGGTAAGGATAATCAAAAATATAGTTGGTGCTTATTTCACCAAACACTTTGTTACTATTGCCAACCACGTCTTTCCGTGAAGGTAAAATTCATTTATTTTTGCAAACAAATAATTCATATGCAATTATTGCATATGTAATTAATGAATAACGAATCATTACACATTTCTTAAATAAATAATGCAAATACATAAAAATCAACGCTTTTTTGAAACGCAAGCAAAAAACTTGTTTTCCCGCTTAATAAGGCAACAGACACTTTTATTGACTTTTTAATAGAGCAAACAAATTTTGTTTGCTCGCTGGTAAAAAAGAAGTCACTTTATTCCCGATTAATAGGTACGAAAACCGCGAAAATCGTTCGCCTGTTACAAAAAATATATCTTACGTTAGTCCTCTCAACGATGAACGCAATTTTTAATTTGTAAAAAATCACTTTTTATATAATATTACTTCTGACAATGATTATAGGAAACCTCATGAAAGAAAAGTACGAGCAAAGTAAAAAATATCCACTTTACGGGATCTACATGTTTCACCAGCCACTGCTACTGATAAACGATCCCGAATTAGTACGAATAATATTGATCAAGGAATTCAACAAATTTCGCGATCGCGGCTTATACTTCAACGAGAAAGTTGACCCTCTTTCGGGTCACTTGTTCCTTTTGCCAGGCGAGAGATGGAGAAAATTAAGGGCCAAGTTAACGCCGACCTTTACGTCCGGCAAACTGAAGCAGATGTTCCCATTGCTGATGGAAATCGGCGACGAGCTGATAAAAGTCTGCGAAAAAATCATCGAAACCGATTCGGTTATCGAATTTAAGGATCTCAACGCGAGGTATGTTTTATAAAACGATCTTTTTACTGCTAGCCGGGGTTAGCGGACGACTAATTGCTTCAATCGTTTAATGCCAGGTACACAGTCGACAGTATTTCATCGATCGCGTTCGGATTCAATTGCAAGAGTTTGGACAATCCAAACAACGACTTCAAACATTACGGATCCTTGGTCTTCGATCAAAATCCAATCAGGAATGTCTTTGGTACATTTGCTCCTATAGTTCTGGATACCTTTCGAATTCCTTTGATACGCAGGAAAGTGATAAACTTTTTTTCGCAAACATTCAAGGATATGGTGGATTATAGACATAAAAATAAAATTGTGAGGAAAGACTTTATAAACTTGCTCATGCAATTGATGGATAAGGGCGTGCTGGAAGAAGACGAAAGTACGACGAATCAAAAGACTAATAACAATGGAAAAGGTATAGTTTAAATACGTGAATTTATTATCCATAATCGATAATTAACGCTAAAGACCTTTTTTTCTATTTTCCAACAATAATGATAATAAGAATAACGACGATGTTGATGTGGGTTTGAAATTGCAGCTTTAATTAATGACGAAAAAATTAGCATGATAGAAGCGCAGGCCCAGGCGTTCGTCTTCTTCTTAGCTGGATTCGAAACGACCTCGTCGACGATAACTTATTGCTTGTACGAATTGTCGCTGAATCCTCATATCCAAGAAAAAGTACAGGCGGAAATTGACGAGATTCTGGCGAAACCAGGTGGAATGACCTACGATCGTATCGTTTACGAGTTTGAGTACCTTCACATGTGCTTGTCTGGTAAATATTGCTCGGGATAATTAATACACAGTTAATGCATAGTATTATATACATATATATATCAACGTGCGTGCGATTCCAGAAACTCTGCGGAAACATCCTTCAGTACCGATTTTGAACCGCGTATGCATCGAAGACTGCGACCTTCCAAACACCGATTTCCGAATAAAAAAAGGCACTGGAGTCATCATTTCCGTGAGTGGTATGCAGCGCGATCCAAACATATTCCCGGATCCGGATAAATTCGATCCACTGCGATTTACCAAAGAAAACATTACGTCGAGGAGTCCCTACGTGTACTTGCCATTTGGCGACGGGCCGAGAGTTTGTATCGGTGAGATTTTTGCTCTTTTATCAAAATTGTATGCCAGTGGTTTTACCAAATAATAACGATAATAACAATGATTGCAGGAACCCGTTTTGGCATTCTTCAATCCAAGATAGCGCTTATAGCTCTACTGGCTAAGTATACATTTTCCGTCTGCGAGAAAACTCCGATTCCCGTGAATTATTCAAAAAGATCATTCACCCAAACTCCGGAAGGGGGTATCTATTTGAGAATGGAGACAAGAATTAAATAATGTGCGAAAATTTAGTTTTTAGGCATCTACATACATACACGCAAAGTTATATATATTTTATAAGAAGTATATATAGATAAGTTCAACAATTGATATAAATAAAGTATTAGATTTATCGCACTTACACAGCATGCTTATACTCACCGCATCGTAGTGATGTCTGACCGTCAATGTTTTTATACGTTCTAGAGGTCATTATCCTTTATTTCAATCGATACGGCTATTGTAAGCTATATACGAGTAAATATTAATAGCCGTGTTATAGCGATAAGTGTAATTTGCTAATTCCGGATTTCTGTTTTTATGAATCTTCGTATACTAGCGCGTAATAATTGTAGTTGTTCGACATAATTTACGTTACTGATATGCGATAAGATACATGTAAAAGAAGATTCTTCAGAAACTAAGTTAATCCAGTGTATTATTATTTTTATATATTTGACAGGATTGTTGTAAATCGATCGCTTGTTATACGAATAAGGTTATGATATATGGCAATATCTATGGACGATAAAAGAACTTGTATTGATTTGTTAGATGTATTTTACTAATATCCGTCGCTCTACAGTAATTTAATTGATACAGTTTTTAATGGGACACATGTAATTACTAATTGTTATATTACACTTGTACTTTTAAGAAGAATTTCAAAACATATTCGAATAACGACGCACAATAAATAATTATAGAATATATTCTCACCAGTGTAATCAATATACCTCCTTCAAGTTTATAGTCGTATATATTAGGTCAAAGCTGTCGTTTTATATTTTTGAAACACTGCAGTGTGCAATATAATGTACGGCTGATTAGTCGAAGTGTTTTTGGGCTATTATCGTCAAGTTTATCATACCCCTATACATATACATTAAGTTTTGGATTCTATACAATCTGATAATATATACATGTACATTTCTCGATCACGTGCATAATATACGATATAGAAATTCATTGCAAAATCCTATGAAAAATCGTCACGTAAACAAATCCGCGAAACGTATAGATCGCGCGCGGGGAATATAATTCCCGTATATATTTTATCAGATTCTTCGTTTACACGTCCGCATTCATATATAGAATCGCAAGCCTAATGAACGTGTATACAGTAGGAGTCATTGTCCTTTGGGGGTAAGGAACTTTAGGTCTCGCGAAAACCTGCCAATATACCCGAACATCTCTACCAATATATACGATCTATCCTTCTCCTTTAACAACGCATCACCTCCCGCCTGCATATCCCATCAAAATCGAAGATCCAACAAACATCCCCTATATATATATATATATATACATACAGTACACATCTGTGCGCTCGCACACACTGTACTTCTATAAACACACCAAGCGATCGCCGCTCACAGGTACGATGAGCTGACCGTCAAAGTCAAAGTTCTCGCGGTCTGGAGGTCATTATCCCTTATCGCAATCGATATAGCCATCGGCGCGGCTCTCTCTCTCTTTCTTCCTATACAACCTGGTGCCGCGTGATACCGGCCGCCGATAGTCTCCATGACTACCTTCGCGCGCGCGCGATCGAACACGCGACGTATATAGCAGACACACACCCCCTGCGCTCTGTTGTGCAGCCAGTTGTCCGCGCGCCTGCACGTGGATAGACCGGAAGCGAGTAGCCGAGACCTTTTTCTTTGAGCCAGGTATATGTGTGTATATATATATATATTGACATGTTTGTATATAGAGAGCTTGTTCGTATCGCGGCTGGTGTGAGATGCGCGACAGTGAATAAACTGCGCTGACTGACTTATCCTCTTTTTTTCTCTCTACTCTACGTGTTTATATATAGCATACGATGAAAAAGGGGAATTTTTGCTTTTCACGTTGTTATCGAGATGAAACGCGCGTCGTCTCGTGCGATCTCCGGTGTTGTCTAATACGTTATATACTTACATCCGATGTAAAGACCAGCGAGATCGCGATAGAAACGTTTTGGAGTCGCGGCACAGACGACATTGCAAGTTGGCTAAATGGATTCATTCTCAATCAAGCCGTCGTATATTCATTACGTGAGTTGCAGACTTATCACTCGTGCGGTGTGACACGCGCGTGCGGTTCTCGCATTCATCGTGATACAGAGAAACGGAAGAATTGAGTTAATAAGTAGTTTAAAAAAATTATTTATGCGCGCACGGAGACGGCAGATCTGATTTCCATATATAAAGCAGCGTATGTTAAGTTTGTATCGAATAACAACGCGATCCAGCAAAAAAAAGATCTTATCTAAGACCTGTTTTGCCGATTTCGATTTTTCTCAGCTTCCTACGCACAGTTATCGGCTGCGTTATTTGCATTTCAAAACGCCGTTTCTCATGAATTATCCAAACGCGCGATGATCGCCCCGTTAAAAAAAAAAATGGCTCCAAACATTAAAAAAAAATCGAGCCCACTCCGAACTCAAGTATCATAGCTCATCAGCAAAAAAGTCTCATCATCGCGTGTACACAACATACCTATATATAATAGAGTCGTCGCAGCGAAGCAGATATCGAAAAAGCGCGCTGGCTCATTAAACCCGCGCGAACCGGCCAAATGGCCGCGTCGCGTCGTCCCCCACCCCCTACCGGTGAGAAGCTTGCGGCTAATGCGAGTCAAGAGGTAAAGACCACTGGTCATCGGCGGCTGGAGCTTGCGAAAGCTCGGCAGCGGCCGGTATGGCGGCGGCGGCGAGGACCTCGCTCGTCGAGCAGAAACGACTTCAGTGGGCCAAGGAGAGAGGTATGAGGCAGAGCTGCTCGTTGTAGTGCTGTGTTTTCTGCGGTGTGATTTTCATTGATATATATATACATAAGCTTTTTATCGGTGTGATTTTTTTTTCTTTCTTTGCGGTGAGGGTATGCCGAGCTTTTGGAATGACATCACGCGAGGTATTTTTCGTTGCTTTACTCGCACAATTTTCTTTCCTCTATTCCCGCTTCTCTCATCAAAGTATGCGCCCTTTACTCATCCGATTCTATTCTCGCATATGCGACGAGCAGAGGAGATGTCAAGACTTACCGGGAATCACGCCCCGATCAAGACTACCAGCACCGTTCGCACCTCGATTCGGTAAGTTCGTTGAAACGATTCCCTTGAAAAAAAAAAAAAAAAATATTCGCAAATCGGTATATCCCCAGCAGCACATACGCGAACGGCAAGTCTCAGCATCAACAGCGCTACGCAAGCACGATAAGTCTTCGTAGTCTGGCTGCGTCGTCGGACGCCGGTCTCGGCTGCACCAATGGACTGCGAAACAGCCTCGATTACTCGAGCGCCAGCCTCGTGAATCTTCAGGACCAGATCGAACTGGAACGTGTCTGCGTTTCGAGGAGGCGCAGTCCTAGTCTGCCGCCGATTTATAATAAGGAGGAGTATCGGTATCAGGTTTGTATTTTGCTTATATTAGCTTCGAAGTAAGCTTGTGTTGTATGTAGCTCTTGGAATCGACGTAGACGTATACGAATCATCGCGTACTTTGTCGAAACCTCGACACCGTGCGGCGAGTCGAGGACGTTATTATCCGAGACTTGCTGTGTATATACGTCTGACGCCCTTGTGTGTATAAAGGAGTTTTATACTCGAGCCAATGACGAGGAAATCACCGATCCACTTTTCGAATGGTTGTTGTTTATACTCCAAAATGATCCGTTGACCCGATTTCTCCCCAGTCAACGAAAAAAAAAAACCCCAAGCAAAGAAATCCATAATACACACCGTATCCTACCACAGCGCGTATAAATCATTCGCGCGGGCGGTAAGTACACCCCCGTGTGTCTTATATCCATATACCATAGAACGAAAAAGTGGGTTTCGTCGCAGTGTAGGCTCGTTGAACCCGTCGTCGCGAGGGAGGAAAAGACCGCGGGTCACGATCCGCGCACTCGGTGTCGCTTTGTACCCGCTTCCGTGTCGTATACTTATATATATATATAAACGTGGAAAAAGACGCGGTAAGAACAGCCGTGGCGTGCGCGACGTCGCGGGTGAGGGAAGTCGGGTTGCTTATGCGATGCTGAGAGGGTGGAGGAGAGGGGGGGAGAACGTTGCGGCTGGCGCGGGAAGAATCGATCCCCAAGCGAGTCATCGGCGTACGTTGACCCGCCAAAGAGTCGGACCGGGAGGCAGCTTTGGGGGTGTAATACAGTGTGCTGTTGATTTCGAGTCATATTTCCGAGGACCGCGGGTTGTGTGACGTTTCATTATTCTGCAGTAGGAGTAACGAGGTATGCTCAGGCGCAGCGGGAATCGTTATGAAAGTTGTTGAAAATTATTATAAGGCCATAAGAATTTTTGAAAACGAGCGTATACAATGCTTTCGACTGAGATTGTAGACGAGGCATAAATAGTATACGCTGCGAGTTATCGAGGCCGCGCGATCGTCAGCCCCCCTTAGACTTGCTCTGCGCTAACTGGAACGCCATTGATCTGAACGTTGCGATAACGATGTTACTTTTCTTATTCAGCTATATAGTACACACTTTTGTTTCTTCTATTCTCTGATGCTGAGTGGGACCGAGTGACACGGATTACCTGAGATTTTTTTTTTAATTCACTCAGCGATAGAACGGCAACATTTTCACTAAATTGATTAGCGTAAATTGATCCGTCAATTCCGATTCGATTTTCCGCCGCGTAAATATTGAATGAGCGATAATTGGAACAACAATGTAACCGTATATGATAAACGCAGTATAATTCGTATATCGATTTTCATATGAATAACTAATTGAAATGTGTCATTGCTTCAACTGGTCTTTACATCTGTGACATAGTGTATAACTTATAGTCCTGTGGGTGAATCTACAGCCTATAGATATGCAACTTATATATGTGGACGTGTACAGCAGCATACAATGTTTTCTAAGCTACTTCGGTCGTATAAACAATGCAGTTGTCTCAAATGGAATTTTTCCTCGAAAGAAAAAGCAAAACGACAGATAAGTTTTTTTGTCGGTGATAAGAAAAAAATCGGTATACAGGCAGTATAAGAGTACATGCTTCGCTATTATATACCCGGTCTTTGCGTGCAATGCAACAGTTAAATCATACCGCGTTGCCGATCTTTCAAGTCCATCATGCGAGAAAGGAGGTTAAACATTGTTATTATCCATCCCGCTGATTTTCTCGGTTGACCAGTTAGCGAGCAGTCGAGAACAAAAAAATTCTACCGGAAAACCCACACTGCTCACCCCATAACGAACAAACAACGATTTCCTCAGCAAAAACGCAGCGCGCAATCAACCTAAAAACACAATAACCAAACGCGCGCGCAACGTCCCACTTGCACCCCCTCGACTTCGTGCAACCTCTGATCCTCTTTTATATCGGCCTCTCCCTCGAGCGTATAAATCTCGGCGTCACGCAACTGACCACCGATCCTCGCACACACGCAGGAACCGAAGGAGTTGCTTCCGAGCTCGAGGCAGTCGAGGTCGACCCACAGGTGTTCGCGCAACGGCAAGACGCATCGCTCCGGTACCAGAGACAAACAGCAGCATCGGGGAAAAGGAGCCGAGCAGGAAAGGGAAGGCGAGACATCCGGATACGCCAGCGATAACTTTGACGGACCTGCTCAGCAGCAAGTTGTCGTTTTGCCCTGTCATGGTGAGTTTTTGGGGGGGGACTTGACTGATATATATATATATTTAGGTCGAGTAGCTCGCGAGTGTGACCCCGTTTCCAGAGTGACAAAATGCTCGGAGTATAATGAGGATTATTAATTTGATGTTTCCAACTGGCTCGCGTGCGAGAAGGAATTTTTACTCTGACGAAGAAGCCAATCGATCAATGCTGTGTGGAGTATGACATATACGCTCCGCGTGTACAGAGGGATGAAATATACAAAAGTTTCTTTGGCTCCTCGGAATTTATGTATGCCATTCGAGCAAAGTCGCGTTTTGTGTCGCGGGTTCGTGGAGAAATTGAATTTTTCACGAGGTCGTAACGTAGTCGCTACACACTTTTTTTTTCTCGAAAATATCGCGGTTCGTCACGCGCTTCGCTGACTCGAAACGTAGCGATCGATTTCACAGTTTTCCCACTGAGCTATAACGTGAAAAACCGTGTAAGCAATATATCTGAAATGTACTCTTATACTGAGTAGCACGAAGGTCTAATTTGCGATTTCGTGTTTGACTCCAGTAAACTGTCACAATCCTGACAAAGCGATGGGCGAGCGAACCTGGCAGAATCCGTATTACAGCGACGAAAATTCGATGCCGTCGTCGCGAAAATTGGCGAGTCTGGCTCGTGCTGGTGAGTTCAACAGACAACGTTGGGGTAGCGTCTGGGGCCAAGAGGCGTCGAAAGATCCACCGCCACCTTCGTGGCTGGAACGTGGACTGTCTAGGCTTGACCATAGCTCTCAGGTATGTAAACTTCTGGTTTTAGCCCTGTAATAACTGTCGATTGTTATTATAAAATATGATGCTCGCTCATATCGCATATTTTCATTGCATGTTGTCATCGCACTGATTTTTTCCCGTCTTAGTTCTTCAAGGATATAAGCTCTCCCGTATAATTTTTCTTATTTTCACATTGCAGAGTTAAACGTTTATAAGTGTTTTTTTTTAAATTAAACATGCGCAATACATCTTACATCAGTAGAGCTGTTGCAACAGAGTAGTTTTCATTAAGAAAAATTATCCTACAGGTCCTCGTGATAAACCACGACAGTGCGAGCAGTCCGGACAGCTCGACAACGGGTTCTCTCGGTTCGGACACGAACATAACTTACCTCAGAGGTCAGAACCAGCCGATAGACGCGGACATCCTTCAGGAGCGTGAAGTGAGACGTCAGAAAGCTCTGGAGTTACAGAGCGCGATAAAACAACAGCTCGAGGAACGCGACCGAAAACGAAAGGAGGAAAGAGAGAAAAAACTGCGAGAGGAGCGCGCCGAGGAGGAGAGAATCCTGCGCGAAAGGGACCTCGAGAAACAGAGGTTTCCATCCTCTTCCTCGCCTGCCCGACTGCAATTTTCAACGAGACATACTGACATATATCGTTGAATCTTCAGGTTCGAGGAGGAGCAGCAGCGGCAGCGCGAAAAGGAGGCCGCGAAGCTGAAGAAGAGCAAAGCGATGCAAGAGGTGCTCGAGGCGGCCGAACGCCAGGCCAAAGAGGAGAAGCGACAGCGACGTCGGCGAGACGACGACGCCGGCAACGAGATCGATAATCGGCCTCGCGATCAAACGAACGACGGGAACGATCCTCTGCCCATCGATAAAGAGGCCAAACAGGCGCTCAATCGACGCGAGAGCTCTGCTACTATGGACACACAGTAAACGATCTTCTTTTGGCTTTTTGTCGCAGATAATGCGAGAGTTGCCTGGAGTAGCGCGGAGTTATTCTGTTATCTAAATAGTGCATGAGTATTTATTTTTCCTGTAAATGAATTGTATATTTATTTGGAATGTACGTGTGTTGTGTAAAATAAATTGTGATGCATTTGATTTTGCAATAATATAACGTGCATCAGAGAGCCGAATACCGCATGAACGGGATCTCGAATGTCTTAAAGCTTTTGAAACAAGGTATGGGCTGATTTTTCTGAATTATCAATTCGATGTTTCACGCAGACGTCATTGTTTCATCGTTTATCAAAAACGTGTAAATCACATGCAAATCGACCTCGAAACATTTGTGCAGTCAAGTAGTCAGTATAGAATACTTCATATCGATCGTTACCTTGTTACATACATTGCACTACATTCTTACCTCGTTTAACTTAACGATTTACTAACTGCATCACCTTCAACTCAAGCACAACCAGCCGCAACCACAGTAGCTCGGAGCCAGTCCGCCTGCCGATCAGCCAGGAAGTCGCCATAGTCCTCAGCGGTCGTCTCGAGGATCCGGAACTTCTGTCCAAGTCGCCTCTGAAATTCGTCAATCTGGTGGTCAGTCCCCGAAATGGAAGCAGTGCCTCGAGAAACTGCGAGTCCGGCGGTATCAGTCTGAGCGCTCTACTCAGCGGTTTGGGAAGTCCTGTGATCCTTCAGACGACGACGCGCGCGTCGCCCAGGTTCGCCGAGAACAGACTTCTCACGCCCAGCAAGTACCGGCTGGCCAGTGGAAGGGAGTGTGGGACCCAGACTGACTGCGAGGGAAATCAGTTCAGTTCGGTTGGTCGAGTTTTTTTCTTCAAGCTTTTTAGATCCGAGGTCGTGTACGATCGAGCTTTCTTCATTTGCAGGATCCTGCGGAAAAGGAGACGAGGACCAAGGAGCGCAAAGAGGCCGCGAACAACAGTCGCAGAGATGTCGAAAAGTAAGCAAACGCGAGGCCTTCGCGTGCATATAATAATAAAGAAAAATCGTTAATCGCCCATATCTCGCGCACTCAGGTCGACCAACACGGGTGACGATTCCTCCACCAGCAAGCCTATGCTCGGCCGCAGCAACAAGTCCCAACCGAGAATAACCGCGAGCCTGGAATCCCGACCACGCTGGAACGCCAATCGGTAAAGTCACCTCTCGCACTCGTTACAATGAAAAGCCAACCGCGCGCATGCGCGAGTCACCGGAGGCCGCCAGGGCCCCAGGCCACGTGATTGTCTTTAGTGATATAAGCGATGATCGTTCAGTCCAGGCACCCGATACCGCACCCAGAGCGAGAAGGACCCACACTACCAGAGACGCATGAGGCTCAGGCGCAGACAGGTCGAGACCAGCGACGAGGGTTCCAGCGACTTCCACAGATCACCGTCGCCCAGCCGACGGAAACACGGCGTCACGAAGGCCAAGTCCAGGAGCTCGGCTCGACGTAGCAGGAGCACCAAGCTCGACAATTACGACGTCGACGACAGGGATGCCGATCTGTCGATGGATAGCTTGAATTCCCTCGTGCCTCTGCACATCGACAAGAACGGCAGGATCAACATCGAGAGGAGAAACGAGCCCATCGTCAGCCCATCGAGGGGACGGAATGCCTCGAGGGACGTTTGGGGAGGCGACGATATTCTCAGCCATCTCACGTCTCTCAGAAACGTGAGTCAATCGGCGAATCGCGCAGACGTATGTCTATACAGATCTATAAAGCGTCGCTTCTTTTCTGCACGCAGGGACTGATTATGAAGAAGAGGGAGTGGGACCTGCAAGAGTGTCCGATCTCGCCGATTACCGAGCTCTACTGACAGCAACGGAAAATCCGGTCTCCGGACTAACGAAACTGCCATGTCTTGTACGCGCACCGCTTATTAGTTTCGCAGAAACGTGTACATATACATATACTAATATAAACGCGCGGATTTAAATAAACTAAGTATATTACAATCGAAACGTGAGACGAGAGAAAAAGAGAGGAAGAACCAGCCGAAAAATCGATAACGATCGTTACACTTCTTATTTTCTGTGCATTATTACAGAGAGCTAGAATAGAGCTGTATATTATACTATATATATATATTAGAGATGGCGGGCTTCCAATTGGACGATCTTCTGAGGGACGACAGGAAAGACGCGAACCTCATTCCCGATCTCAGCAAGGCCACCTGCAGCTCGCAGGAGGAGTTCCGCAGGCTCATGGAGTGCTGTCCCGAATTCAAGATCAAAGCTGAAAAAGTATGCCTATCTATATATATAGAGGAAATCGCGCAAAAGCTTAACGTGCTACGTCCAAACAATTTCCCAAGGTGACGCGCGAGGACAGCAGTTGCAAGGTAAGGGACAAGGAGTTCTCCTGGCGAACGACGAAGAAGGAGCTGCGCGCGATCGCTCGCGAGTGGAGCTACGGCGATCCGATTCCACCGGACATGAGGATTCTCAATCTGCAAGAGCTGCAACAGGTCGCGATCGACTGGCGGATGCTCACCTCGCTGAGGCCGAAGCTCAGGCAGGACGAGGAGATGTTCTCTCGTCTGGTAAGCAGAGCCGAATCGGCAGTGTCCGAACAATACTATCCTCCGATTTCTCTTCGCTCAGGTGGAGATGGGCAAGCTGCAGGTGAAGAGCCAAGCGCGCGAGCGACGCAGCTTCGTCAGTCCCATCCGTCGCGCGAAGAACCGCGCCGGCATAATCGAGAGCAGCGTGCGCATCTGCGGCGACTGCGGCGAGGAGTTCTGCAGCGGGGAGTCCTGCGGTGACGTCCTTTACGACGCCTTCATACGCGTCACCGTCAGCCCGCATCGGGCCAAGGCCAGACTCACCGCCGACGCTGCGGCCATCATCGCCGGCATGGATTCTGGTCAAGGTATTGCGAAATTTCGATAAGGAGCGTATAGTCGATATGTGAAATCGGCAGACTGAATTTTCATGCCTGCGCAGGCAAGTCCGGCAAGAAAAGGAGAAAACGAGGGGGTCCCGGATTGCCGCGGACGGGCAAGAGCGGAGGTAAAGCTGCGCGACTCCTGGTGCGGAAAAAGAAACAACCCGCTGGGAAACCCGGAGCCAGGAAAGAGAGCGACCGCAGTGACGACGCGAAAGCTGCCAACTCCGGCAGGAAATTCCGACGGAAGTGCAGCAAGTATCCGACGAAGAAGCGAGGGGCTGCGTCGCCCAAGTGAGACTTTTTTCAGGGATATTGATGACCTACTTTCGGGGGGTTCGCTAGGTCGTCAGCTTGTCGAGATGAGTTATTTACGTGTAATTGGAGTTTGAAAGAGAAACGGTATAAATAATTGGTATATTGATAAAACGTTATTTGCTATATAGCTATGCTGCTGCGAACGACACAGTCGCTTACAGGCGCGATTTCGCACGTAAACTGGTGCTAGATGTTACAGTCATATTGTATACTCATTATTATATACTCAGCAGTTTTGTGTTAGAAACGTTGATTTATTAAACTATACATCATACTATGCGCTTGTGACAGTAGTTGGATTCACAGACTTCTCGTATAGCCGTTGTTGTTTTGTAAATTTATACCGTTATTATATGGCAATGAATTTTTTATATTTACATGTTTTTCATATCCCGATGTTGTGCAATAGTTAATTTTTTCAACTTTGCAGTTTTATGTATACGAATAATCGTTATGATATAATTCAGATTCAAATTATAATTTGCAGTTACGTGTACTGAAAACAGTTGGCCAATACATATTTATACTAATATACTGATTGAGAAATATGTATAAATTGAACTGTAAAAAGTAGATTTAAGTATACTTGATTTGCCGATTAAACTAATTAATTGCGATTTTAATGCATCTAGTATATATAGCTACCGTTGAGCTACTTTTGTTGTTGAGCTATGATTTTTTGTTATTCGTAACTTATATTTTCACTTATGCGAGTAGCTTTTTGTTGATAATACTATTTTGATTTGTTTTATCGTAATATTATACAACGTTAAAAAATGATAATAAGCAATAACTTCAAATATTGATAACAGACATTATATTACTAATCAAAGCTACAATAAAACCATATACAATTAAAGTTTTTGTTTTTTACTGTGATTTTTTTAATTCAGAGAGGTGAACATCGAAACAAATATTGTTTTGTTAACATTTTGCTTTATTGCTAAATTTTTCATTTGATCAAAACTTTTTACACAAAGATAAAATTCATTTAATTTTTAAAATATTATCATGTAATAGTGCTCGAAAATGTTAAATGAACAACTCGTGTACTCTTTACAATTTCGCATGCAATAATGTCCGTATATATTATATATTTATAATTAATTTGTCTAATTGTTTATTGTTGACAAGATAGATCTAAATCATATAACATTTAACATCATTCTTAAAATACTGCACGTATTCCTAAAAGAGCCAAAGTGAAAGATGCGAAATTTTCGTAAATCGCACTTATCACAAACGTATAGGACATATCACCGGAATTAAAATAATGTGAACAGTAATATCGTAAATAGAAATCGTAATAATAATAATAATAATAATAATAATGATTTGTCATTGATATGTAATTGACATAAAAAGTTGAACTTGACAATTATAGTTAAAAATACGACAATGCATAATAGAACGTTTGAACGTGTCGAATTATCGCATTCGTTATTGGTGGATACAGATACTTTATTCATTATTTTTGCCTCTTAAAAAAATATTTTGAGAAAAATACAACACCTAAAACGTTCTATGATTTGGTTGAACCCCCGGGTGCGCACATACGTATACAAACACCTCATAAAGTGTCTAGGTATTATCATATATAGTTAGGCAGGTTTGAACAAAGTGCACTTCACCCGTGGCTCAAAAGCATTTTTGATAAAGTTTCTTTAAAACATGCAACTACAAAAATAGTTTGAATATATCTATAAGAATATGTCTTTCTATGATATTTCCTGTTTTATAGTTATCACCGCTATTGGTTCGTTTATTTTATTATTCATCACTATTTTATCATTAATGCACTGGTGCGTTTACCATTGAAATTCGACTTTCAATATGCACATCTTTAGCTTGTAAAATTTAGCCTCATTTGAGCATAACATTTTATATACTCTTGTAAAATTAAAATACTTCTATATATACATATTACTTTGAGTTGTACCTAATTAATTAAACATTATCAGGCAATCTAGTCTTGTTTAATTTTTACAGACTTGCTTATTGAAGTATGTAAAATCAAAATATAAATGAAAAATCTAGTGCTTAATTCTCACCTTGAAATTCATTTTCAACAGAGAAAGGATTTACAATGGAATTCAGAAACAGCCTGAAGAAATACAAAAAGAAGGCATACAAATCCTCCATAAATGACGATGCACTTTTCTGCATCTTCATCAAGACTGTAGAAACTGTGTCTGAATCCATTACTATATCCTTGTGGGGGGCACAAAATTTTGCAGTTACATCGCACATTGGGTCAACAAGTAGAGATACATATGGCACTAACAAAATTGCAATGAATGCACATAGAGAAGAAATTATGAGTAATTTAACATAGTTACTTAAGATATCTGACAATCCAGCAAATATTGACTGGGACTTGGTAGATGCATTGAGATACCGTGTCCACAATGAAGGATCCTTTCCATGCGCAACAAGAAAGTGAATGACTTGTGTTTTCAGACAATCAGCATTGTACATGTCAGCTAATGCTAAGACGTCAGCAGCATTGTTAACAGTCAACTTTCCGCATAAAGCTTCTTCGCACATGATTTTCAGACCCTCTAATGAGTATTTTTCTGCAGCAGCCAATAGATCGTTTGCCATATCTTGGATTCTTTCTACCCTCTCAGCATAAATGAATCTCAGTACTTCTCGCATAACTCTCTCATCCATATCGCGAATCTCTACTATATTTTCATTCTTTTCCTTCATATCATGCTTAAACATGGCTAAGAAAACTGGGCTGCGTGCTGCTAGTATAGCTTTATGGGCTTTAAATTCTCTACATCCCACAATAATTGAAACATCGCTGAACTCTTCACTGTCTAAAAGTGCCCCAAAGTCATCGGGCTGAGTCCTAGGCATTTTAAGTTGCTCGGATATACATAGGCCTAAGATATTTATTATTCCTCTACAAGCTCGAATTTCGCAGAGTATTGTAAGTGTGTCATTTGGCAACAATCCATTTGTTTGATCCATAACAAAATCACGACTTATAAAGTTGGCAAGTCCAGTAAAGCGCTGGGAATCAATTATTTTGACAAATCTATGACAGTATCTTGAGCTTTTTACATTAGTCTCCTCTCTCCTATTATTAATGATTGAGAATTTACACTTGGCTTCAATGCTAGGCGCATCGCACGATTTGAGATACAAATAGAGAGCTATGTTCCCATACTCCGAAGCGTAATAATTGCCATTCGGATAGAGTCGCAAGTGCCATTTAATTTTATCATTCGCCCCCGTTGAGAAAACAGGAGAGTCCATATATGCCCCTGGTGTATTATTCCAAAAGAAACTAAAATTACTAATTGTCCACATGTATTTAAACTTAATAATCTCCATACGAGTGGTATCCCACTTGTCTGGGATAGGAGACTTGGGGATGCAAATGTCATCCATGACTATAGAATTATAACTTGCAAGCTCTAAAATATAAAATCAGAAAATTATGTGTGTTACTATTATAATTTTACGTGCATATTTTGACGAAACGTTTTACTCACGTCTGTTTAGAAACGAATAAACTTTAAAAAACTACAGAAAATCGAGTATGTCAATAAAGACCTTGAAATATAGTCGCTTGATAACTTATTCATTTTAGCGACGCTCATCCGAGCTCGTTTCCTTTGTCACCACTGTAGGACTGAAGCCACTGAAGGCATTCTTGAACACAGGTCAAGGTCATTATTAGGAACTCAATTGTTTGATTTTCACTTTCGTTACGGTAGAGGCAGTAAAGTATATAAGCAGAGTCATTCCGTGCTTTGAGCTTACGGTAAACAAAAGTTCATTTTTATATAGCTGACTTATCAGCTGAAAGTGCTGAAACGCTGACAGAAGTGACAGTTCTGCCGTCTGGCGACTGTTCTTTCAGTGGCTGCAAGCTTGTATAAGTAATATAGGGGTGTTCATTCTTAGTCGTGGTACCACCTGAAATCACTAGCCCTAGTTTGAACATCGACGCGTGCGCGCCCAAGTCTAGCTGCAAATATGAAAAACTAAAATAATAATAGAATTTTTATATTAACTTTATAAAATAGTAAAAATTCAAGGACGTAGAATATATACAACATTTTTTTAAATCAAAAAATAGTCTCAGGTAGAGGTAATTATTTAAAATTTTACGCCATAAAATAACAGGCTCAAAACAATTTGCTCATAAGAAATAATAAAAATCAAAACTTCAAACTTTGTAATGCCAAGCAATGATTCATCTGATCTAGGACTAGCGTACTTTTGAATACTTTTTTCTTTAAGGTCTCATTGACGAACGCTAACTTATTATCACTAACTACTGTCGTAAAGGGCAAAAGAATTAACTACAGATATTAATGTCATGAAAAATAGATCATTTAATAGACGCTTACAGTAAAACAATAATAATAATAATAATCATCGTATATACAGAAATACGAAGCTCTGTTTTGTCCCATCACAGATTATGCACGGCCATGTGCAGAGCGAACAGGTTGCAGGCTCGTAAAAATGAATGTTGCATTTTCATTCCCTCGCGCTTTGTTGTGCAACTACCAGTATCGCAAGTCTCATCTGATCTACTGAACTGCTCAGTAGCGACTGACAGGCGGACACTCCCTGCAGTTGACCCGATGCTGGTGATCGTGTTCCTTTCGAGTCGGCACCGCGGCTATCGCGACTCTCGTTATTATTGTGCTGTTCCGTCGTGCGACGCCGTTATTGGCGGCGGCGCACACAACGGCTGCCCTGCGTCAGTGGGGCTGCTTCACCTCCAGCAGTTGGGGGTAGTTTTCGACGATGTTCAGGAGGATGTTGTCGATGTATGATCGAAGACGCGTGTTGACCTCGCGTTGTTCCTTCAACGCTTGCTTCGCCTGAAAACGACAAGTAACGAATTTTAGTAAAATCAAGTAGCTGTTGCGCTGATTTTAGAAACGAGTCTAGCTGTTAAATTGAATTCTCAAACGAGCACAACTACACGAGAGTCTTACTTACATCTGCGAGAGTAGTAAAATTATCACAAATGTCGGCGTTGTCAGACTTTCCAGTATCGACTCCGTCAGTCTGTAAGCAAGAAAAAAGAAGACGAGAGCCATTAATCACGTGCCTCGAGTACGCAGCATCCCCAAAATAGCTTTCCAAGAGAAATCTTAAAATACCTGATCATGCGCAGATCCGGTTAAGAGTAATTCCGTAGCAAGATTTGGACTGTTTTTCCTATTGATCGTATTGTCGTTTGGGTCCTGTCCACTTGGCATTAAGAGTTCACGACCGGCATGCAGAGCCGCAGCTGCCGCTTGCAGTTCGTCTCGAGATTCTTCCAAATCTGAAAATAACAATCGCAAAGACTAGCTTATTTTTATCCTTCCCAGCGCTATTCAAATTCTATTCCCCAAGCTAACTCATTCCATTTCCAAGCTAGATATTCTAATTTATGTAAACCCCGCAATCCCCGAATACATCACAGAGACATCATATCGTCAACTCACTCTTATTGCGCGCCCTGAGCTTATCCATTTCCTGGGCCATCTCCTCTATTCTCCGTTCTGCGTCGATTCTCAGTGCGAGTTCGACCTCGGCGCTTTTCAACGCCCGATTGGTCTCCAACAGACTGAGAGCCGTACGTTTCTCGGCTTCCCTGGCTCTGTCCGCGTCGAGCTGGGCCTCCTCGACGGACAGCTCCAGTCGCGACTTCTCCGCCCGCAGCTTGTCCAGCTGCTCCCGGAGACGCGCTGCCTCGTCGCGCGAGCGAGTGCACTCCAGCTCGACGGCCTGGAGCTTGATCGCGCAGTTCTCCAGCTGGAGCTCCTTCTCGCGCTCCAGGCGGCTGGCGTATTCGCGGTGTCTTCGTTGTTCAGCCTGTGGATGTTAAGAGATGCCGATGTTTAGACGGTTTTTGGAAAACGGACGAGGAACGTTATTTACGCTATTCAAAGGCCGGCGGGTAATACAGCTCGTTATCTATAGCTCGTTACGCTACGATAACTTCCATAAAAGTCGTGATAAGATAATCAATGCTCGGTGGAAACGCTCGGGAAACGTCCGATCTGTGCAACAAGCAAACGCGCGCTTCGACAAGTTCGAGTATATTTACATAAGCAAATCGCATGGGCATATATACCTCGAGCCTTTCTTCAGCCCTGGCCTCGGCGTCTTTCGAGGCCTCCTCGAGCATGAGTATTCTCGCCTGGAGGGTCGCATTTTCCTGCTTGACCCTCGCGTATCTCTCCTCTCCGGCAGATTGCGTATCCACGAGGGCGTGCATCTGCTCCTGAATCATCTGGACCTGTTGACAGACAATGGGCGCATTGATTAATGTTGCCTCGGAGACTCTGTATTAATATACAGTGACTGACGTCGTGACGGCCGCGTGGGTATGTGTATTAGTGGCAAAAGAAGGTCAAAGACGGAATTTTATTTTGCAACGCGTATTGAACATTTGAGAATCATTTAAAAATACATTACAATTTTTTTCATGTATTCTTTTATTAGTAATCATAATAATCGGCTAGTAACATTAACGCTCAGAGTACATCTTGATAAAGTACCAACAAAGTAATAGCGAGCAGAGCGCGTATCGATTTAAACTCCGGTGAACCCAAGAAACCAAGCCCCCTTACCGATGCACGTACTATAGAGTGCAAGTAAGAAGAAAATTATATTATACGCGCTTATAAGCACGGAAAATGAGATTAGTTTTGCTATTAATAATGGCAGATATATATATATATATATAAGAGACGTGTATACTCTCTCTGTGTATTGAAAATTTTCTTGCCATACATTCGTTTCTCAAAATCCACGAGGAATCCGCTTATACTCACAATTTTTTACTGACCAATACGCAGAAATATTCGCTCGTAAATAACATCAAAGTTTTCTCGAGCTATTGCGACAAAAAAGTAAAACACAGTTGCGCGTAGACCGCGAGCTTAATACTGAACGTGAACTACAAGAGCCAGACTGCGACGCTTTCATCGCCAGTCACAACATAAACATTCAATACACACACACACGCACACACTGTAGAGTTACGAGCTACATTACCTATACACCCCTTCGCTATCCTATAATCAATACAAACTTAAACCTCGCCTCTACCGATCTCCCGCGCGAATACTTAGTCCCCTCTCCAAAAACAAAAACAAAATCTCGCAGCCTCTCCAAATATACCACCCACGCTCGTCTCTTACTTGTTGGTGCACGAGCGGCTCGCCGAGCTCGTTAATTTTGAAAGCAGGCCCAGCAGCCGCGAGTCTACCGACGGCACTGCTGGTGCTCTGCAATCTCGGATCACCCCCCAGGAACTCGAACTGTCCCTCCCAGAGGTCGTACTCCAATCCCGGCGAGCCGTCGTTATTTCCGAGTCCCAAGGAAGCCGGTCCACTGCCGCTACCACTGCTGATCGGCTGCTGCTGTTGGGGCCAGCGGTCACGCGATGGCGACGAGGCCGTCATCAGCACCTCCTCCGCCGATCCGTCCATCGTATCGCATCTTTAGCGCGGCTCACGAGGCTCGACGCGCTCCTCCCGCACTGGAGACATCGCCATTCTTCGGGGGTATTTGCAATTGCGCCCGGACTACGCGGCGAGACTTTATTTTTAGAATATAGGATTATCGCGTATATTTCGCCGAGTTACGCGCACAAAGGGACGTGCAGTGTTTTTTAATAAATCGCACGATTCACTGGTGTTACATCGAGGAAAGATTCATTGTACGTATCGTTACGCGAGCTCGCGTATACTACATATGCTAAACTTCTGACTCACAGACCGACTTTAGCTCTCGCGACGACGACGCATCAGTGGTTAAACCGAGTCTCGCACTTTTAGCTCGCGCGATATGCAAATATATAAGTAAGCGCCGGACTTTCGGAGATAAAAGATTAGAAGTGGACGTGCCAGCGGGTGACCCACAAAAAATAATATTATCAACGGACGGCGCTGCGTACAGTCACTCGCAAAGACTTTTCAAATCGTTCCGCACTTTTCAATCTTCGAAAGCTTCGGAAGGGGGAAACTCTATGCAAGTCGAGGCGTAAAACGATCGAGGAAAGAGATGACACAGTCGAGTGTATATATATATATATAGTTGCGCACTCGAAGAAGACAGAGAGAGATAAATCGCGAGATTCGAAACGGTCGACTTGGTGGTGCGGTCGGCGCAGCGGCCCGTCGACGGCACACTAGCCAGCTAGCAGTCCGGCTATATCCGTAAAAGCTGCCTTTGGCGCCGCCAATCGTCGCGACGACGACGACGCGAGTCAAGCAGGGAGGGGCACGTGTGTTGCAGCTGTGTGTTACATATATATAACATATACACACATGTACACGCGATACGTGTGTTTTTAAAGGCCGGTCTTTCGTCTAGCCTCGTTAATTTTAATTGAATTTGCCGCTCGCAGGGCTTGGTTGATGACGAGAGGAGCTTCGCTGTGTTATTGGATTATGGGCAGGGAATTTCGTGGGTTTGTTGTTGTTGTGGTTGTTGGCGACGCGAGCGTTGGTAGATTTTTTTTCATGTGCGTGGGTGGATTCGGAGTTATTGCAGGGATCGGCTTTATCGACGGTGTGGAAATTTTGTTTATGTGCGCGTGTCTAAGCGGAGATTTTGTTTTTGCTTTGAAGGTGAAGCGATGATGATTCTTTGAACGTTCATTGCGCGTAATAAATTAAGCATCGATAAAGTAGAAATCACTGTGTTAGTCGCGAACGAGATAATACAGAGCCCTGCGTATTGTGGTAAAGACTATATAACATTGAGCTACGTTGAAATAATTCGAGAGACTTCCCAGTAGCATTATGCGATTAATATTCAGAAAAACTTTTTACGAACTTACGTAACTTTCCATTATAAGAGAAATAGTATCCGTTTTATGTACACGACAGATGGCGATCTTTCATCGACCGAAATTCGTATCTAGTATGTTCTTCTAGAACGAAAGTAGCGTAAAATCGATTAACCCTTTTTTAACGCAATTATAGATCGCAGATTAGTGAAACTACTATATGTGTCTAGGTAGCGTGAACTACTTTTAAAAATAATTCAAGTAATACGGAACAAACCAAACAGTGGCAAAAAGCAGTGTTTCATTCGCCAACTTGCGAATATTCTGATATCACCCGGAAATACAAAATCGATTTTGATAGTAGCGGCGTACCCACACACATATCCATGGGATAACCAGCCGCGTGTGGTGAAATTTGATTTTAATGAGATAAGTCTTGTTATATACGAGAAATCACACGCGCCGCGAGCTTACGATGATAGATAGGAAAAAACAGAGTTATGGAAGCGTAACGTTTATTTGAATCAGTGCCAAACTACAGGCAGAACGAGGAAGCGTGGTCAGAGCCCGTTTGAAGTTATGACGTCAATATACTTTTCAATACTGTGGTAGAATTCGTTTTGTACCATTTCAAAAATCGATTGTCGTCTCAAGTTTAAAATCATAAAGAGAAGTCGAGTTTGTTTGTTTTTATAAAATCTGTCGAATGCAGCAAACAACAATTTATTTTTCGCTAAAAATCTTTGTTGCAATGTAATTTCATGTTTCGCATACAGCCGAGAATAGTAATTTATGCACCGCGGCGCATTGTGAATATTTCAATACTATATATATATTTCTTAGTCATACAATACTGTATTGTAACTCTTACCCTACTTCTCACTAATGCATCAGGAGATTCCTTCGTTTTATAAAGGAACGTTGTACGTAACTCAATGTGACAAAAGTTTCGCTGCAAATATTTGATTTTGAATTTCAAGCATTATGTATCACAGCTTCTCTGAAAACGTCACTGCTTTCTGCGAACTTAATTTTCCTATTTCTACAAAGTAGCCTCGCTTTGTCGCCTCAAATTACAGACTGGCCTAGAACACTCCTGAGCAATTCTTACGACAAAAAATTCGACTAACCCGACCGAGATACATTTTACAAAGTATCATTTAAATATAAACCTTATGAAATTTGTATGAAATTAAACCTGCATAAAGCTCTTCTCGCTTGTATAAATCACAAACGTATTCTCAGCTTCCAAATTTTACATACTTCCGTAATTAATTCCGAACTATGGAAACTGGGTTATTCTCGGCAAATATATACGCGACGAAGAAAACGCAAAGAAAGTCGCGGCAAAGCACTCGATGTATAAACGCTCGAGCAGAGAGGAAGTATAACGGCAAAACGCGTCGGCTCGAGAACGCGATAAACAAACCGCTTTTGCGCGCTGTCCTTAGGCACCGCCGCCACCGATCCAGTCCTTGATGAAGTTTTCCCAGGCGTAGTACGCAGCGGCAGAAAACAGTATCAGGAAAATAAAGAACGGCCAGCCTGGCCAGATGACCATCTTTGAGATCTTTGACGATTTTATGGGACAGGCCATTTTTCTGGCACTAGACGAGGCTTCTTTATTATTATTGTTTTACTAATTTTTTGTTCCTTTTTTTTTAGTGAGCTTTAAAGGCTCACAGAGACGTTTTGATACTTGAGAATTTAGAAAGTTATCGAGTGGTAAAGTTTGATTTTGACGGTGCCGAAAAAGATGGTTATTAGGTTTGTTTGACGAATCATTGTGACAAGTGAATAGCGAGGCCGAGTTTGCATAAACAACTTCATACGTTCCAGTTGAATCCCACATGTCGCTAGTTCTATACCGCGGCAACCTATATCTATGCACTTGGGCATATCTAATGTTATGATTTCTCTTTACGCACGATTGATTTTTTACGATGCCGTAACTTTTGAAAATTTCCCACAAAACCGGGACATTGCGCAGGCACTATTTGTAGAATCGCATTTCGCAAAAACGTGTTACAGCGTAATATGGATTTAGTACGCGTATAACCACTTGAAATATAAATGAGAAGCTAAGAATAAACTGTCATAGCCGGCTCTTCGGGCTTTTACTGTCGTGATCCAGCAGTCGCGTACTGGAATTATTCCGGGGTAAATGACTCGGCCATCACCGACGGTTCATAAAACGCATCTCTAATTAATGCATGTGTAATTGTGTGCTGAGATTTAGTATTGCGCTAAATTAGTCAGTCTTTGTAAGGAGAATTTTCTAATTGAAATCTATGCAGTTTGTTTAATTTTATAAAATTCTAATGAAAGTTGTAGAGTCATGAAAAGTCGAATTACTCGTTGTGACAAACAAAAAATTTCCTCATTAAAGGGAATTTTCAGAATCACGCAATTATGCGATGCGATTTCTAGCCAGCAAGAAAGCATGCGAATAAAAATTGACCTTCTTTTTAAAGAAAGAGTAAGGGTAATGCCGAGTGACCATGTGTTATTGAGTTTACGCCTGGAAAAAGGTGTATTTGCGACAAAGAGAAAGAGCAAAAAAGAAGGACAAGTCTGCGTGTACGCGCTCATAGAAACATAAAGTGAAACTCACTCGATGATTCAGGTCGATGACATCGTCCTCGAGGGAAACGTCGCTATACACGTCGTCGGCCGTGTCGCAGATGGATCCTCGCCCCGAGCTATTGAAGCTGCTGCTCCTATATAGTTGACTGCAAAAATAAGAGCGTCGAGTATGATTAAATACGGTCTGGTGATGAAGTAGTTGGCGAAAGGAACTTTCGTTACTTTAGAATACATATTTACTTAGATCATTCCATCTAATTTACATTGATACATGTAATCGAATCGACGCTATGAGCTTCATGAGATAGTCTATGAGTAATACTATATCACGCATGCGTTTTACTTATCGACATGGGCGTTCATTCGTGAACAGCTCTCATTGACGTATATCTCAAGTTTGGCTTTGATTCAATTAACGGATCATGTTCGTAAATAAGTATTCGTAGCAGTGAAAGGGAAATGTATTTTTAAACTGTACCAAAGTGCAACTACAAAACATAGCATTGGGTGTAATTTTAGTTACAACATCGATCAAAAGGATAATTTAATTATTTTCAAGATCATATCATTTCGAGAATATTCTTACATGTACTACGTCAGCTTCATTCGCAATGACATCACGTTTTACATTCAATGCTATATTTTCTCAAGCTGTACTGTACGTATGCGCACTATAGACACTCACCTAGCTAAGGCATTGGAACTTAACCGCTTCCTGTTGGCGCTGTGGGAACAAAAATGACGGTATTCTTTTAGTACAAGAGGAAGTATCGCGTATATCCGATTTTTTCCGTATTGTTATGTTGATACTGTCGAATGTGCACGTTTTTTAAGTAAATAAAGAAGCGTGTGATGTCAACTTACCCAGCCGGCGATCGTCCCAGGGAAGTTCGCAGCCACGTGTGCCTGTTCAGAAGCATGGAATTCGGACTGCGTGGGTTTCTGCGGAAGTAAATTACGATTACTCGATTAGAAATACTTTCCACTTGATTTCAGTTATCCATCAATTGAATTATTATCACTTAGAGCTATTTTTCTATCGCTAGAAGAAAAAGCTTACGTTTGGGTAATATACGAAAGATATATGTGCACAAAACTAAATATCGGAAGCATTTTGTACGACGCAAAACAGAAACACGAATAACTGAAGTATAAGCAAAAATCGTTCCAGAACAAAACTGACTGCCGCATCGATACTGAACCTTGATGTGCTTCACTAGCTTGCCCAAAGGAAACTGCCGCCCTGAGGGTGCAGGTGCAAATACATGCAGTCTACGTCAGCTGCGTTTCCGAAATGAACCGGCGGTCCGCCTCGTTCTGTGAAAATGCGCCAAACGCAAATGCCCTTTGCCAAGGATTGGATCCTGGCTCGAACAGTACCGAGAATAGGGAATAACCCAAAGGGATCGTAAAGCTATTCAAGATTACAGCTTAATTTCTGTCATATACCTGAGGATCGAAGGCAGGTATGAACCTGTACAGCTTATTTTTTCTTGAAACAGATGCGCTTCAAAAGTCTCGACGGCATTATTTTAATAATAACTACAAATCTAACAAATATTAGAAAGCGTGTTTATCCAGCGCGAATAGAAACTAATGCCGGCACATGTTTCAATGCCGCGGAGAAAAAGAGTGATGCGCGAACGGTACACTGCCATTCCTCAAAGCGTATATATTACAAAAGCGATAAAATGCAAGTGACACGAAACACACACACGTCCCGGTTAAGCGCGCAGACGTATATAAATATCGCTATACAAAGTTTGTTTAACACGACGAGCAGCCGATTAAAAAAAGAAAAAGAATACTCGAATCAAAAGAGAAACAGCTAACTCCGTTTGCGTGAAATACGCGTCAGAGCGGGCAGTCAAGATTCACTGCTTAGCATAAGAGTTTAGCCGAACACGGCGATAGTACAAATACGAGCGGCATTAAATTCCCATTAAATCTCAGCCCTCGCATCAGCTTACTGAGCAGCAGTCGTGGAAGAGAAATCCAGCCATCCATATATACCTGTTAGGGTTGGCGCCAGCGATGGGCGACGCCGCCGGGGAGCCACTGCCCTGTGGCGAGTCCGCGTCGTCGATTACTCCGAAGGCCTCGAACCTCTCCTCGTCGTCTGCGGCGAGATTGCTGATGTTGGGGTTGGCCGCTGGACTGCTGACGACGGGTCCGCCGCCGCTGCTGCTGCTCGCCGAGCTGGTGCGCTCTGGACTGGCCGAGTAGGGACCGTCCGTACGGCCGCCGCTCGACGTCAGCGAACTCGGCTCGCTCCGGCTCCAAGTCGACGAACTGCAACCGGGACGTGCACAGACTTATTGATATGTAACGCTATATACATGTATGTGTGTAATGCGGGACGCCAATTTTCTATAGGTATAAACTGCAGAGGTTTATGCATGTGTGTGTGTGTGTGTGTGTGTGTGCAGTGGGTATAGGAGGATGTTGGTGTAGGTAGCTGTATAACGATCGTAGAGTCCTAGTTACACCGGGAGAAAAGGTGTGGGTGGCGCAGTAGTCTTGGGTGACGGTGGCTATGTGCACAGTGTATAGCTGCTATTGTTGCCTTCTTTTCCTCGACGATTGCGAGGAGGTTACAGTGTTATGGGTTCTGGATATAAATTTAGCTACGCGAGAGAGGTAAGCGACGAATTTGAATAATCGCTTTATCGAGCGTCTCTGGCGCGGCCACATGATTACACTTTCACTCCGGAGATAATTAACTCGTTTGGAGAAAAAAAAATCATCATCGAGCTTCCGCGCAGCTGTTATTATATTATTCTCAAGCGTAATAGCTATACTTGTTTGTTATACGCGCACCGTTAAAGGCTGGCTCGAACAAAAACAAATTAAAATTCTTCGCTAATAACTCAATTCGACAAAAGCGCGAATTCTCAAGGCATATCTATGTAGATTTTTAGTCACTGCGCTCTCTTTTGTTTGCCTTATCAAAAGTAAAACAATGAGTAAACTTCTTGGAGAGCCCGCGCGTCTTCGCAAAAATACGCTTTTCTCGGACACGCGAGTAATTCATTGCACGATGTACACTCGCGCGTGTATGTATATACATTTATTTTCAACCTTTATAAGCGAAAGAACTCCCGGCGAGGGTCTTCTTTATAATTCACAATTTTGCATTCCCACCGCGAAATTGCGCAAGGCTGGTCTTCTGAAAGGGACCGCGGAGGCATGAAAACGCGCACATTCTATACTTACGCTCGCTCTCAGTACTTATATACGTGAATGTGTATACGAACGCAACCACGTTGTACACGTAGGTGTGCGACACCGCACAAAGGCCAAGGCGCCCTCAAAAACTCTCTCACGCGGCGAAGACAAAAAAATGCACAAAAGAAGCGACGTGACGCGTATACATCCTCGTTCAAGGGTCCTTCTTTTTTCTTTTCTTCGCAGTCGTTATCTTCGTCGACGGTATGTAATTGCTCCGGGGAATCTGATCGTCGGTGTGAGAAAATTTAGAAAATCGCCGACTGAACTCAAAACGCGATATGAATTATGTAAAATTATGAATACGCGCTAAAATTATGACGGACACTAATAACACTTGCGGTTTAACGATTTTCGTCACGTAATTGAACACGCACGTATACAGCGAGAGCGACTGCGTTTAAATTTTTTTTTGGCGGTTCAGTTGCGCTGCGGTAATTAAACCCCGCGAAGGTTGACGCTAACGAAAAGCGAGAATCGCGTATATTGCCAATCATCATAAAACGCACACACGCGAGGCACCGATAACGCCACGAGCTACTAAACCTGCACGATGCGGTGCGAAATTCGTCATTCTGTGCTTTAAAACGCGAGATAAGAAATTTCTTATTTGATCACCGAGAGCAGCGAAGTTAAATCGAAAGCCCCCGAATATTTTATTACGCGCGACTTCTTTTGAAGCTTCGCGTAGCCGCACATCGCGTAAAATCGTTTTTACGGCTGGCGCGTCAGCGAAAATTCCTTACACCCTCACGTCCTTGCATATCCTGACTCGGAAATCTCACGCTTCGATAGATATAATTTTCTCTCCGCGTGCTCGCGCGCGTCACACGCGAAAAATTTGAGGAATTTCTCGGAACGCGCGTATATGAGCACATCGTCAACAGTTCAGTGCAGCAGAATTTAGAATCCGTTGACCGGAAGCCGCGGAAGTCACGTAAGACAAATGATACGCCGCTTTCTTCCATACAGTGCGGTATATATCTTTACGTTAGAGGCACACTCGTAATTGGTCGCTATAAACTTCGTTATTACAATGCGCACACGTATATCTTCAGGAAAACTTCTTTCGCAGGGCTCTCGTGTACTAAATTTAGCCAAGACGCGGAACTTTCGAATTATATTCCAAAACAGGCCGGCTTCGTAGTGTATATATCTGCCGCACATACCTCAAACTCGAAGAAAAGTAGTACATGTTTGTTTTACACCACAGCACAGAAGATTAGCGAAGCAAATGCAGCAGGAAAGCACACCGCGACTACTAAAACACTTTTGACCGCATGATGCGTTCTGCGCAAGGACTATGCAATAACACAGGCACGGGGAGCCCCATCGGCGTGCTCTCCCGCCGAAGCTTGGGACACTTCTGTCGACGCATGTATATCGGCTCGCCTACCTGGGCTGCTGATGTCGCTCGAGCGTGGCGTGCTCGAGCAGCGAGGAGCTGTCCGCGCCGCCGACGACGTTACTGCTCTCCTGCAGGCCCTCGCTCCTGAGGCCCGGCAGCCGGGAGCTCACCATCGTCCGAGGATCTCCTCCTCCTCCTCCTCCTCCAGGCCGTATCTTCTCCTCCACCTCCACAGGTTGCCGGTGGTGGTCCGTTAGAGCAGCGTCGAGCGAGCGCGTGACTCACAGTCGAGAAATTCCCCGCTCCTTCTGTAAGCAAGCGAATACGTTTGATCCTTTTACACGAGAGTATACATATAGAGGAGGTAGTATAGTGGTATACATATAGAAGTGTGTATTGTAAGAGGGGCTTTGAATTTCAATGGCCCGGGGCGATTGTCTACGTATACCTGAGTTGGATATTATATATATATAGACAGTCGGGTACCGCCGTAAAGTCTTTCGGCACGCGCGCACATTGGTAGCAGGGACTGCAATTAACCCGCATCGGTTCTGCAACGCCTGGCGCAAGGCCCTATATACATCTATATATATATGTGAAAGTGCGTCTGATCCTATATATTACTTGAGCACCGCGACATCGGCATCCCTGTAAACTCACTCGCATCCTCGCCGAGTATACACACACACACACACACACTCGATTCATTACTATACACAGCGCAATATAAGCTATACATACATGCGTGCGCTCGTAGCAATTAGCCTGACAACTCGCCTCATCGCATAAATCCGTCCGCGTTAGCCTTCGCTCTGCTCCAGCTTATTTCCTATCGGCCTGTACTCAGCCACCTCGTTTCGTTCGCCATTCCATTCGTCCTCTCTCAGCGGATACTACATACCACCGCATCAGTCCACATATATACAAGGAGCAGTGTATACGAGTGTAGGATGTACACTCCATTGTATACGTCTCGCGGAGGCTCGTGAGAGGTGAGATGGAAGAATGCCGATTACGTGCATGCACGCCGCGCGAGGATGTCGTACCTTTTCCCGCGCGGAGTGAGTATATATAGCGAGAATGCCGATCGGATCCTGTGAGAAAAGGATGTGCCGAGTCGAACGGAACGGCATTAGCAGAGAGAAATGATTGAGTCGTTGCCGCGGATTTTTTTTTCTAGCGCGTTTTGCGAGAATTTCATAGATGATGACTGGCTGGCTGGCTGTATTGTTCTGGAGGCAGCGGGAGAATCTTCTCGAGAGGATCTGCCGCGGGCGTTGGGAAGCTTCGCTGCATGAGATGCGACGAGACTTTTACTTTTACTTTCTGCTGCAGTGCGAGCTGAGTATTATAATCCTATCGCGATACGTTAGCTTATATTACATACGCTTGTTTTTTACTTACGCATACATAGACTGTAGTTTTGCAATTGACAACAGAGTTTTATGCTTTCTCGGAATCGCATTTTACAGTGAAATAATGCGGCACGCAACGGGTTGCGCACTGTGTCTCTCTTTTCTCGGAAGAAAATTTATTATAGTTTATAAAGTAGTTTACAGCTCTCGGTGAAATCGCGACTAATATTAGAACTTTTTCTATTTACGCCCGATCGACGGCCGCGCGTTTATGTAACGATTATTAATGCGCTTGCATAAGACCGATGCAAATGTTTAGCAGAACGTGAGAAACCTACATTATCCCATCGCGCTGTAATAACCACTCTATATGGGGATAGAGTTTAATTACATTACGCCCGGCGTTTCGTATCAATTATACGATCGCGCATTGCGCTTGTACATACGCAAAAGTACGCTCTTTTTCATTTTACAAATTGTACTCGCTCAGCGAGTCAGCTAAATGATACAGCGTGTAAGGATTAAACCCGAAGCTGTTCATTCGGCCGCGTCCTCGCGATAATTAGGCAATTTCAGTGCATTTACATTAGAATACAATGGCCTGATGGCTGGCGCTGTACGATCTACGCTCGCTAGAAGTCCGAGAATTTGATATACGCCTACTTGTACGCGCGCTCTTTGGAATATTTAAATCCTATTCGAATACAGGGGATTGAGTATAACGTAGAAATGCCCTTTTCACTGATTTTCATTCTTCTAACGTACTCCTGCACTCAAACGCATTTTACACTGTATACCAGCCGTTTAACCTATAATAATATGCAGATGTCGTCGTTTACGCGCGCTTATTTATTTTGCATAATCTCCACACAAAGCTTTCGTTTCTAACGCAACGCAGCCATCGCGCAGCGCATCGCCGACGCACGCAACAATACATCGCCGGCAATAACGCAGCAGTCACTAACCGCGAACGATTCTAAAAAAAGCCATCTCAATCTCATTGTTCGGCCATCTGCAGAGGAATTCATTAGGAGTGTCTCGCACAACAGCCGGTGAGCGACTGCACAACTTCGCTTTCGAGGTGTCGGTGCAGCGCGAATCGAGTTTTCCTCGCTTTCTTCGTTTTTCCGCGGGCGGCGCTCTGAAAGGTTTTCGGAGCACACACAGTCTTTCACCGTGCGCGCGGCTTTCATTTTTTTCGATCGTTACATCTTCATCTAATTAAGCGCGATGAAAAAGCCTGGGAATGGATAATTGGCCGGGTAATTGATTTGCCTAGGATGGATGCGTGCTTGATTAATTAGGATCGATGCGTTAGGTGGATTGAGTTATTATTATATATAGGATGCTTGTTTGTGTACACTTGAAAGAGTTGATATAATAGGATAGAAAGCTTTTGAAAATGCTCTTGGTAGAATCGCAGCGGGACGACACGCGAAATTGAGATGTTGCAAGAGCCCTGAGCGCAGTTACAGAAAATTCATGCAATTTTCCGAGTTCAAATGATGACAGGCTACGACCCTAGAAGTTCGAAACTTAAACTCGAAACTGAAAAAAATAACGAATCTCATGAACGTGAGAAACAAATCTTAAAAGTCATTCTGTATACCAAAGCATAAACGCAGACGTTCTCTTCAACAATTATCACGCGAATAATTTAAAACGCACCGCATATCTCAAAACTCATATATATATATATATATATATATATATATATATATATATATACACGCTCGATCCCACGAACAGCGACCGCACACGGAAACGACTAAATACCCGCAACGCACATCTCGCAAACCCCTACGACTAATCTTCCCTCTTTCTCATTCTTTTTCCTCCGCGCACACTCGACACTCACGTTCCCCTTTTCAACTCATCCTCTCTTTCGCTTTTCTTCGTGTTTTTTCGTCTGTGACGCGAATAGAGCGACGCTTCTCATGCCTCCACGCACGAGACGTCCGCACACGCGATTATCTCTATATACAGTCTGAGGAGAAAACGAATTCGCGTGGGCGGCAACTTATAAACTGGCTTTTTCGGACCTACTGGAAGAGGCGTTTCTCTGTAGAGAGAACTGTAAACGGGGCAAATTATTCTTGCGGTTTTTGTATACTGCGCGAGCCATTTTATTGAACTTTCTCGACGGCTCGGTTTCGTGCTACATTGAACTTGAATTTTAATTTGCTATTGACTTTTGCAATGATGTGGTGGCGTGTTTTCGACGACTCGAATTTTTATCTTTCGAGTCGAAATCTTCTTCGCGTCGTGTATAACCTGCGAAAAAATTAATGCACTGGCCGGTGAAATTCCGAGCAACGATCGTTTGAATTTTATAGCCTAAGAAAACATTACTTTTTATACTTCCCACGCTCTATCACTGAAATCGGTGAATTTTTCGAGGCAGATTTACTTAGGATTTTATTACTCGTCAAATCGCGACTTTTACGCGGCGCAACGGTAAAAGGAAGCGAAATATTAGATTCTCATTGAGATAGTGTTAATCGATTTCGTTTCTTTATATGTCTTACACTGCGAGTTGCGAACAAAAATGTCGTAAATATTTCAAGGAAAGGCGCAATTCGATATCTGCTTTTTGTTTACCATGGAAAACGGTTCGCTTTGGTAAGCACATTTCCTTTGATTTCGAATCAATCGAGCTCGGTTAAACGTTCTCGATTTGTCTTTTAACGACTACCTACTGTAAATTAATACGCATCGCGAAAAAACCGTGTCGAAACTTTTTTTTAATTCATGTCCGTGAATCATCGCGTTGGTCAATATTTTAAAAAAACTTTTAGGATGTACTCCCACGATCGTAAAAAAGATCAATATTTTTAGAAATTGCGAAGCGCGTGAAATCGTTTACAACACTAACAAATTAACTTCTCTCTACATACAGAAAAATCAATAAATAAATAAATGATGCATTTCTTAATTGGCCAATAAAATTATAGTAGAGCAAAATTGCTATTGCACATTTTCAGATTTTTATTTATAAAGCGCAGAAGAAAAAAATCCATTACATAAAGCGGTTCGCGGAAAATATACCTATGTATACATACGCGAACATTCATATGACTTGAAATTAACGTTGAAATGACGAGGAGCCTTCGTGAGTCCATCTCTGACGCGTCTGTCCACGAGCTAAAGCCGTACGAGTGCCGGAATATCACCCTATATGTATATTCCAAAATACGCTTCTTTAATATGATTTCCAAGCGGATGAAGGTATCAGTATATGAATTTTTTCCTTCACGCGGAAAAAAGGTATTTGGTTATATACACCAAAAAGCTTGCTTTTATACGAATACGTCTTTTTGTAAAATACAACATAAAAAAGTCCTATTCACCGCAGCAGTATTTGAACAATAGCTTTTGTTATTCAAATCCTCGTCAAAACCAGTTCAGTGAAGTGGCAAAGCGCGGAATGTACCCACTCGCGCTCTCATCAATTATCCGAAAAGTAACGGTTTTCAGGTAATTACATATAGGGCGTAGCTTCGCCCCTTGTGCGCAACTAAGTACAGAGACAGCCGCATTACGCCTCAACTCGACCTTTCACCTCTCTAGCTTATACCTATATACGCCACCTAAAACCTCGACTGTAATTTGTCCGAGTAGAAACATTCTATTATTAGACAAAGCCTATATAGTCGCGAGTTCACAATCGCCCGATGAAAAAGAGCTGTATATAGTAATCGAGCCCAGCATACATATCCCGACACCGAATTTTAAAGACGTCGATTCAACCTTTCACCAATGCCCAAGTAGCCCACTCTCGTATACATACATAATACGTATTGCTCAGAGCGTACAACGCGACGACGACGCGTGGAAGGTAAACAGAATCAAAGGAGAAAAATTCTCCTCGAGCCTCGAACGGAATTCCGTTCGCGGTCGTACTTGGCGCGGAAGGCACCTTTTTTTCTTCCTTTTTGCGCGAGAGAGCAGCGGCCCCGTAACGATCGAATCGCGCAGCCAGCGAAAATGGACTTGGCTGCGCTGTGTCGGGATTATTGGCTCCCGGTCTTCCCCGTTTTTTTCTCTCCATAATTTCTCTCGTAGGGAAAACACTCGGCTGTTCGTTTCGTAATTATTTTCTACATACAAGTTGAAAGTCGGTGTTATATACGGAATGATATAGTTACAGTTCGCATCGTGTACAATATGTATTACAGCGTAGAATATCGGCGGGTTGGCTCTTGTTGCCGTTACCTAATGAACGCCGCGGCGTTTATATAAACAACAATTAGAAGCTTATCTCTGCATCTAGCCTCAGCTCACCTCGATTAACTTCCTGAACTCTGTTATCAAACGGTTAGCGGTTATAATACTCAATGTCAGCCCAGTGACAGACGAATTATTTATAGCACTTGGCGAGAAAACGAGTACAAATATAGCAGACAAGCGAGAAAAAGAAGAAGAAAATTGAAATGAAAGCCCGCGTGCAGACAGCGAGTCCGAAAGTTTCGAGTGACCAGAAAGAGAGAGTGCAAGTCTGGTCTCTCTCTCGTGTTTCAGCGCTGCATATATCCGATGCTCGCACGAGACTCTTCGTATTCCAGAAGCCCGAGCCGATTACACGTATCGTAGTTCACACCGCTGCTGCATCAGCCAGTGACACTTGCTCCTCTCTCTTTCCGTCCGCGCGCATGTGTATGTGCAATATGTAGTTTTTACTTCTGCTACGCGCGCACAGCGTACCGAGAGACGTATGTGTACGTACGTGCGCGTACCGAGCCTGCGCGCGTGCAGCTCCGAAAAATAAACACCGTGTGTGTACGTGCGAGTGTATACATAATACAGGTGTATCGATGTCGGTTTTATGAGCTGTACACATCTGAGAGAAGGAAGACTGATAATGTGAGAGGACAGTAATAGGAAAGAAAAAAAATTTTAGCGAAAACTATGAGCTTTATATACGGCGAACGAAGTATCGCGAGGTAGGAGTATGCGCGAGAAGAAAAAGGTAAGACGTTTCGGTCGAGGTGACGTTTTCTAACCGAATGACCCTCAACTTCAGCGAACGAGAGCAACAACAGTAGCCAGAGAATGACACACTCGGCCTATATAATACCTACGTCTCTCTCTCTCTCTCTCTCTCTCTTGCTCTCCTCCTCTTGTATGTAATAGCGGCGCCAAATGATGCAGAGTCAGTCACTCAATCGAGGACGACTATGTAAACACTCGGCGGGTGTTCTCTGTGTGCACCTGCAGTCTCGATTTTCCGGAAGCAGAAGATGAGCCAGACACAGACAGAGAGACTCGTCTAGCACCAAACACAGACACACTTGCACTGTATACATACAAGCGAAGAATGTTGTAGTAGGCCCGCACCGTCGATCCGCCGCGTTCGCCTCGTCCCGTGAGTGCGGTGCCACTGGCTGGCTCTCTCTTTCGCGTGCAGGTACACAACAGCCAGTCCCGTGATGGTATCCCCCGCGTAAGAGGAGCGAGGAGAGCGTAGCGCATGCGCCTCGGCATCGGAGCAGAGCTGCTTGACCGCTTCTGCTCGCGGGAGTTGGCGTAATTACGCGACTTCTCCACCTACTGTCCGTTGGAATTCTTGTGGCTGATCCGAGTAGCGTGAGCTGGCGTCCTTTGCGCAGGAAAAAGAGAGAGAGAGAGAGAGAGAGAGAGAGAGATTTTAATTCGCTTGCGAATTTTTGAAAGTAACGATGCTCTGGATGAGGCTTGGCGAGGAGATTCATTATAGTTGACTAGAAGATTGAATTTTGAATTTTTTTTTAATTATGGTTTAGTGCAACAATTAAATTTGATTTAGTTTGAGTTAAATATTGTGCGATTAAAATGTATAATCTTTTATATCGTGCATTATGAAGATACGTGCTTTTAAAATAATTCCTTTATTATTTATAATTTTATAATAATATACTTTTAACAGATGCCTGTGAAAAACTATATAATATTAAAAGACAATATTATTCTTTGATAGTCTTAAATTTCTAAACGTCATAAGTATTTGAAAAATCTCATCACATGAATGCTGGACGATCAAGTGGAAACAAGGCCTTTAACTCGTGTTCGAGAGAGAGAAGGCAAGCTCCAGTATGTGTTTGTGTGGGATCGACTATACCTCTGTCTTTGTCCGTTCACGGTGTAGTTTAAATAGCCACTCTAACAGCGGGCATATACGTACGTGCATTTGTTATGCGCACACAGGTGTGCCACTGTCTCTGTCTGCTTATCCCTCTCTTCGATGCAGTGCGGTATACTGGCGGCTAAGGCGGCAGGTACGAGAAAGCACCAGTGGTTCTCAATGTAGCGGACTGCTGAATATAGTGTCTCCCCTGCTTATACTGTCGATGCATAGGATTTTCTCCAGTTGCGTGTTATGGTAGCATCTTCATGGAATGTGTGCGCGTGCTAGTAAGAAAAAGAAATTTTACGTTAGAGGTTCAACGGTTCTATGGAAACAGAGGGGGGTGGATATTAGTTATCCGATTTGCTGTGGACGCTTTAGCAAATTCTTTAAACACAAATCCTTGTAAATACCTAATATTATTTAAAAATAAAAAAAAATGATGTAAAATATTTATTATTATATCTTTTTTGAATCCAAACATTCTTTACTGTTGCTTATCAAAAAATATTTCAACTCACTGATTTAGATTCGAGCTAGCTGCGTGTCTGCACATTGCCAGAGTCATCAATTTCTGATTTGGTAATCATACCAATACTAGTATCCTTATCTTCACTCGACGCAAATGAATTTTTAATTTCTAATTATATTACTCTTTATATTCTTTCTTCTTGTGGTGTGCAATTGAGTAATCAAGATGTGCAAATTGTACATCTTGATTATGCAACGTGTATATATATATTTGATACAACTACTATTCTTATCATCTAATATCATCATTTAAATATACATCAACTATATATTTTTAGGTTTCTTGCTTGTACAAGTCTATATTATATATTTTATTCAAAATTGCTTTAAAAATTAAAGTTTTTCAATTTAGTACTTAATGACTAAATCTTGTACACACTGGCTTGTTATTTAAGTAGTAGGCTCTTAAGATATATCATAGTTTTCTTATTTTCATACTGATTATGTGAATTCTTTATATATTTGCTTCCTTAATATATTATCACCTTTCTTTGTAGTTTAAAAAAGTTTTCTGTATTGGGATTGAAACGATGTCAGTGGTAGAAGTGGTCCTTACTTCTTTTTAAGCCATTATCAAAATCGGAAAAGAATAGAAAAATTGCATGTAGATGACTAGACGATAGATAACGAGATCGTATTAACATGAAAAAACAGAGCTGGTGAACATTATATTTATTTGACTCTCATAATCAGTCTTTAAGTTCCTTCGTCGATAAACTCGAAAAAATTTGACGCTCTTTTTTATCCCTATCCTCAACTCATGAACTCGTCGCGTTTTCTTGAGTTAAATTTTTCTTATAAACTTCTTCATACACTATAACAAAAAATAACTTAAAATTACCATGGAACATAAAGATACTATATATTTAAAATCAAAGGCAGAAAATAAATAGATACCTAATTCTTGAATCTTCATTCTTAGGAACATTCTACGCTCTGGTGACAATTGTTTCATATGTGGTAAAAGACTCATAAGAAAATAGTAATTATCATCACAGTTATGACCATGTGGGTCCATCACCATACCAATACTGGAATCACTATCACCACCACCGTTTATTCCATCTCTGACACTTGCCCCTAACAGAACTTGCTCAGGAGAAAGGCTCTGAAGCATAGTTTCACTATCATCTATCCTATTCAAAGGAGACCCTGTATGATAATCTACGTTTTCATCTGGTTCTGCTTTGACGTCATTTCCTTGCCTTGTGCTTTCTGTGGATCTGAAATTCGAATGCAAATTGAAAAAAAGGAAAAATTTGTTATTTGATAAATTCTAACCTTGCTAAAGAAGATCGCAAGAGATGCTCAGTCAAAGAATCATCATGATCTCTCTCATAATCATTTTCATCTCCATTCATGCCATTCTGATGACAGTTACTTCCATCATAATCATTCTCATAATTATTGGAGCGGCTACTACGGTCCCAAATAGGTGGTCGAGGCAACATTTGCTCCTTTAGGAATTGCAGACTTTCAAAGTGAATCCAAAGGGGGCGATTTCTCTGATATTTGCTTTTGCGATAAACTTGCTCTTTCTTCAACTCTGCTCGGAATGTATCTCTTAATCCTTTCCATTTGGCTTTCAAAACAGGTTCTAGACGAATGAAGTATTGTCATCAATTTAGAATATGTAATACAATAATTATAAGTATATTTTGAGTAACAATTGCATTAGCTTCTTGTAACACGAAAAAAAGTAACACAAGCACAAAACATTTGAAAATTTGAATGAAAAAGACCTTGTCACCTACTTTCGCGCGCATTCATCTGCGCAAGTGAGGTGAGGTTAGGTCTACAGATATAACCACAAAAGCATGTGCATCAGAGTGCACGAAAACTAACGCGTATTAATAAATAAACAACTCGAAAATATAACGTATTGATTTTCCAAACTATAACGAATCTGAAGCGAACGCCCAGGAGAGACGTAAATCGTGATAAGGACTGTAATTACGGCAAATCGTGCAGGTGTGTACAGTCCCATGAGATACATAAGTATGTCAATACAGGTAAACATACAGAAACTATTTGTTGCTTTCTCGCGGGCAAACGCAAAGAAAAAACAATCGACAAGTACTGCAAACGTCGAAAAGAACCATTGCGTCGAATCAATGAGAATATATTTCGTCGCCTTAAAAAAGCAAAAAATGCATCGGAGATACTGACTAGGTAATTTGAATATCGAGGCGATCTCCATCCAGACGCGGTTGGTCACTTCGCGATTGTGATAAGATATGTGTCGTTGATTCCAGAGCGCGGGCCTCTTGTGGACCTCAGCTATGAGCCTGTTAGCGTCCATCTTCACCTCGTCCCTCATGCTCCCGCGTGTCCGCCTGATGATTTTCCTTCTTCTTCCCTCCGTTTTAGCAATCGAGTAATGCCCGTCTTTGGGGCATATATTAGCATTAACAGCCTCAACTTCAATCGACTCGTCGTCGATTCACCGATACGCGTTATCCTATTCTTGTTGTTCGTTCGATTGTTCCACCCTGAGCCGTTAACAGGTGTTCCCTTTCATCGTTCGCGTGTGCCGTTCACCAGATGCTTTTCCGTGCGTTACGAGCTTTTCCGATGACAATGGAGACGATGCTCGTTTTTGAAGAAAAACACACGGCTATCTATAACCTCCTTCTTCACCCTCGCCGATAATAGTCCTTCTCCCGATTACGTATGACTATAGCCGACGAAATGTCAGTCCCGGATATACGCGATCGTCCTCTACAAACTACGACGGAATGATTACAACGAGTTGCACTTGCAATCACAGCCTGTCCATTACATCACCGCGCGAGATCCTGAGAGACAATGCAAGTGTGTATAGCCGAGCGCGCTTATAGCGCAGGACGAGAAGCGCGATTTCTCAGAGAGAGCAGCGGCCGTCTCTCTCGCACTTTTTCCGGGAACTCGCGCGCGTACGATCGATCGCGCTAGCGCTAGCGGCTAGTAGCGCGCGCTTACATCGTCCCTCTCGCTCTGGCTGCTGATGCCGCGCAGCTCTCTCGCGGGTTCTGGAGATTCGCCGGGTCGCCGGAGCGCGATCAGCGGCCCGCGTGGCCCGGTTGCATTTTCCGCATAACAGGCTGTTGCTGTGCGCGCTCGGAATTTTGTCATATATATGTAGACGTGCAAGCTATTATTGTTTATAAAAGAGCAGGTGCCCAAAGCACTGTGGGATTTTATAATTTTTAGAATAATAGGAAATGGAAAATAAATGCGTATTTTCGAACGAACAATAATATGTTGTTGGGATTACCGGGGAAAAAATAAACGGATGTTTTGTTTTTGTATCAAGACAGCTGGAATCATGGACTACAAGTTGCCGGAGTCCGTGTTGATAGCGCAAGGAGCCGAGGCACGACTTTATAAGGGAACGTATCTCGGAAAAACTGTGCTGATAAAAGAACGATTTGAGAAAAAATATAGACATCCTGATTTGGACACGCGGCTCACCAAAGAAAGGATAAAGGCTGAGGCTCGTGCAATTGTCCGAGCGAAAACGGCGGGTAATACTCGACTCGTTCCGTTGGAATTCCCGTCATTAATAATATAAGCATATTTATTTTTTAATTTATAGGCGTTGGCACACCGGCTCTTTACCTCGTCGATTTCAATCGTCGAAGCATTTTCATGCAGTTCATCGAAAATGCCACGATGCTGAAAACGTTTATCGAACAGTATATAACTGGCAAAGAAGATGAGACAGCGAAAATTTTGATGAACAATGTTACAAGTGCCCTCGGTCAAGCGGTAGCCAAACTTCATTCGAAAAATATCGTTCACGGCGACTTAACTACCTCTAATATTCTTCTGAAAGATGCAGAGACCTTGGCGAATGCCAAATCAGAAGATGATGGTACAATAGAGATTTCATTGTAATTATTAATAATTGAACGATATTCTAAATCATTGTATCTTTCTGTTCCAGTTTCAGAACAACTAGTAGTTATTGATTTCGGCTTAGCAAGGGTGGAATGTACATCTGAAGATGCCGCTGTAGATTTATACGTCTTAGAGCGTTCGTTGTCAAGCGCACACGCGCAGGTTCCTGGCCTTTTTGAATTGATTTACAAAAGCTACCAGAAGTTCTTCAAAAACAAGTCCCACTTGAAAGAAATAATAATCAAATATGAGGATGTAAAAGCGCGTGGTCGTAAACGTACTATGATTGGTTAATAAATAATAATAAGTCAGATCTTGGTTTTTAGCCTACTGGACACATAAACCTGTGCTCAGTAAATAAATGTATTATTTCTCGTTTAATACGTATGAATGTCTCATAAAGTGGTTTACGTTAAAATGGCTCTTACAAACGTTTGTTAAAAAGGAATGTCACAAACTACTCCATAAATCAATTGTTTGTTATTACATCCTTTTACACATTTTGATCAAGCTTGGCTGCAGTGGAAGAGATGCTCGTCAGTCAAAGTGTAAACCAGAGTATATAATAATCCAAGTCACCTGTGATATCAATAAGACATTAATGAAATATTTTTAACAACTTTGATTTTAATTAATTTTGTTGCTTACCAAGAACCCAGCAAACGAAGTCATGAATCCTTCTTTGGTCAGCTCCCATGCACCACCAAATTCTTCTTCATCTATTTGTTGAAAACTACTGAAGTACACGTACAAACTACCAGCATTTACAAGAACAAACCTAAAGTTTATTGGAACAATTTAGTATTGAATCTTAGATTTTTTAAATTTTGAGATGGGTCTTATTCATATATATTACTTATTATATTACTTACAACAACAATCCAAGAAATCCTTTCAAAGGTAATAGGCCCCATGCAATGCCAACAATAATTCCAATGACCTGCCTTGCCCAATAAATGACATCGAGAAATTCTTCCTAGATTTTCAACAAAAATTAAAATTGTTTAATGACATTAAATTATTGAACATTGAAGTATCAAGAAGCTAACATATTCTAATTATAAATGCTCATGGTAAAAATAGATCTCGTGCTTTTTATGCTTATTGAATAATAAATATACTGCAAAACTTGCTGTTCATGTAAAATTAATGAAGTAAAACTTTGAACTATTATATACGCCATATTTCTCGAGAGCTATTTTTGTAGTGCAATAAAATGAATAATAGAACGAGTTCACAAGTTTCAGCAAATGAGCATAATTCTACCATATTTGCAGCGCATCGCTTTAAACCTAGAATCTCTTTAACTTTAAGTACCCCGTTTTTTTTCAAATTATAGTCTATCACAAAATTATAGTAAATCTGTAACATTAAAAAACGCTATATATGCTCATTCTGAATAATCAAAATCATCCCAAAACCGACGCTGCTCCAAAATGCTCAAACTGAAGTAAGGTTATGTTTACCTTGTCCGGCCACTCGGAGTTAGCTGTGATTGCCCGGACCCAGACGCTGGGCTCCGTTTTGCTGCCGTTGCTTAACTTGTCCCCATTTCTCGGCCGAGACATTTTCGCTCCTCTGTCTAACTGCGGCGCCCTTTAATTCAACAATCTTCGATACAAAACTACTCGCTACCTTATAGACGGAGTCATCGTCTATCGGCCTGACCCATGTGATGCTCTCCGCACTGCAGCGCACTACTGTTCTCAGTTCTGATGTTATATGCTAGAGTAGAGGATACACGACGTACACGTATACAAAGTTTTTCCCACGACCACATGCGCGCTGTCAATTTCCTGCCCCCACCCTCTTATTGCGGTGTCTACTGATGCGCTTGGCGAGAGACTTTCATAAGGGGGTTCCATTTAAATAAGAGCCAAACATTTCTTTTCTGCTAGTTGTCGTCTGCGGTCACTCTGGTGTGTCGTATAAGTAACACGTGGCGTTTGTAAATAGACGAGGGTAAACAAAAATTTATATTGATCGATAATACTTACTCCGAGATAAGGTATAAAATATACGGGGGAAATGACAAAATCAAAACACTTTCCTTAGTAAATCGATCTCGTATTTTTATTGTTCGTCAAAGATATACGCTTAAATACATCTCGTTCCCATGCTAAATACAATTCCGCCAAATATCTCGGGAGTCGTGTACAACTTTAATATTTCATTAAAATAAGCATAATAAGGAGCTAATTATTAATAATAATATTGATCAAAATAATACAATAAAAATAGTAATAATAATATTAATATTATCAGTTTGATACGTTGCTAATTATGACAAGACAATGATTATTAACTCGATGAAAACGCGACTCATGGCAAAATACATAAGGAATGTATAATATGTTAATCATTAAATAAGAAACAGAATAAAACCACTTTCTGACCCATATACGTCGGTCCATTTGTCCAGTTACAAAATGCTCCTACAATAAAATAAGATCTATCTCCATGAGCGCTCAGTCAATCGTATTATAAATAAAAATTATATATACACGCACACATACTCTTGCCGCACGCATACACTTAGATCTCGTGACTTCGAAAACGAGTCACCATCTTCACTCCCTGGTTATTAAAACATACTTCGGTCGAATGTTATAAAAGCCAATACGCTCAAAATTGCAATTACATTGTTTCCGAATATTAAATTTCTGCTGCGGTAAAAAACACACACTTATATAAGCTAAAATCCAATTATTTTATATACAGTAAAAAACAGACTGATACCTCATAGTTTATAAAGTAGAGAGATTCATCAATTTTGAGTACTTCTATAAAATTTAATTTTTTTTAACCAGGGCATTTCCTCAATGACGCTCGCGTGTTTTAATCTCAGCTAGTTTTTCCACTTGAATTTGGCACACGCAGTTTTGAGATTCGATCGATATTATGTAACATGATTTTAACTATTTGTTCAAAGATCAAAAGTTACTGGCCCAATAGTCATAATGATGTACATACTTATGATTTTCAATATTTATATTTTAATTATTTGTGAACGTTAAAGTTACTGTAATAGTACATAATATGTTTTCAATAATTTTCAATTCTCTTTTCAGTATTTTATCTTGACCGAAACACGTCAATAAATACTTCTAAAATACTTGTATACAATAATCACTACGATCTAAAAAAAATTACATTCTACCAGTGCTTCTGATCAATGCAAATACATAAATGGAGTATTGGAAACTATTTTACAAAATATTATAATTTTTTAAATCGCAAACAATATATTGAAAATCATAAATTTGTATGGTTAAATAAAAAAAATATTCGAGCTTCAAGCGAGCACTCACGCGATATATGGAGTCTTCTGGTTCATAGAAATTACTTTAGTGTAATTTGATGAAATTACGTTCTTATTGCAAAATCGCGTCTCTTTTTCCGATTATACATCGAAAAAATGATACCGTAATTTTCGTTACCTCAACGATTGAAATCATTAAAAAATAATGCAATCATTATGAGTCAATTGCTCACCTAGACTACTTAATGATATAAAAAGTATGCAAATTTGATTTTACTAAGTTAGATTGGATTAGATTGGACATTAACACAATTTTGATTTTCAATTTTTTGATTCTATTAGAACCTTTTATAAAATCAATCAATACCCAATAGTATAATTTCATCTTCATATTGCACAAAATTCATGAAATTGCATTACACCATTTGTCATTGTTAATTTTAATATAGCACATTTCTAAAAATTAACTAGCATAATTAGCAAAAATTACGATATCAATTCTCTCCATGCACGTTTCACAGCTCATTCCACACCGTTATGTATATAACTAGGCGCTTGTAGACATACAAGGTATAATTATATATTCTTCATCGTCTACCTTAAATAATTCGCTTATACACACGTTTATTTACACGTGCGCGAATACGCGCACAAATCATTCGGTGATAATAATAAAAAACAACATATGCGTTTTGGCACTCGCGTGCGTAATAATAATAATAATAATAATAATAATAAAATAATACAACGGAATCATTTAAAAAAATCATGAATCAGGCTTAGACGCTAAGAGCAAAATTGGAGCACGCTGGTGTGTCACTATGACGAGCACCGAGCTGGAATCATACGTTTCAATATTTTAACTTTGTATTCTAGTATACGACTACTAAAATAATGGAGCTACCTATCCCTGAATATTGTATAATATAATAATTGATTCTTCGTTACTCGCGCTCTCAATCGTTACTCACTCGTATATAATTTTGTGAATTAGAAGTTGACAGATATTTTTGGAAGTTTGCATGATGTAAAAATATTTAAAGTTGTAGGAAGCTACTGATTGAAAACATCTCTTGTTTTTAATAAATCAAAACTTAAGCTAATTATATTAAAAATTTTACAAAAATTGTCAATCCCTGTCATCAAGCTGTGGAGTAGCTAGAAAAATTGTACAAATTTTAATGTGATATTTATTCAGGCAGTAAATTGTAAATTTGAAAGACAGTTTATAAAATTCATTTTGTCGAAGCTACTCAACAATTAAAGTGTTATTTTTATTGATATATTTGTCTATAATCTCGTTTTATTCATTGTGAATTTAATTAATAGTTATATGTATATATATATATATATTTAGACAAGTTTAAAAAACATCAATTTTATCAAAAAAATCTAAAGTGATGATTGTATTATCATACATTGTGCATCAGTTGTAAAAAATGTATAAAGTCCATGAGATCATCATTTAATAACGCAATCTATCACTTGATGGATTCATTTTGTTCCTTTTGATTTATTAAAAACGCAGTTGCATTTTCAATCATAATAACATAAAACTTAAGCGAGCGAGAGTAATGGAAGATGATATGAGGTAGTGCAAATAACATAGGATTAAGTACCCTGCCTGTGATAAACAAAGTCTGAATTTATGCAATGACAGAAGCTAAATTCAGATCGATGTTTACCGGAACTAAATAGCAGGCACTTAAAAATGCTGGCCCTTGACATACACATGATCTTTTTTTAAGCACAACCACTACAAAGGAGTGCCTAATATTTTTCGGAATATAGTTGATGCAAGTATAAAAAATTATAGGAAATTGCTTGTTGTGTTTTGACTCTTGTTTCATCGTTTTCGTTGTGAAAAAATTCTGCTGCGTTTTTATGCTTAAAAAAGCAAGCGTCAAGAGAAAAAGAAAGAAAAATCAAGAGAAAATATTATGTAGTTTATATGTATAATCTTCGAGTAGTCCTTTCGATTACCATAAAATTACATTTTATACTTTTGTACCAAACAACTGTTACAGCTGGGTGGTTTCAGAATTGTAAGAACAATAACTTCTTTAATATCGGTTTCGTTCAATAATTGCCCTACGCTATGTCTATCAAAGCCAATGCTGGTTTATAACATATTTATTCATTTACACTGTAGGTATTTCATATCTGTTGATAATATCTTGAACTAATTTTAAATGAATAAATATGCTCAATATTCTTTTAGATGTCGATATTGACATACATTTTTTGAATTGAATTACAATTACATCACGATAAAAATGTATAAATCCTAGCATTGGCTTTTTAAAAAGTCATTATTATGTTTTGCAATTTGCGATGTGCCTATCACTATAGATCAAGCGAAGATTGTTATCACAATCTTTTTAAAAACTCTTTTCTTTCTTTTTCTCTACACGTCAACCGTGTCATTATCGTAATTGAAATTTGAATCGCGAAGAAATGAAGTGCGTCGAAGTTTGAAAGCCAGTCGGCGGTTAGGCTCAGTCTCTCTCTGTGCTTCCGGTGCCTGAGAACACATAAGCAAAAAACAAGTGGAAATGAGATGATGTCATGCATTTTATATGATTTAAAATAAATATTTTTAAAAAATGTTGCAAATCGAAATAGATTTTAAGGAACTAAATGATAAGCAACATTTTTTGTAATGAATAATGAAAATTTATGTGAAAATCATTGGTTTAGTGTGTCTGTAACTAGTAAGCGTGTAAATATTTGATGTATTCAAAATAAATTTGGCAGCCATTGTAAAAGGGTTATAAATGAAAGCTATCTATTAAATTGATTACAATTAATAACTCACTTTTAGAAGCTTAGCTGGCTGTAATGAACACGGCTAAACAACGCGCTAACGATGACTAACATAATTGTGATGATTATAAAAAAAAAAAATTAAAATATACCTTGAGAGAAGTTGGTTGTACAGGTGCCGGCGGTTCAACGTATCGTCGCAGAACTGATCTCCATGCTGCGGAATGCTCTAAAATAAATATACATAAAGCAATGCTAAACAAAAAATAAAACTCAAACTCGTGCGTGCATCCTTTTGATGAATGTTAGATGATGGCGAACGCAAAATAAAAATAAAAAACAAAATAAAATCCAGTAGATGCGATGATTAAGGTAGTACTTGCACGACTCAATTACAATAATTAAGGCAGTTACATTTACAAAAACTTATATAATGCGTGACCGTTACAAAATCGTAAGAAATGACAATGATTATTTAAATACTCAAATAAAATTTGGTGCATATAAAAATATCACATAACCCAGTCTTTCATTATCTTGAAGCAATCATTCCTCCACACAATTATCATACTTTTATGATTCGAGTATTTAGCACAAATAATCAATAGTCTACTCTAAAATATAATGTGTATCTATCAAGAAGTTATGTAACTACAGTAACATCTCTTGTTTTTCGTGACGTGCAAGAACAACCTTAATGAATTATTAATTCATCTTGCAGCGGGTGTGAGTATCCATGGTGAGTCGTATTACAAGCGCATTGTGCGTGTCTTAGACTTTGTCTCTCTTTCATCTGTTACTGTAAAATACGCTCTTAATGCTCCTTCGAATTTTACCGTTTTCCTTCTTATCCGCTTTCGGTTGGTTGGAGGTACCGCCTTTGGACAAACTGGCCGCCAGTTCTCTGACAGATCGCTTCTCCACCCCACTGGTGCCCAAAGAACCACCAACGATACAGCTAGCCGTCAGACTGGGTGGCAGGGAAGCTGGACCGCAGACACCACTGTCGGTCGACTCGTCCAGCGCGTCACCTGAGTCGGGCGTGTTACCTGCCGAGGTGTTTGGACTTGAGCCGTCGCTCAACAGTTGATTGAATTCGCCTGCCACGTTGTTATATGTTATTATTAGCTTATTAATTTTATTAAATATATAAAATGTGAATCTTGTTGAACTACGCTTACCGGATTTCCTATCTGTAGCCATACTCCAGGGTCTCGGCTTAGGGGCAGTAGTAGGAGGCGATCTTCGATCACCGTGTTGCTGCTGATTATTTTTGGTCGTTAATGAGCGAAGTACTGGTGATTTGGCTGTTTCTAGAATGTAGTTTTTCTTTGCAACGCTGCCATTTGTTGGACTGGTGTTACCGTGATTTGTAGCCGAGAATTTTCGGACAGACGACATAACGCTTTTACCGCTGCTCTCGCTTGTATCACTGTTTTGTTGTTCTTTGTTATTTTCACTGCAGGGGGTCGACGGTTGCCCAGATGCATCTTCAGCAGGACCATCTTTGTCGATACTAGACCTAGAGCTGTCGACGGTGTTACGACGAGCAAGAGGCGATGCTGTAAGCGGCGAATCACCGTGTGACCTACGACCAACAAGCGGTGAAAACTTGGCTACATCATCACTGGATCTTGAACGTGGCGACTGTTCTGCGTGCAAGGTTTTCATGACTTGCGCACCAGGTGCACTTTTTTTATTTGCCTCGCTCTTCTGACTAGCTACGGATGGACTCGGACTTCCACCGTCTTGGCTTACAGTTGCCGTTGTTGGGAATGTATTCAATGAACTACAATTTTTTGGATTAAAGACCTACCATCGATACATGATAAAATTCAATTTTAATAATTTAAAGATCTTACCTGTCATCACTTGTTGGCGATCCAACGATTGGCGTTGTAGGTGTAGTGGGCCTGAAGAAAACGTCTAGACCTTCTCCAAGAGTTATGCCATCGATGGACTGAGGTTGATCGGGTTTTAGCATTGGCCTCGTTGGAGCTCGGGTTTTAGTTCGTTTCGGTCTTGATTTCACTAAGTGCTGTAGTTGTTGTCCGGGTCCGGAAGTTGCCGGTAATTCCGAAACAGAGTCTAAAGACTCAGTTAGCGAATGCTCGTTTTCGGATGTTCCTATTAAAAAACATTGCATTAATGATTAGTTAGTAAATTCAATAAACATTGCGGTATAAAGAAAAACGATGACGTTACCTTCTGCCTGTTGGCCTTTTGGTAAAGACGAAGATGATGGTAAAAGGTCTGGAATATCATCGGCGGACAAACCTTCTACTGAATCAACAACTGATTTAGGCCGTAACTTTCTCCCGTGCAAGCTCTTTCGCTTATTGGACAAATGTGGCGTTGCCTAGTAAAAGTAAAAATTTCAATAATTTTCATAATCTATATCATCGGTATGTTAATTTTAGTTAGTTACTGCTTGTTAGGCGATTGTACTTACAAGATTCAAGTAATCCAACTGCAAGGCATGCGATAAGGAAAAGCAGAATGAGTATTAGACAATGTGTTAGTAACCATGGATAAGTGCCCGTATTAGTAATGAAACATATGTACCATTATTCCAAAAATGAGAAGGATATTTTAATTGTAGTAATGTGAATTTTATATTAATATTACGCAAGATGAGTGTTTTATAAATTGTCGGCTGTTTGTACAGATAAGATTTTATTAAGTCAGTTATTTGATGTAATTATTGTTAATATGACAAACATCGGTTTAAAACAAATAAAAGCTTCCTGTGTATAACTTTGATAAGTAAAAGTAAAACTGTTCAGCAGTTTAGTGATGCTGACTAGTCTTCAAACGATGCGTGTTTTCTAATCGTCACGCTCGAAATACATCTTTTCCATTAGGAGAAATCGACGTAATCTTAATATAAACATTTTCTGATTCACGAGTTTATCGTGACTTTATCAATGATTTCAGTTTCTATTGTACCGCTTTAAATGGTGGCATTCTTTAGAAATGTGTTAAATATTTGTTGTTGATTAACAATTATTAAGTAAGTTGAAAGTAAATTGAAGTCTTTTAAAAATGTGTACGTAAATAAAGTTGGATACAATTACGTAATAAACGGAGAAATTGAATCATAAATTTAAAAAATGCGACAGCCCTAATGAATTAATTAAATTTATATTTTTTACGCTTATTAACCAAGACAGTTATCTTATTTGCTCCCAAAAGATAGAACATATAGTTTTCACCTTTAACCCATCAAAATCTCAAACAGGTAGAAAAAAAAACTTACCATAGGTGAATCGTCTTCGTTGGATAGCCGACCCATGGCCTTGCCTAACAATGCATGATTTTTATCGGTTTCACTGCTCGTATTGTCTCGGCCGTTGGACTGGCGGTCCTCGTCCTCGTCCATAACGATATTTGTTCTCTCGACGACTGGTGTACCAGCTGAAATGCTGAGCGACATACCACCCGTCCCTACACCGATAACGCTGCCACCGCCGCTGCTCGTAGAGCCGGCGCTCGGCCGCAGAACGTCTGGAGTACTGCTGCGCGTGCGAATCTCACACTCGCCGATCAACGACTTGTAACTCGTGGAGAGGGATTCGATCACTTGGTCAGTTATACGGTCTGAGATGTGCGCTGCCACTGCTAGATTTAGCTCGCTACAAAGAAAAGTATTTTATAGTGTTCCAATTTTATTCATTCACGTATAGATATATTAAAATGTTGTTTGAAATTACTTACTTTACTCTATTTATTATATCTGCTCCAGCTTGCTCGGATATTGTACTCTGTATAAAATCTAAAGACAACTTATTTTTTTCTTTGCAAGATCCACGAAGATGCTCTTCCAAAGTTAAAGATTCATTCTCATCGTAATCGTCATCTCTATTAATAACAGTTTGCTCGAGAATTGTAGGACACTGCTCATTAGCGCATCTGAGCATTGCATCAAGAGAATCCTGAAATTTCAAGCAAGGCAATTTTAACTTTGTTTTTTGGTGATCATTAAATCTCATAAATTAATTCGAAAATTTACCTGCAAATAGTTCGCGACAACCTTGTGAAGTTGATTGGCAGTTTCAGTAAGTTTAGCTTCGACGGGATTGTTTTCATCTCGCCTCTGCAGTACCTCATGCAGACGCGGTAGTAACTGTTTCGAATTATCTGCATCTTGAATCAATCCAGTAGCATAGTTGATATCTTCATTGGCGGTACAGGTTTCTGCAGCCAGAGCCTTAATTGTATCCTGCGTTTGTACGACAAGACGATCAACCATGTGCTGTGTAGAACTAAGTAAAAAGCCTTGCTGCAAACGGAAGGCTTGACCATGACTATTTCTACAAGGCGCAACGTTGCGCTGCAGTAGATCTTGTATTTTCTTGGTCAGCTGTTCTGTTTTTTCAGCTGAAGCCTTCATGCACGGTTGTAGGTCGTATATTGGACATGGCATATGTCTTACGCTGTAATTTCTGAAATTATTATAAAACAAAGTTAAATAGATTGTTTGCTAAAATAATAGTAATACATGACAAGTAATAATTTTACCTTTCTAAAGCGTGCACAATGTCAGCATATCCTTGCAGACTAATATTGTTTCTGTCGTAAATAATTGTCTTTAGATGATTATTTATTTGCAGAGCTTTAGCAAGTAGTCTTGCGCCGGGATCGCCAATCTGATTTCCGCTGATATCTAAAGTTCGCAAACAAGCATTACTACCAAGGGCATTGATAAGATTGTACAAGTCGCCTTTGAGCCGTGAGTCAGGAAGATGTAGTGCTTGGAGCACACAGTCTTCCTCTTGCAACATTTGAACAAGCGAGTCCATTACAACTGCAATATGCTTGCTCTTCATACCCAAAGTGTTACGGCCCATATAGAGGTTCTTGATGGACTTGTTCTTACCAATGGCAGTGATTACTTGTGCTAAATCCACGTCCATATCTGTGAACAAGAAGATAGCGTTAATAATAAATATCTTTACGTAAGAACTTGTTAAATTTAAAATGAAAGTAACGTATTCAAAGCTTCATAAAAATGTGAAGTACACTTACTGCTGTCTGAAATGTCGAGAGAGGCGATGCATCTAACGCCGTGGATGCAGGATTCAAGCACATGGGCACCCATCGAGCCGAGATTGTTGCCGCTCATATCGAGCTCAAGACCCACTGTGCTCTCGTTGCAGGCTAAACCGAGCAGCAGGTGCTTCAGTGCCTCAAGAGGCAGCTTGCAGAACGAGATGTTTAAGTACTTGAGGGAGAGGGTGGCCGTAAAGAATTGCTTGAAGCTTGGAGGAATTTCTTTGGTTTTCTTGCTCGAGAACGAATTACGGGCGACGTTCAAGTGGACTAGATTTGTTGCACAACCTCGCAGTAAAGCACCAAAAAGCTAAAATTTTACGGATCAAATGACAACAACGTATAAACGTTTGTTAAGTGTTTTTTAATTTTTTTTTAAAACTTACGCATTCCAAAGTTGTATCAGTTCCACTAAGATCTAAATGGGTTATTCCATTAGGCTGTGCTAAGAAACTGCACAAATTCTGAGGAGAATAAAAACATGTTTACTTTTGGTAAGAACATCCGATTAAATAAAATATATCAAATTATAGACTTACATTAATATCATCTTTTAAAGTATTTTCTGCGAGGTTTAAAAATTGTAGACTTGTAGGCATACTTCGATTTAAACTCAAAGCATGTGCTATTTGGCCAACACCTTTGCCTGTTAGACCGCATCTTGCTAAGTTTAACTTTTGCAAACCTTTCGGTAATTTGCCCAATGGTCCTGTGGTATGTGCAGCTCCTGAGGGTGACAAAGATTGATGCAACCGCATAAAAGACATTGATTTAGTATTTGGGGCAACTAAAAAGAAAAATTTCACTACATATACACAACATGCAATCAGTGATAGTAACAATTATATGTGCATCCTTGTTAATGGAATTCGATGTTTTATTAACTACGGTATTAGTAAAACAGTAGTAGATATTATTTAGCAAACAACAAAGATAAGTCATACCTTGAGTTAATTTAGCAATTGCTCCACATAAACTTGTAGCTCCTTTATCTTCAATGGTATTACTAGATAAATCTATGGTATGTAGCACAGCATTGGTATTGGCAATTAATGCTAAAGACAGTTTGTGTGCAAAATCCCTGTAAGAATATAAAGTTAATACAAATCCGTTCACTATTTATGTACTTATTTATCATGCTGGCAACAATTACCATTTAGCTCCAATATTATCTAAGTAAATTTCTTGAATAGAAAGAGATCTTTTCAAGACATGTAACAATCTGTCCAATGGTTCATGACTAAGTTTTAGGTGTGAAATGCGTAGTTTGGTAAACCATGTATTGTATTCCAGGGCTGATATAATTGGAACCAAGTCTTTTTGATCAAGATGATCAAAATCTCTTAGATCTAATTCTCTCGTATCATGAGATAAATATATTGTATCCACATCCTGTAGAAGGAAAAAAGGTATTGCAATCTATTGTAATTAAAGTTATAGTCTGTTTTTGAAAAACTGCATAAGTAAATACCCAAGCAACTTCTTCTCTATAAGGTACACTATGCAAATCACACATGCAGGCATATTGAGTGGAAAAACCTCCACAAGGACCCGTATGTCTAGTTGCCTCTGTACTTCTAGCTAAATCGCTACCTCGTATGCTTTGCAATCTGCTGACTGGTATCACATCGATTTTTCTGATTATGTAACTGAAAGAATTAGAAAAAATAGATGAGTTTTTCTAATTAATAAAGATAAAAGAATAAATTGCCCATTTTTCTTTATGACTTACTTTAAAGGTACCGTTGGAAATATGTTTCGAATAGCAGTGTGAAGTGCTTCTATCATAGCATCTACCTCTGAGGTATCGACGCTGCCTAATCCCATAGTAACAAAATTGTAAACTCTTTCCCCAACTGTTAAGGACAGTTGGTTCGCTCTCTTGGATTCGACTGATGTTATTTCCAAATAATGAAAATGACAGTCGATCTGAAAATATATAAAATATGAGTATATTCTACATTTGTATAGTAAATGATCTATTTGCAGTTAAATTATTGTAAAAGTAGCTTACCCTTGTTGGTACTTTTGCCGTTAAAAGAAAGAGTCGACATGGTGAAAATACCTATAAAAGAATTATAAAGCATTAAATATCAATCTAATAATCATGCAAACATCTATTTTGATAAGTATAATACTTACTAATACACGATTTTCAAGTTTATCTGGCTTAGTTTCTAGCTTCACAACGTTCTTCAGCAATATTTTAACATGCTTTCCTAACAGTGACTTTACTGACTCTGCAAAAATAAACAAAAAGCATAAGATTGATTACACTTGTTACCCTCTGATAATATACAGTTTCACAACCAATCTATTGATTTTTTAGTACTCATAGTTCTAGGATATCAGTAAAGACATTTGATGGGATCTTATTAGAAGAAGACATTGATGGAAGGTTAGTGGCAGGTGCACAATACAGTGTACAATACAGGCTTTACATTGTAAGTGGCTGATTTACATATCATTCATAATCCAGTCACGATTTCACATTATAATACAGGTATTGCATTCGACATACTTTTCACGTGATTTCACACAAGGATTCAACAGATGAAATTAAAAGAATACAATTAATATTGAAGGTGTATACACTGTATGATGTACAGAGAGAAATAAAGTTGCTTAAGTGGAACAAGTTTGGGAAGGCCAATTTCAGTTGATGAAATTGGGACTGCGATTCGTCAATTGCCTCGTACCACTGCACACAACAGTATAAAGGAATTTGGGCAAGGACAGTGATATGTTATACCTATGATTGAAATTATTTCCTTTTCCATAATTCAATAAAAACTTCTTCAATATGAAAATTAGATTATCAAACTTAAAAAGATGAGTAATAGTACTAAATTAATTAGTCAGCAATATTAGCCTGACATTGAGAGCGATTGATAGAATAATAAGCTAAAATTCATCGCAACTCTACTAATAAATCCAAACTATCTTTAACGTCTGTTTAAGTGTGCTGCACATGAAGTAGTGGCAGCAGCAAGTAAGGCTTTGCATGAAAAGTAAATAATTCTCCGATGATTCATCCTCTGGTAATTCTGTTTTTTTTACTCTAATCAAACATCATTGATTCTCCATCATAACAAAAAACATGTCTATCGCGATCAACTGCCAAAAAACCCAAAAGCAGACTCTACAGCCAAGTCATCAAGCAGATAGGCGGCGAAAAAAAAACTTCAAGACCTAGTAAAGAATTGACAAAAAGAGGCTATATAGCGTGTATGTATGTGTGTGTGCAGTGGCACGTCAATACCGGCATTAATGGAGAGAAAGAGAGTAGGCGCGCAAGAGAGATAGAGAAGCAGTGTACACTATAGATCGTTTTCGGGAAGGGGGTGGGGCAGTCTGACCGAAAGAAATCAGCCCAGACCCCCAGGAAGCTCGGCTATAATCCACCTCCCGACGAGTTCACTCCCCGAAATAATCCCATAATTTTCAGCCTGCTCTCGCAGTGAGACAGAACACACACACCACACACACACACACACGTATACACACCGTTCAGATCCTTGGTAAGCTGCGACCTCGTCGACATTTTGCGACACTGCCCGCACGGCTGCAGGCTTTCCCCGGGTCGACTAGTCGAGCACCGGGCCCAGGGCGGCGGCGACGGGCTCACTCGTCATTCATGAGCAGCTCCGCTCGACGTCACTGCTGCACTCACTGCTCGAATATAAATGCATCGACGTCGAGCCACTTCTCCTCGCCATGTCGCGCACTACGATGCACACGAGAAAGCTCTCTCATCCACATATAAACTCAAAGTAATTCGGCTGCGCTTTATTTACTCGTCTGCATCAGCGCGCAGGACGTCGCGGTGTATCGAGAAAATCTGCGCGCGCGGAAGCCAAGTACACGCCCGTGGAGGCAGCTCGTAGCGCACTGACGCGGACTCGCACGCGAAGACCCCTTGGAGCCTCGCAACCGGAGTGACGACGGCCGTATAAATATATATATATAGGTATATGTATACGCGCGCGTGTTTACACTCACACAGACTCGCGGCGCGAAATGATGAACTGGACTGGACTACAGTCGGGTCGATTTTCGGCAGATGCGACGACTCGTCTCTCTCCCTCGCTCTCTGTGTATATCTAGGACGTCGTCGCTCTCGCGACTGCAGCGTATACGAGGGAAAATTCAATTATATAGTATAGCCGACGATGCGCACGATGTCGATGCTCTCCCGTGAGAACGGGGACAGGTGTACATGCCACCGGGAGAAATTCGCGGAGAATGGCATCCGTTTTTTCGGAGCAGGATGGAATCTTCGTCTGCTGCAAAGCGCGTTTCCCGTCGTGTTTATGGAACTCCGTATAGCGGCGGCGGTGGCTGCCTGGGAAACTGCGGCGTTTCTTTTCACGGACTGGAATTTTCGGTGATGATATGGGGTACAGTGGAAAATTCCGCTGGTGCGTTGTTTTTTTTGGAAAATGCAATGGGAACGTCGAGAAGTCGGTGTGTAAATCTAATAGTTTGACGGCGCGGGGCAGGGGGAAAGTAGGGGCGCGAGCGTTGCGCTACCTGGCGGTGGGATTTTTCCGGTGTTTACGCGAGTATAGTAGACTTCTGCTGTCAGCTATCTTGTTGCCATATAATATAGCAAGTGAATATCCTGCGCGCGGCGCAGACACTGTTGTTGTTTGATGTTGCGATGACAAGTGTGTACGGGTGTAAAGTCGATCGTATGTATCGCAATCGCAGTTTTTGAAGTTTTCTCGTGAGTATTGTGAAATTTGTGGCGATGTTTCAGGAATTTTATTCATGTCTGAGTACGCTAATCAGTAAACATTTTTCAGGATTTGTCATTTCCGGATGAGTTTGTTTACATTTTGTTTTGAACTAGCTAAAACGTTGCATTGAGAAAGAAAGCGCCTGCGAATTATGAAAAGCAACGGAAGATATACCCAGTTGACTGTTGAAATTTCGACTGCCAAGTGTGTAACTGATTTCAATCGCGATTTCATGGTAATATCGCTCCACTTCGCTTGATTATAAATAACTCCTCTATTGATTTTCCGATTTACGGAATACATTATGAATTAAACGTAATTATCGTACACGTGAACCGATAATGGAGACGTCACGAGGTCCTCGACCCGACGATGAAACGTAAATGTATTAGTACTTTATGTTATAAATAAATTTTCTCTGAGGTTTGACTTCAATATTAATTTTTGCAGAATTATTATAAATAAAGAAGAGCCTGAGCGTGATCAAGAAGAGAATGGATCCTTTAATAATGAGCTGAACATACCACTATTAAATAATAATACAAACAATGTTTATGCTTCAATTGAAGTACCCAACAAAGCCTGTGATAGAATTATGTCGGAGTATTTAGCTGGAAATTGGCAACAATTTTTTAATGTAAGAATTGATTTTTTAATATTCTAATTTCACAATTTGGCTATTTCAAAACTAAACATTCTGTTACAGGTTTGGGATATTACATTTATATCAGAAGTCAAGGAATCGATAGAATATAAAATTTTAACTTTGAAGCTCAGAGTACATTTTGCTATTCTGCCAATACGTATCGTTCAACTGCATCAAACCGAGTCTGACAGATCTCCCAAAGTGACAACTATTTTGAATAATGTATCTGATAAATTTAGTTCTGTAGATGATGAAAAGGTATATTTCCTTTTGATATGTTTAAGATATATATTTTTGTATCACTCATGAATTCATTTTGAATTGAGTCTCACAGGAAATAGATGAACGAGCAAAATTAACAGTCGGTAGTATGAAACAATTGGAGGACTTTTTAAATTCTTATGATGGACAAAAGTTAACATTGGAATTGAAAGATAATTCATTTATGGCATTCTTTGCTTTGCCATACATTGTCAATCCCCAAGAAGATGAGTCGGTGAAAAAAATATTTAATATTGATTGGTTGGAGGAATTGACTACTGACTTGGAGAAGTTTACAAATAAAACACTTTTAAAAGAACAGTTCATTAAGGAGCAAATAGAAACAGCTAATGTTCAAAATTTCTCATCAATAAATTCGTATCCTGTCATAGATAATAAGGAGAAAAGTAAACTTACAAGAAATAACAGCGAGGTATTATTATGTGATCGAATAATTCAATCAGCAATAAAAAATAAACAAATTGAAGATTGGATTGCACAGCATCAACATGTAAACGGAGAAAGTAATCTTTGTACAAAGTAAGAAATTGTATTATTCGTCAGCTCAAAAAATTAATGCTTTTTTGTTGCCTATTGATATATTAATTTTAATTTAGAGGTACTCAAACTCGTATAAGCAGTATCAAAACTGGAACCGGCTTTTCCTTGATTAGTGAGCCACATCATTATGTGAGCGTAGTGATTCCAAATAATTGTGCTGTACCTAGCAAACAATCTGCACTGCACAATGATGAACTAAACGTGACCAAGTCACGTTTATTAAATGTACATAAAAATTATAGAAAGTTAAAAATACGATTTCATAAACTTCATGAGGATTATCACAAGATGAATGAAATAGCAGAAGAATTGACTATAGCTTTGGAATCCTCCGTGAAAGGTCAACCTGTAAATTTAGACATGATTTTACAGTCTTGTATGAAAATTTTTCCCGACAGATTTAGTAATAGAGATATACAAACTGATTCAGAGGTTGGTAAGGTTGTTAGTTGAAATATTATATAAACTTTTATTCATTACCTAATAATCTTTTCAATTTTTAAAAGGATACTTGTATCGATTCCAAAGAAGACACATTCAAAAATGTTCCTACCATACAAGAGCAACCAAATCTTGTAAATAATACTCCAGTTCCGCCTAAATTATTAGATTATAAAAAAATAAAACTACATTTAAAGAGTACAGATGTCAAAGCCAAGTTGCTGTTACTACAAGCATTACGCCGTGTAAGTTGAACATTTAAATAACTACTGAATAAATTCACAAATTACAAATTGTCATTATTTATTTTTATAGAAACTTACGAAAAGTCAACAACAACATAGAGACCAAACTATTCAAGAGTACAGAAATAATGATTTACTGGGTATTCAAGAAATTATGTTTAATGTCAATTCAAAAAACGTTTTATCCAATATATTGCCGCCAACAAATTCAGACGTTTCTATGGGTTTGATACAACAAACCAGTTCCAGATTTTTGAACACAATTGCGTCATTGAGCAGTGGTCGGAGTTATTTGACACAGGGTCCAATAGTATTAAATGCTGTAAGTAGACGTATGAAATCATAATTAAGTTTCAAAATCCCGTAAGTTTGCAACTAAAGCCATTTTTGAATGTGTAGATCATTAAGTATCTCGATAGTTACAACAATGGAAGCGGCGGCGCCGTAACTCTTGATATGCTGCTGGCAACTCTTCAAAAAATGTCTTTGCGGAAGCAGCAGAGAAACTATATGGTCAAAGCTAATTTAGTAGAGTGGCTGATACATCATCTCCATAATGAAAACTGCAGAATGGGAGCGTACAGATTAGAATACGCGTGTGCTCTGCTGATGAATCTCTCGCTCCAAAGTGCAGCACGTTCTAGAGCATCGGCCATAGCTTCGCTTTTAATTTCGACAATGATAAACTTATTAACGTTTGATCACGTAGCAGTGAGTTTTCACTCAATATTGTGAGAAGCAACGCGTCAACTAGGTCGTTGATTATCGATGCTTTCGTTTTCAGATATTGCCGTACGTAAACGGGGCCTTACAAAATTTTTTGCTGAATAACGAGATTAATGAAGAAGCCAAGAAGTTGCGTCTCGCGGAAGTACTAGAGTATCACAGAGTAAAAAGCGGGGAAGAGCTTAGGTAACGATGAACATATTACACAGCATAAAGTTTAATGTTAATTTCGAAATCGAGTAAATAAGCATTTTCTTACAGAAATCACTTTGCGCATACTTTAAAGATACACAGAAGAGAATGCGATGAAAACTTATCGGATGACGATGAATTTCCAGATGAAGACGACGTAAGCTTGGTTTTCACTGTTTTAAAATGTTATTGCTTATACTACATCTTTGTTGCTATACCTGAAGTTTGTCATTTAGGAAATATTTGACGTTATGGAAAGAGAACTAGACGAGAATGACCTGGTCAAAGTTGAGTTGGGAGAGCTCCAAGGGGAGAGTTTGTTGGCTGTGTGCTATTCTGTTTCCAGTTTTCATTCGCAATCAAGTAAGCTTTTTGATAAGAAAGTAGTAGAAATACCCGTTACGAGAAACAGCGATTCACTATCCAGGTTAGTATTCCCCTGCAATTTCGAAATTAGAAAAGTAATATTGTTGTGTATGTTAATTTCATCTTAATGCTTGAAGAGGAAGTTAGACGTTGATCTTGAGGGGTAACGCTTGCAATACTTTGTGACAGCATGTAAGGTATTATTTTATGTTTCGCTTATCTTTTTTTTCATTTAAAATAATCGTTTTTTTAATTTGCTGATTTTTATTGTATTAAGCTTTGATCTTCGTTTTGAAGTTCTGCTGCCTTTTTATTCTGATGGCAAGACCAAACTTTTATTTTTTGTTATATTAATTTTACGGTCTGTAGTTTATAGTGCAGTAAAAAGTTTAAACTGAATACTATTAAAGTTTCATCGCGTCATATATCTTTCATATCATGCTGACGAGTGTACTACTTTTCTCACGTTTCAGGGAAAGTAAACCGGGATTAAACGCCTCAATGATAACCGTTACAAGTGAAACCACATTCGACGATTCTAAAACAGAAAGTACGCAACAACGTTGTAATTTAAAACAATTGCCGTTTTCATTGCGGATACATGAAATTGTAAATTAAGTTGTAACACCTTTTTTGTTTTTAGCTGTGGAGAGGAAAAGTGGCACAACAACGGTGGCGTGAGTAAAACTTAATTTTTCAATAATTAGCTTATGATTGACCGCTTTATGCATCGCTGCATAACTTGCTTTATATGATTATCATAAATCTTTACGTCCTAATTAATACTTTCGAGCGCATTGAAATAACTGAGATTTCGATTCTTTTATAATGATTTCATTATAACCGTATAAAATATTTCAGTTGATTGTTTAATTTAATTAGCATAATCAGAAATTGGAAATTTCGACTTTCTTGAAATTTTGAAGTCTTAATTTTAAATCAAGATAAAAGTTTGCAATATTCTTTTAGTAAAGCGCCAAAGAAAATTTTACCCCTGAACATAGACAACACAGATGCCCCGAAGGAAGAAGAGGAGGATGCCTTTATAGCAAAACCAAAGTTGATGCGAACTCCGCCGTCTTCGGCTCGTTACGAAAGAACCTGTGAGAAGCTAACAACACAGAGGAGACGAAGCGAGGCGAAATAACTTTACTTTTCATTTCTGTAACGAAAACAAGTGCCTTTTCTGTAAACGCAACAATTTTTTTATTAACAAAGTCAGTACAAAACTAAGCGCCTAGAAGTACATAGTTACATTTACATACGCATTACGAGTACAGTTTAATAAATATTCACAATCGCAACCGCAGCACACGTTTATATAAGATAACATTCGCTCTCGTCGTTAAACATTAAAATATAATATATAAAATGTCGATTTTCTTACAAACTTGAATAAAATGCCACAGATTGTGTACAATGAAATTAATTTGTATATCTCTGCGTCACGTTCGTATGTCCGAAACTCTTATTTACTTTTCATTGCTGAAATCATAATCCATAAGATGAATAGTACGTATATTCAATTTTTCATCAGCCCTCATGACATGTGAAAAATTTATCTTTCTCGGTTATAATCAGCTACTTTTCAGTTTCAATTCTTATTTTCTCGTATCCTTATTCCATAAATACATGAATTGTAATGATTTTCATACTTTCATTTTGAAATCTACGCAAATGTTCATAACAACTTAGCCGAACAATCTTGTAGAACGCGGTTAAAAGGCAGTAGAAATTTACTCGTACCTCTGCCATATAACGATTATCACAATAGTTTCGGCAACATTACGATCAATAGCGATAATAATCATTAGAGCGCAATAAATAACGGATAAACTCGCATAAACGCCCTCGAACGATAATAATAATTTGTTTTCAAATGCGTAAAGATAATCGACTACATATTAACGTCAATAATTTACAGGTAAAAATACTCAGCATTAGAAAATGCGCCGCGGTGCATTTCTCATTCAAATATTTCCACCTAAAAGTAGACTATATCAAGTTTTATGCCGAGTAGCCAAGGAAGGTACTGCCGCCGTGTCCGCTCGATGAGAAACTGGGGCTGCTCGAGTAGCCGGAATACGAGCCGCTTGGAGATCCGCTGGCGTAGGCCTGCTAAGAAAATCGTCGTGTAATTTTTTCGTTTCATTATTTTTTTTTTTTAACTTTTATTGTTACAGTACCGAAATAAATCAAGCGTTTCCCGAGAAAGTTTACTGTAGACTTCAAAATTAGCGCGACTCTGGGTGTATTCCGTTATCGTTTCGAGAGTACCACCGCGACATAACAGAGAAAACTTTTAAAATGAAATTTCGTATCAAAAACTCTTGCGATTTCAATCTAAAGTTATAGACCGCGACACGATGTAAAACGAAGTAGTTTTTGGACTGGTCTTTCTCTACCGCTTACAAACTAAATAAGCTAGACTACGATTGTATTATGTACAGTAAAAAAACAGGCTATTGTCTTTACTTGATTTTTTAACTATTTGTTCAAAGATCAAACTTAACTCGAGACTATAAAGGAAGACACCAATTGTAAAAATCACTTACCATAGAGCTCGGCGATACGGACGAGATGTAAGCGTGTCCTGGTCCTGCCGGGGCGAAAGCCGAAAGTTTGCTCTTGGTCATGTAGCTCGAGGGTGAGCCGATGAGGCCACTCGTGGCCCCGGATGGATAACCCGGACCGTGAAGAGCACCCGAGCTGTCTCTCACGACGATGATCTTGCTGCCGGGACTGCTACCCGCACCAGCGCTACCGTAGCCCGATACGAAACGCATCGAGGGATAGCTCTTGGAGTAGATGGAGTTGGACGCGGAGGGCCTGAAATTTGACATTTACGTTGATAACAGTGCATATACAGACGCTTTCGCTTTCCCACAATAAAATACGAAAACTCACCCAGGTCCGAAGTAGTAACCGGGTCCCGCGGAGCTCATCGCCGCAGACGACGGCGCACCGGAGTACGCACTAGGTGCCGGGTGATGGGCGGCAGCAAGCGCGTGCATCATACCCGGCGAGGAGTAATAGCTGGGACCGGATGGATAGGACGAGACGTGGGTGGCACTGGGCGGTGCGTCGGAACCGCCACCGAAGAAGCTCTTCAGGGCGCCGAATACCGACTGGTACTTGGCTGGGTAGGAAGCTGGACCCGGGCTGCTCATTATGTACGTTTTGTAGGGGTGAGCCGGGGCGGTGTGCATAGCCTGGGACGGATACGTCTCGTCGCTTGTGTAGGCCGCGTGTTGGGCTTGCTGATGAGGATGATGATGTTGCTGATGATGATGATGCTGCTGCTGCTGCTGGTACTGAGGGTGAGCGTGGGAGGACGGGTAGTCGTTCGGAGAGATGGACGATTGTCCTCTGTGAAATCACACATTTTCGTGTTATTATCTGCAGAGTATATTGGAAAATCTGCTCGTCGCGACCTTACCCATGGCTGTATAAGCTGGTGGGTCTGCCCTGGGTGAAATCAGCTGTCAGTCCGGAGCCTCCGGTGTATTCCCTGGTATAGACCGTCTGCCCAGCGGGTCTTCCCGATGTCGAGTACTCGCTTGGCCCGGTCGAGACTCCGGTGGCAGCCAACTCGGCGGCAGCGGCACTGCTGTACACCGGACCCGAGACGTGATGGTGCGGATGGCGATGCTCCGAGGGACTACGGTCACCGTAGGCCATGGCGGTGTAGTCCGCTGCTGCGGCTGAGCTCGAGGCACCTTCGTACTGATGAGAATTCGAGGAGGACGAGGACGGGTGAGAAGAACCGGACGCAAAGTCCGAACTGCTGTAGTGACTCGGGCTTATCTGGTCGGAGGAACCGGAGGAGGAGGACGACGACGACGGGGACGACGAGGTCGAGGACGAGGAGGATGTGTGGAAGGCTGTTGGACGCAGCGAGTTGATCAACACCTCGTTCCCGTACTTGCTCTTGTAGAAGCTGCTCGTTGCGCTTGCCCTTGGATCGGCACTGCTGAATATTACGTTTCATACAAAGTAAATTACACTGTCTTTTTCTACACGTATGAAATTCAAAGCGGAAATCACCTGTCGCTGCCGGACTCGACGGAGAATCGAGAGTCGCTCTTGGCATAGGGCGAGCCAGCTCCGGTAGTGATGTAAGTCTCGGTATACTGCACCGGCCTGCTACCGCTGGGATAACTCGCTCCGGTGTACTCGTAGTCTCGCGCGTTACTTGAACCCGAGGAGTAGCCTGTCGGACAAAAGAAAACGTATACGCATCGTCGAAGCTGATAAGCGTAAAAAAGAGGAAGGAACACAAACGCCCGGATATGCTCGCGCGCGCGCGCGCTACTTTTTCTCGCCGCTTTTCTTCGAAAGTTCGTGTTTGAAAACCCGCGCGAGCTGAGCTATTGCGTCAGGGCTGATTTCGACTCGTTCGACTTGCTTGTTCGCGTCCGTTGTGCCTCGATACGGTATTTTTGTCCTGCTCCAGATTCACGATAAGATACCACTCGTAAACCGAATTGTAATTACGGTATCCACGTATAACAGAGAGATCGAGAACCGATCCCTTACCGATCAGCGCGACGAATCGATTCCGATTGTCGAATCGAGGTTTCTCCCGCGGTGAGCAGCTTTAATTACAACGAGAGTGATTACCAGTCGCTCTGCGTGAAAAGCAGCCTTTTTTCTTTGCGTATCCTACAAGACAGACACGCGCGAGAAAGCAGCGCTTGAATTTCTTGGCACCTGGCGCGAGCCGCGTGGATTTTCCTTTTTCCTGCGCGAACATGTGTGTCGTGCATGTAATTACACGGGGGGCGAGCTGGGACTACGTGCCTCCGGGAAAGTAGAGCAGCTGAGAGATGGAAACGTTTACGTGTGTATATCGAACGTCCGGATTTTCGTCTTTTTGACGCGCGTTATTGTAACGATGTGCTTATTATATATATATCGATCGTAGTTATATTGAGATGTGTGTGTGTGTGTGTGTGTTTTGGATTTATATTAGAAGTTACGAGTCGTTACCGTAGCGCATAATGTCAATGATTTAAGTGAGATTATATACGTCAATTTTCTTCAGTCGACGTGAAATTAATTGGCTGTGTCATCGGATCTAAACCGATGATTATTAAATTTCTATATTGCTTTCATAGCAGGAATGATGTTTTTATTTTCTTGGTTTAACTTTCTAATACGTTAATGTGTCGACGTTCATCGAATAAAGTATATAGTTGCGGTGCGTATACCTATAGCATGTTTTTTTTTTAAGAAAACTCCGTTTTACAAGTAATGTAACTAGGCTGTGTAAATTAGTGCAAAGTGATGGTGTGTAATTTTTTAAGAGAACGTAATTGTTATGTTCGCTGGTACTTACTGCTGACTGACGAAGACTCGGCTGATATCACGGCCACGCAAAGGGCCGCAAAGGTTATCTAGAAATTATTTATACACCAATGGATTAAATATTTTTTATTGAAATCTTTAGAATCATTACTAATCGGAATTTAATTGTACGCAGGTTTTTTAAAATGAATCTATAATCTATAATCAAAAGAATCTAAAAGAAACCGCAACAAACTGCGACACAATCTACAATTAAGATATCCAAATCCACTCGCCTCGTCGAATATATAATAACTCAATTAAAAACCTAACAAAAATATATCTAAGAAAAACTCACAGGCAACATAATGACAACGTCGACGACGATGATACCAGCAAACCTCTCTCTCTCTCTCTTTCTCTCGATCCCACAGCGAAACAAAATAAACACCTCGACACCGTCGACTGTCACTCTACACTGTCATCCGTCGAGAAAAAAAATCGCTCCTTCAAACTCCCGGCAATATATCCCAACACCGACTGACCTCCAAAATATCCCGCATTACCATTTTATACCCCCTCGCTCGCTCGCACACTTCCCTCTCCTCCTCGACATCGGCTAAACACATCCTACTCCTTTTCAAAGTATATACGGGACATTGGCCGGCGCTCGAGAGAGAGAGAAGGAGGGGATCGACGCAGCAACCTGATTCAAGTTCACGTCCAGGCGCACGTATACGTCATAAACGCGCGCGGCCGGCGAAAGCCGCGCGTTAGATCTTCGACGGGAAAAAAGTACGCGGTGGAAAAAAAAATGACACTTTATACGCTGCGGACTAATGGCCCCTTGAGAAACGCGGGCAATTATATATCGCGTTTCGTAAGTATATATATATATATATATATATATAGAGAGAGGAAAATTCACTTTTCAGGAGGCGTTTTTTTTCTCATTTTCCCAGGGACTTTCGTTTGCCCGCGCGTGCGGGAGAAACTTTTGGTTTTCGTGGGGGTTTACGAGTGTTCCTGGAAGATGAGCCGCGGTATACGCGGTGGTTTTTATTATCGAGCTGGTGAACGATAGTTGCGAGCGTACGTTGAACGCGAAGCGTTTTTTTTTTTTAATTCCGTTATTCATAATTTTCCCACGATCGTCGCAACGAGAACAGCCCGTCTGTACGCATAAGAATTTCCAATCAACGCGAAGCCAACAATAGATCTAAAATACATTGGCGAGAGTAGAGAGAAAGGCATCATACCGATCGTCTCGAATTTATCGCGTTGAATAACTCAACGCCCGGTGTATATATACACCGCAAAGGCCGTAAATCAAAAACAATTTACAACCGCGCCTCGAGAAAATCCAAGCCGCGTGCAATGACCGGCATCGACTATATCCAACTCGATAAATCGGTATCACACTCGCTCTCCCGGTGCACTTGCTCTCGTTAACCAGCCGACAAGGTCACGGTCGCGCATTTCGCGCGCGAGACTTTCCATTTTTACACTCGGCGCTATACGTATATAAAACGCGAGTGAAACTGCCCGCGCGAGATGAATCGAGATTTCTAGCGTCGATCCGTTCGAGCGTGTACTCGAGGATATACATATTCCATCTGCATGTGACCGAGTGGTGTATGCTATGAGCTGTGTAGAAACTGTACACCACGAGGCTCGGAAGAGCGAGACGAGATAAGTTTGCGCTCGTACAAGGACGATAAGTTATTCAGGCTGATGGAGCCGATTCGCGTATATATATATGTGTGTGTGTGTGTGTGTGTGTGTGTGTGTGTGTGTGTGTGTGTGTGTGTGTGTGTGTGTGTGTATGGGAAAGCGAGGAAATGAATCACGAAATTTATGTGTATTATAATCGGCGTTCGCGTATAGGCGCGCGAGTTTCGATATGTTGACAGTGTCAACATTTTATTAAATTGATTCGTTAGACACGCGCTACTTAACTCGCGTCTCTGTATATCATGTATGCAATAGTAGCGGATGAGGTAAAAACGAAAAACTCCCGCACGCATGGAATATAAGCGCGCGAGAGAGAAAACAATTTCTCGCATCGGCGAAAAAGAGAAAAGGCAGCGATACTCTATACTGCTGTGTTTTTTTGTTCTTCTATAAAATCGCTCTTATTACAGCCCGCAAATTCACCGCACGATCGCCGGGGTCTCCTAACGCGACTCGACGAGACTACTGTATTATCCGTCGATTTTCTAATCTCCGGCAGATCGATGGAATTCTAATAACGGCTCATTTGTGATTCGCTCACGGGCGTTTTCGAAGCGATACGCGAGCTCGTGCGCGCTTTTCGTTTCCATCTCCGTCAATTTAGCGGGCTTTGAAATTCAAATACAATTTTCACCCGATATTCTGCGCGATGTATAACTCTTTTCGAATGGCGAGCCGCGGGTGAGTATATTTACATATATACGCGCCGCGAAGCTATGGTAAAAAGCAAAAGTGAAAACAAAGGAAAGGAAAATGCCTCCTTCGCTCTATATACACGACGATGTAGATTTATTCAGAGTCCGAGATCCGGAGTCCGAGACAAGCGCCAGAGCGAAATGAATGGACCTACGTGCGCGTCGACAGTCGCGACGGTTGAATGACAATTAAACGAAGAAAGCACGCGCTCCTCCCTTTTTCCACTCGATTTCGTTCGTGTATACCTATGTATGTAGGAGCGCTCGCGCAGATCAAAGAATGCGTGCGTCCGTCGGAATTTTGTGTGTAAGTGTGTGTATATCTGCGCAGAGAAAGCTGGAAGTAATAATAATTGAGCGAGGAGCTGCGAGGCTTTTTTAATTGGAGTGGACGACAAGCCACAAGAAGATTAGAACACTTATTTTGAGATTGTTTCCTTCCTCATTGTTAACGCGTGAGATATGCCGGCGTTACGCGCTCCTGCAGGTTTCACTTTTCGCTGTATTTTACAAATTTGAAAAGTTATTCAACTTTTCGAAAGTTGCCTTTACTTCCTTTGTCGAGAATTTCTACAGGATCGACCTTTTTTGGTGTTGGTAATTGAAATGACGCACACACAGCTGGATCATTTTTTTTAATTACTTTTAATAGTCGCAATAGAAAAACAATGTACAGAGACAGATTCCATATTGCTAACCGACAAAAGTCCTTCTATATGTGTAAAGTAACATACAAATCGTCGTGTAATAAAAAAAAGTTACAATAAGTAATAATAATAAAAAAAAAAGAAGTTGATTGTAAGTAAACGTACGTGTAAAATAGGTGGCTTATTTAAATGTCTAGCGGCTTAAATGCTTATTTCGGATTCTCTCTTCCCCTTCAACTACTTACAATCACTGAATCATTTAAATATAATAATCATATTACAGACCCTCTCTCTTTATTTTCTTTTTTTTTGCTCGCGAAGACACAAAAGTGTATGTGTGTGACGTTTCCTTGTTTATTTTTTTCGTTTTTGCTTCATTTTCTTTCATTAATTTGAGATTCGCTTAAAAGCTATATGTAATTTTCTTCGTCGTACTTTGGTTTTAAATTAAGGACTAGCGTGTTAAGCTTCACTCTGCCTTCGTGCATTTGTTTCGTAGTTACATCGTTGACACAATGAAAAATATAAAGAAACTCGTTAGTCGTTATGTTCGAGTTACAACGAAAATCGCCACACGTTACGAAGGACGCGAACAATTCGACTTTGCGTCGGCGGTGTAAGAAAAATGCGAAGGTGTTGAGATGTACAATTTATATATCGATCGACATTTCATTTTATTTTGAATAACAGAAATTATCGAGTAACAGCTTATTATTCAAATTAAACAAATAATATCTCTCTTACGTACTATAGTTAAAGATAACGTAACATGTGTTTTTTTTAAATAATTAAATTATCGTGTAGTGAAAGAAACGTATTAATTATAGTGACTTTCCTTTAGAAGGAAAACAAACAAACGAAATCAATTTCTCTGACGTAGCGTAATAATGCAAAGATGACAGGCGAAGCACACAGAGCTGTACTGTACCATTTAGAATCGGAAATGGAATTTAGAATTAGAATGTAAAAATACTATATATATGTACAATAATTAATGTACGATGAATTTTTTGTTAATTATATTATACAAGTTTCTCATCATATCGGAGAGCTTTTTCACCTTCTTTCTCTCATTCTCGCTCATTCTCATTATCTCTTGCACTATTTCCCGTCTCTGCGCGGTATATCATTATGATTTCGCACAAGTGTCCTTGAGATTATTACTTTTCCATTCATTTCCTTAGTTTTTTTATTCCCTTAATTAAGACGGAGGATTTACACTTTTTTTAAAATCTTTGTTTACACGGAATACTTACGGATATAAACGAGCTTGATGATGAAAACGTCTGTCTTTGTGCACATCTCACACGTGATTTTTTTTTTGTTTTGTTTTGTCTTTTACATTACACATCGAAAAACATTTACTTAATGTATTGGCACATAGGTGGAAGCGTTCGCACGTACCGAACCAACAGGGTTTTTGCGTGGGCAAAAAAGGAATAAGTTTGAGAGATCGGCGAGACGTTACACGAAGCGCCGAAGATAGCATTATTCTCTCTTTGTCTGATTATACGGCAGCTTCGTTAGAAGAGAATATATCGTTCGAAATATTGGCTTTTTCCTTTTTGACTTATGTTCGTCTAAAAAAGATTTATATTACGATCATAATAAATGGCCAAACTACGTTGTGATATAATATTATTTATTTTTAAACACGTGGCCTCGTACTGTCAGAGTTAAAACTTTTTTAAACACGGACATGCACTTCAATTTTTAGCCATCAAATGGTGGATATGATTGTGAGTATGATTTATGACCGTGTATCATGTGGTGAATACAAATCCTTTCTAGACCAGTACTGTGATTAAAATTTTACAATTTCTGGTAGTATCAAAACTCAAATCCACGCGAAAAAAGTATTTTAACAATAGTGTATAAATACAGCTCGAAAATCGTGGTGAAAACAAGTGGAAAAATTGCTCATATAAAATTCGTACAGTCAGTGCATTGTATGCGATATACTATTTCGAATAACTTCTAAAAGAAAACAAGTAAAGATAATCTCTCTTGTTTGGCTCTGCATTCGGAAACAGACGACAGCGCATTTTCCGTATGTATAGTAGTGCCTTATCATTTTTTTCGCTTACATTAAGGTTTTTTTTCTTATTTTTTCATCGAGTTAATGTGATAACGAGTTTTGTAACTGGAAAGGGGCTCGGAACGAAAGCCCGGTGTTAATGCGATTTGTTATTCGATATATCCACATTATTTTTTATACACAATACACACTCTTAGTAAATTACACAGTTTTTATTCTTTAATGCTTACTCGCGCGTTCACCTGTGCACTTATACGTTCGTTCCCCTCATTTCCATTCGATAATACGCAGTATTAATTATTTCATGTATTTCTGTTTATTAAAAAGGACCACCACCACCACCACATACGATGAGTATTTTCGACGAAGAAAAAATCGCGCGAAGATGCAAAGTTTGCGATGAGACCCTATATTTTACTTATTACAAAAGCTCTCGATCTTTTCTTATTCTCCACTTTTTTCGTATTTATTGATATATGTAATTCGTAATGCGTATTTCAATTTTCAATATCTATCTAAGAATCAATTATGTACATTATTTACAAGTTAAAATGATTAATTCTCGTTTCACACACGATCTCACGCTCTTGCACATTCTCTCATAATCTTAATGATTGTATAATTAGGATTGACTATGCCTTAGAATAATCAACAGAATTATTAGTTTTTTTTCTTTGCTATCATGTAAAATATCAAATATCGTGCCGTATTATATTAGATGGTATGTATATCTCCAAGGTACTCTTGTGGACGTATATCCGCTCGCTCACTATTCCGTAAATTTTCGTTCCACCGAGAGAAAACAAAGTTTGAATCACAAATATTTTATTTGAAGTCGAAAAATTTAGCCATGACAACTAAATTTTTGGTTTACTCATATGAGAAATCTAGCCTACTTCATAGAAAAATTAAACATTTTCTTCAAAGAACTTCAAAACGCGACCTAATAACATTCAAAACTTCGAGTTACAGTCTTTTAAACTCTAGCACTATTTGCTACACAAAAAGATCGTAAAAAACTTTCTGCGAAGTTTATAGAACGTAAAAAAAGTTTAGTTGACACAGTCAAAAAATGTTAAACCAATATTTATTAAATTTTATTTTTTCTCAGTGCAACTCACTTTCATTTTCTCCAACATATTTCTAGCACTACTAATCAAATACTTTGGAGATCACATAGTCTAAGAAATTGTTGTTTTTCTTTCTTTTTCTCCCACTCTCAGGTATTGTTTAAGTTAATAGATGATTCGTTAATTACAAATATAAAACATGTATATGTAAATAGAACCTCTTAATTATGCGCAAACATGTTCTCTAATTGAGCATACGTTAATTTCTTCCGTTTTACTCTATATCTCGTCACTTTGCTCTTTTCACCATAATTCATCAGTCTAAGCCGTGACTCCTTGGCTTCGTACACACGTGTAACAGTCGGTATTTTCTTTATTTTCATCGTTTTTTTTTAATTTACTTCAACAATACGTGTTCGTTCGTAAACTTCGTAGGCTTCTACTATTTTTTTTTATAACAAATCATCGCAATAATCAATTTAACAGTATTTGCAATATTTTATGCTACACAAACTTCTCTTTCATAAAACTCTTTTCCTTGTCAATAATAACCGTAAACGTTTCGCGCGCGACACCTGTAAATCTGATCTTTTTTAGTATTATAGTGTACACATTTTTTAATACACTTTTAACAAATTTAAATCAATCACAATTGTTTTCCGAACAACGAAATCACAGAAAAATTCACATCACGAAACAATTTTTACTAAAATCTTGTGACTTCTTGAAAAAAATATACTCTTATTCATTTCAGAAGAAACACAGATGAAAACTATGTAAACTTATCAAGTGTCGCTCGCTCCCGCAGGAAAGCAGTTGCTTCACGTATGTACGTATATAATTACAGTAGGCCAAAAAACGTATTCAAAAGTTGCACGTACTTTGTTCCTTATCGCGGACACTGCGGTGTCTTTATCGTCTTTACTTCAAAAAATATATATGCGAACTACTTAGGCTTTCCACGTAAAATGAAAAAAAAGAAAAGAAAAATGATAACGATGTTACGTCGTCTTTAAACTTGCGACAGTATACAGGGTTCTTTGTCTCTTCCACTGTCTTTTCTTTTAGTCTTTGATGCCCTATAACGCGTTTATTTTTTATTATATAGCCTACAGCGTAGTGCAAGACCCTCATATGATCCATTTGAATTACTTTTTTTTTTAATTCTTTTTATACCTGTGTGTAGGAATAAATGTTAACGTTTTTAATACGTCGTGAACTTGTTGATGTGTATGTCGTGTTGTCTTGTGCTTACGCTATTTACACGAACGATCGATCGATTGAGAAATAAATGCAAAAATATATGTGTATATGTATGTATATATAAACACTCAGTTGAATGGGTTCATATATATATATAGGGATATAATATCATGTCTTCTGCTTGTCGCGGATATTAATTCCGTATTGGCGGGGTATGTACAAAACATGATTCGAAACGATTCGCGTGAATTTTGTTTTCATTTTTAGTGTTGGCGTATGTACGTGGATCAGAGAATCTAAAATTGAACTCTCTATAGGAGCAGAAAAATAAAATAGAAACAGAACAATCGAGCAACTAATGAGACCGTATATATGCTATTGTCTTTTCCATAAAGATATATCACTACAGCGAGACACTCACTTTCATGTCTTTCAAATGATTATCCGGCGAACGATTTATTTTTAAGAAGCAGAGTTTCGCACTAATTTGCATTCTCGCCTTTAGATTTTTGTTATACTTTTCCCGTCTGATTTGACTCGCGCTCGATGTATTTCTGTCAAGACGACGTGCTTTTTGCTGATCTCGCGTATTCTCGCAAACATTTTCATACGGAAGGCAAACAGACTCTGGACTTTGGGATATTTATTTTTATATTAAGAAAAACGTCAGTCGTCTCTAAACGCACTTAAACGCTTACTTTACAATGTGGATATATTGACTTATTCGGAAGCGACACTGAAAAGAGTGACAATCGCCTCGTTGTTTGTTTATTTATTTTCTGTCCGCCCGATTTTTCTCCCAAGCTGATATAAAATAAAAAAGAAGCCCCTCTGAAAATTTGAAGGTTCTACAAATGTAAAACTTTGTAATAAAAGATAGTCGATACGTATATAATATGTCGTACTCTGGCGAATACTTTTTTCGAGAGAAGCTGCACGTTATACTAAAATCATCGTAGGTCGCGAGAGCCGATTTGGACGACTTTCGATAGGTATCCACTCCTCTCGAGACAGCTATAAAAAACTTTGGTTGCACCAAATTTCCAGAGAAGATTCCTCGCGAAAAGTAATGATTAAAAACAACGAAGCAAATAATGATCAATACATGAACAACTGTTCTTATCGTATATTAAAATCCTAAAATAGCTCACTTATTCTCAATCTCACACTATTTACACACAAAAGTAATCTCTCACTGTACAAGGTATCGACGCTCACAGAATCATTATCGCACATAACGGTGTCCACTATTTGTTTGTTTATATCCACGAGCACTCGAACGGAAAACCGCGGCGTTGCACTCACAGTTGCTTTTTTCGCATGATTAATGTCATTGTGGGGAAATCGTCGCTATCGTCGATCGAGCATCCGTTCGATCGCTGGCAAAATTCACAGGATTGTCCGCTCGCTTATACATAGATATATATATATATATATATATATATATATATATATATATATATATATATATATATATATATATATATATATATATATATATATATATATATATATATATATATACTTTTATCAAAGAAATAGCTCTCGTACAAGAGAAATACAGTGTACAAAGGACGTTAAAAACGATTTCAATATGACGCGATCAGTGCTCGTATATCAAATGGAAAGTTCAGATCCGATTTCGGTCGAAAAAGTTTGTAAAACTCTTAAAAAAACTTACTTGATCGGTAAGCAAGGGACATGTTTTCAGTCGGCTTCTAAATTGAAAAGACAGATTGTACGCGGCAGCGGATAATACCCGTTCGAATTTCGCCAGCTCGATTCCTATCCGGTACACTCGAAATGATCGACGACATTCGAAACTAATCTGGCGGCGGCGGCAGCAGCAGCAGCAGTAGTAGTCGTGTCCATTAGAGCCTAGTGCTGTCCTCGTCGCTGTCGGCGTCGCAGTCGAGCTGCTACATCATCTCAGTGGCATCCCGGCGAACTCAGACGAGGTGCCCGTCAATATCAGAGTACTGCGGCGTCGATGTGAAAGTTGACAGTGGGTGCCCGTGGGAATGTCCGGGGATGGGGGCCGCACGTGCAAATGTAGCTGGCGGGGGGGGTACCGTCGGCGGCAGAGGTGACTTTGTTCCGGCAGTCATAACAGTGACGTCTGGGGGGGGCACAGGCCGCGGCAGGGTCCGCGTCCTGGTCAGCGTACCCATGCCGGAACCCAAGCCATGGCCCCCGCCGAGGCCTCCCACACCCATGAGGAGGCTCGTCCCGTGGCTGCCGAGACCCACCGCACTGTTGCCCCCTTGCTGATGCTGCAGCTGCTGATTGAGCTGATGCTGCTGCTGTTGCTGCTGGTGATGATGATGGTGCCCGGAGGCAGGACTGAGGGAAGGATAGTAGGCGCCCGGGCCCGGGCCCTCGAGGATCGTCGAGGTTGGGGCCGGGCTCGGGTTCGACTCATATCCCATAAAGCGACCGCTCTCCACCTCCACGCTGTAGAAATTTACGTCGGAGGGTGGAGCAGGACTCGGATTGCCTATGTAGCTCGACTTCGAAGCTGAAAATCACAAACACGATTACATTATTAATCTACTGGGGGATGGCTTTAAGCGACATTATATCGCAGATTAAGCACGGGGCAGATGCTTCTCTCTATAGCTTTTCACGCAGTTGCTGAATTCCAAAGTCATCAGTGCGTGCAGATCGTTATTGCGTGTTCCCGACGTGTCTGACACAGTTCGATTGTCACTACTTTCTACGCACCGACTCTTTTTTCTTTCTTCACTTTCGATTGAACAAGGAGGTCGAATCGTCGCGTTAAGACTAGTTTTTCGAAAGCATGTTTCTGTCGTGAAAATCGTCATGATGACGCAATGAATCATTAATAACTTGTAGCTCTAATTAATAACTAGAAATTCTCTTTCAGCTGCGTGAAAAGCCATACCTGAAGCGTGGAATTCGATACTTTTTTTCAGAAAAAGATGTATATCAATTATCGGAAATCCACGTATTATTTTTTGATAATTATACTTCATCTTTCTCGTATATTCGAAATGCTCGTATACATCTCTTTCTAGGGCATATTTTATTTTTATAAACATTAATTATCAGAACTCACGAAAGATACACGCCTCTCAATACTGTCAGAACGTGTATCCTTTCAAACAGTTTCTCATGGTAAATGTGAATCAATGCATGTCAGGAGTAATGTTTACAAAAACGAACATGCAAAAATTATAGCGAAAAACCTCACAAGCATGATATATCAGCTCGCGCGTGCCTTTCCTCTCTGCCATCTCATAATGATACTCTATTTGAGCGTAATCGTATAGACTAACGAAGCAAGAAGCTCCCAATAATTTTTCTCATGCTCTGCTTAAAGTAGCTTTTTCATAAACTAAGAAATACGGATAACGAGAAATAATAATCGGCAGTATATAAGTACGTAAGTACGTTCGACCTGTATATAATTAGACTTTCACTCCGATCGAATTGGCTCGTTTATTCTTGATTTGAGAAATCCGACACTTTTTACTTTCAAACTGTACTTATGATGGGCGGCGTTGCTCTCTGCATGTAATTGTATTAAATTGTAGTACTGCGCTGACGTACCACTGAAGGAAACTAATTCAGCAGAACGTCGTTATTTCACGCGGCATATCGAATTAACAAAGTTCGCTGAACCACTATAATTTTATTTATTTCCGAGAAAAAGCGCACTATAAACTATTATTATTCTATACAAAACAAAAGTATGAAATTCAAAGAAAAAAATCAGACGAATCAATCAAGTGAGAAATGAGCGCGCATTGAAAGTGCCGTGGGTTGCAAGATGAACTGTTTAGTTGAATATAAAAAAACTCGCGGTGGTCGATGAAACACATCAAGTCAATAACAGTTACATTCGGGACTCAGGGGGCAGACGGGCAGATCTGGCCAGATCATTTGTGAAAACTCTCAAAAAACTCAAGTGTGAAAGCCATACGCTGTGCTGTGACTGCAACTGACCTCTGTCTCTATTTCTTTCATCTAAAAGTATCGCATGTTCATGCCGGATAGCATAATAGCTTATCGATATAATAATAGAATGAGTATGTCCGCAAGCTTGAATGCGAATGACAGTGGGCGGGCGATGAAATTGCTTGTATCTTAGGTCTATAATATAAGTATGTAATAATACAAATAATATGCAATAGAAAATGGATCTGGCCAGTGATTCGTGAGATAAGACACCAAGAGCGATATATACGTTAAATCTCGAGAGGTTTTCGGGCACCTAGGCATCAGATTGTCGGTGCGCATAGCAGCGGGAGTATCGGTAGTGGTATCGGTAGTAGTAGTAGTAGTAGTAGTAGTAGAGGTAGTAGTAGTAGTAGTAGTAGTAGTAGTAGTAGTAGTAGTAGTAGTAGTAGTAGTAGTAGCGTTGATGATTTGGATGGGTGACGCACCAGATAATGTACCACTGGCGGTGGTGCGCTGTGGCGGCGAATCCATGTTCATCATGCTAGGCAGGTGATTGCTTCGTCGGTTGAGCGTGCCCTGCTGGTGGACCTGCATCTCCAGGCCGCTTTTGCCGTAATCCGGCAGCGTCGGATCTATCAGGTAGGTGCTCGCCGCGGTCTTACGTCCTTCGTCCTGTTCAGGGCAAAACATACATTCGTGGCGTGTTTTTTGACGGCTCAACAACTTTCTAAGTAGTTGCAAGCTTTTTCGACTTGCTGGTGATTTTGATTTTTATTTTGATCGTGTGCAGTACATATGGCATTTTATGCGATGAGGTGTGCGAGCAATATTTCGGTGTGAATGGAAGAGAATTTTCGTTCGACTGATCGTTGCCTTTGCCATACAAATGCTATGTACATAATTTTTGTTTTCACGTAAAAATCTGGCATCATCTCTTGCGTATGATGCCAATTTTTTATTTCATGCAAGTTAGTGATATATTTAATAAGATACGTTTGCTTTCTGATTCGTGAATATATAGAGAGACACATGCTTCTTGGAGAATGAAAAAACAAACGTGATATTGATAATCGATCGGTTCTAATACTAACCCCCGGAGGATATAAGCGTTTGGCTGAAAGAACAGAATAGAAGGACAGAGATAGAAATTTCATTTACAGGATCTATATAGGGAATATAAGATTATTAATTAATAGAGTAAAAATAATGAACCAAGAGAAGAAGTAGTGTGCGTATCTTAAGCAGACTATAGTAATAATCATTGTAAGAATAATACAAAATTAAAGAAAAGTAAAAATAAAATAAAAATCAAGGGACGAAAATGAAAAGGGTTAACAGAACTCAAACCTACCCTCCGGAGTTACTTGTTACTTAGAACATATTGACTGATCGCACTGACCACGTAATCGTTTGCGTCGAAGTTGACGTCGCTCTTCTCGTCCGACACCGAGCTCAACTCGCCGGTCATCGTGTCGCCATTCACCGTCGACGGCGCGTACATGTCCGCCGTCTGAGATTTATTTATGCCTGGAAGAATACAAAGCGTTTCGATTAACGATCGTTTTATCGACAATTCGGCAGCATGATTGGAAAGTGCCTCCGAAATTGAGTTGACGAAATCCGATTGTTTAGCGTTACATGTATAAATAAAAATTGAAAGAATAAAGAAAAAAAATTGATTAGATCAGGTGTTCTTCGATAATTTTGTGTTTAAAGTGATGCATGACTTACGATCCTTGTTTTTCTTTCTCACGATATACCACAACATGATGAAGACATTAATAATAAAAAAGACGATCGAGGTGGCGGCGATCGTGTAAATGTACTTCATCGGGCTCTCGCCCCGCTCCTTGAGCACGTCGGGCGTGAGATTCTCGGCCGCGTCGGGACCTAGACGCCGTTCGCAAACAAAAAGACAAAGAACAGGGTGAATAATTACCAGAGCGCTGGGCCTTCTTTTTCGATACGAAGGCGGTATAGACTATGGGCGTGGCAATGAGGAGACAAGCACAGGCGGATACAGCGATGATAATTACGATGATGTAGGAGGAATTAATCTCGCTGACGATCAATTCGTTGGGCGGTGCCTCACCTGCAACCCAAGCAGAAATGCCCCCGTCACCCAACAACGACTAGTGTGCAGAAATTTGCGCGCATGCATGCCAGAAGCCGGCGGAGCTTATTATCTCACGAGCGAGCGCCGCTTTATCGTATATAGCTGACGTTTAGCCGGCTCAATGTTTTACTCTCTCGCGTTTAAGCGCTTTCAGTTAATAAGTCTTTACTGCTGGATACCGGTTGTTTCAGTACGCTGCTCAGTACGATTTTTTTTCTTCTATAATACTCTACGTTCATAAACTGTTTATCACTTTAAAGTAAATTTAGGAACAGCTTTAGTAAAGGCATTTCAAAGTTACGTTGCAAATTGTACGAATAATCTAGCTTATTTTCGTGTGAAATTTTAACTTTAAGGTTTATTTACAAATCGACAATTATCTTCGAGCGTAACAATTTAAGGCTTTCTATTTTCCGGCATAGATTCACAAATAATTAGTAAGCAGAATAACATTCAAGGAATTCATGTACCAGGTGTATTTGTTAAAACGACTGTACCATGATGATGAAATACAATTAATTTCAATGAGGATTGGACATTTTTAATGGACAATGTTTTCAAGCATTGACAAATCGACAATTAATGCTCGTACTAGGTAAGTTCCTGATGTAATTACATAACAATACTTTAATATCTGCATCCAATCCCAAATGGCTAAATAGCAAATGTTACAAATTATGCATTACTTTCAACTAAATCTACGTTTCTATTACTACATGATCGGGTTCTATACCTATATTACAATTTAAAAAACTAACTGAAAGTGAAAACTATTTAATATCATAAATATACTCAATTTATTTAAATTTCAATTTTGAATAATCATTTTGGATAAATCAGGTATCGATTAAAGCTGCATTTTACTCTATTCTTTTTATACATTTTTTATAATTAAAAATCAAATTTAATGATTATTCATAATTAAAGTATCGCTTTTGATTATCTTGTATTAACAAATCTGTATATTTAAATATAAATTAATTTTAGTCTTTGGTATAAATCAGGTACAATGCGATGCATATTAGTCGAATTCTTAAATGTCAATTATTTATACATATGAGGATGAAACTTCATCTCTGTTGAGTATTACGGTATCTTGCATATGATATGAATGATAATATCCATGAAGAAAACATAAATATTATTGACTTTATGTTATTTCAAAAATACGTATACAAAATAAAAATGTTGCTTATTTAACTACGTTTTAAAAGAACCTTGATAACAAGCTTAAAGATTTCCAAACGACATCTTGCTCGCCCAGCGAGCACCCATGCACACCAATGTACCCGATTTTTCGCCAAAGCGACTGTGAAGCCACCGCTCGCCCTACGGGCAGCATTCTTACACCCACCGATCCAGAAAATGCGCACAAAAAAGCCAGTAGCGTCGCTTTATACCAGCATTTTAATAATAAATTTACTCACGTAGTGTTTGAACTTTGAGGAGGTCTGGTAGGAAGGGGCTCTTCCCCTTGGAGTTCTTGGCTCGGATGCTGAAGACGTAGTAAGTGCCAAGAGCCAGATGCTCGACCACCGCCCGGTAGTTGCCCGGCGAGACGTCGAGGTAGCGGTAGTTGGCCTCGTCGTCTCGCGCCTCGCGCCAGCGGATCTGGTGCGAGGTGGGCAGGCCGCCGTCAAAGCCGCGCTTCCACACGAGCGTCACGCTGTCGTGGGTTACGTTCACGGCTTCGAGGTCGGAGGGTTCGTCCGGAGGTGAGGTCACGTCCAAGGCGATGGACTCCGAGGAGTGACCTACACTGTTGTGCGCCTGACATTCGTACTTGCCGTAATCTGTCTGACCCACGTGGTAGACCGTCAGCACCGATTGCGAATATAACTCCGACAGCTGTTGGTGATAAAATATCTTTTGTTATATTATGTAACCTATGTTTTAATTGTTCAGTGTAAAAAATACTTGCATTTGTGTAGGTTATGCCGTATTTGTAATCAGTTACGTTTGGCAGTATCGTTTTTCCGTTGAATAGCCAAGTGAAGTGTGGTAATGGAGAACCTTTAGCTTTACAGAAGAGTTGAGCGTTAGCTCCATTATTTACGGCGGCCTTCTTTGTCAGTGGAGAATTCGCCATTTCTGGCTTGACTGAAAATAAAAAAAAGTATTTACGTTACTTTCAAAATTTCGTTCTACGTCATTTTGCTGATGTGCTTTGTGCTTACAATTCGTAATAAATAGAATAGGCTCAGAGGTGACATTGCTGATGCCGTTGTTGACGTTGCATCTGTACTCGCCGACGTCCCTCTGATTCGGATGTTTTATCTTCAGGAAGGAGGTTTTGTTGGAGTAGTAGGTAGTGTATCGGTCACCAAGCTCGGCGACGTTCGTATTTTCCTTGTACCAAGTGATATACTCGCCGCCCATTGGTGAGCCTTCGACTTCACAGAACAACTTCGCTTCGACGCCTTGAGGATAAATCACGCCTGAGGTAGAGGTGCGTACTATCGCTGCCGGATCTGTCGCGCAAGTTGGCCAATATGTTAATAAATTATTTAGGGCTCGCAGTGCACCAAGAGAGAACACTTCATTTCATGTTTCAAATACTAGCGGGATCAATGTTTCTCTCCCGGAGCAATGTGGTTTTAGTTAGATTATATGAAGCAAAGGAGGTGCAGGTAAAAAAGCGAATGGTATGAAGCCTAAAATGATATGATATGATTTATAAATGATCTTAATGTGATGTTAGTACCTATGGTTAAAATGAGTTGTACTACAAGAGTATAAAACAAAATCAATCAACTCTGACAAACTCAGAAAAACTTTTATTTTTGTGTTTTTTTATTAATGATAGAACTCAAAATTTAAGTTTGAGTGGATTCCGGACTTCCAAATAATAATGAAACAAAACAAAAAACTTGAATATCTCCGTCATACGCTCAAATCGAAAGTACGAAAACATAGAATAAAACTGAAACAAGAAGTAAGTAAAAACACACACTTGTAAAACAAGAGAACTCAAAATAATGATAATGGGTAGATACCTATAGCGCATAAATTGGGAATCAAGCGTCTAAACTGAGGCTTACATTGAACGGTCAAATTCAACTGATAAAAAGTCGTGCCCTCGTCGTTCATGGCTTCGCAGATGTAGGTACCAGCATCGTTGCGCTCGAGCCTCGTAATATTCAACGTCGAGCCTCGAGCGAGTATTCGAGTACCAGCTGCTCCACTGCTCAATGGTAAGCCATCCCGCGTCCACGTGTACGTGATGGGTTTGGGGTTGGCCCGAGCATCGACCGAGATCACGAACGGCTCGCCCTCCATGCCTACAAGCTGGTTCGGTTCCAGTGTCTCGAACAACGGTTTGTCTGTGGGATGCAAAAAAAAATTGTATATATCACTCTGAAAGTCTGCAGTATTTTCAACCATGAGTTCGAAAACTGTAGAAAATGAGGACACCCGGATAGCCGTGTAACTGCGATGGAAAGGAAGATAAAGCTGAATAAATGAAGCGGAAATTATGGTCTATAAAGCAAGTAGAATGAGTCGGATTTAGTCGGACGTTCATAACAGGTATAACTTCTCGCTATTTAACAAGTTTAATCTCTCTTTACGCAGAGCGTAGACGCACTCCGGCTTACGTTGAACTTGAACGAGATTATATGAACAAAATATACTGCAAAGAATTCGTTGTAAAATTCGACAACCAGCTACTCACACAAGATGTCGAGTGACTTGGAGTCATGGACGCTGCGATCGATCTCGGGATTCTTGGCCTGGCAGGTGTACTCTTCGCCGTTCATTTCCTCGTTGAGTTCGAGTTCGAGCTCGACGGAAGAGATGTAACCGCCGTAGAGACCGTTCTTGGTGCTATTGGTCGTACCGGTGACAGGACTGCCGGCCTTCCACCAGGACATCTCGGCCGCAGGATTGCTGCTCTTCGACTCGCAGATCAACTTGCCAGTTTTGCCTGCTCTGAAGACAGCAGGATCGGTGCTGATTCTCACCATCTCTGGTAGGACTACGAACGCGAATCGTTATTTTAATCACACGATCAAGAATTTTTATTCGAGAATTCAATTTGTTTGGATACTCACAGTAGACATTCAGGTTGACCGACTGGATGAGGGGCACCTGTGTTGCGGAGTTGTTCGCTTCGCAACGAATGTTGGCCTTGTTGTCCGATGCGTTAACCAATAAAGCCATCTCGCTGGTTACCGCGTGATCGCGTGGCCTTGTCGTACTTGTTACCTGTTTTTTAAGGTAATGACAAAAGTGAGTAACTGGGGTTAACCGCTTTGCCTAAGGGGCCTTCACGCATCGCACCAGCGTGAGTGAATTCTCACTGCGTAGCGAGGAAAAATTTCTCCCAATTTTGTTTCGAAATCTTTTACATACGTCTTTATTTATAGCTCATTTGAGAAACATGCTTAAGTGCATAATATCAATGTGAAGTTTATGCATTGTATAATATTGTAAAAAGTGATAGCAAGAGAACTTTAAGCAAAGTGTACGATTTGTTAATTTCATTCGATGCACGTGAACTGTATACGATTCACTAATGAAATAAACTTCATAAATGTGTTTTGTTAATAAAGCACGTGAGAGATGAGAACGATCGAAACTGAAGAAGCTTGCGACTGTCACCATAATTATGTAAGCGTTGGAAATGTGTGCCACGTGTTCGTGGTATAAAGTATATGCAAATGTGTGCGAGAGAAATTTTTCCGTGCCTGCTCGCAAATTTCCGCTGAGAGGGCAATTAAAAATTCAAACAAGCGCAATGAATGCTCTCAGCGAAAAAAAAGAGTTCACGGACGTACAGAATGCGATGCTGCGTTATGATACTGATATTTCATTTAACATACGAGTGTGCGTGGTGGGTGCGAAGACAGAAGAAGACAAGCCGATCAATTACCTTTTTACGTACCTGTATGTCGTTCTTATACCAAGTTATAGTCGCCGGGGGATTACCGGATATTGCGGTGCACGAGAGCTTCAGAATTGTTCCCGCGACGATGTGAGTCCTTGGATCGTAGCCGGAGATTTCTAGCCTCGAGGGTGGATCTGCGGGGAGAAAAGAGGATATTAGTAATTCATTGCTTTCTTTTATAATTGAATAGTCGTCGTTATGGGCGACTTAGGGATATTCGTCCTGGCAGCTATCTCTATTTGTATAATTGAACGTTATAGTTTTATAAAAATTTATAAGATCGTAATGAACGTCAATTCATTCAGGTATTAACAATGGAAGCAAACTTTGGGCAAATTAAACGTAATGACTTGAACGCAAAAAGCCAATTAAATTCCGAAAATGCAGATTTCATTCTCTTACAGATGACATTGATGGTGTGGGTGCCGACGATGGTCTCGGACAGCTTGATATTTTGCGCGTGACAAACGACGACGGCCCGCTGTGCGACCTTGTTGATATGAAAGGTGATGTTGGAGGTGGTGATGAAGCCGCCCTGAGCCGCAGGTATGACCTTCGAGGTGCTGTTGATCCTGTGGTTATCGACGACCCACTTGATCTCCGATACAGGATTCGAGATGTCCGTCGTGCAGGTGATCGTCACTCGCTCTTCAGCCCTCGCCTCTTGTGGGCCGGTCAGCTCTACGCCCGTCGGCGCGACTGAAAGAAAAAACCATGTCACAGGACGTCCCGAAGCAAAAAGCCATGACCGCGTGCCCCAAACGCAATACTTACACAGAACGCTGAGGTCGACGTGGGTCGTCATGGGCGTGACGCTCATGACGTTGGAGACCTTGCACTCGAACCTGGCCTTGTCGTCGCTGGCCTGGGCGATGAAGCTGAGCACGTTCTTCGAGATCCGGCCCTCCGTCGTGTAAACCGAGTGCACGACCTCGCCGTTCCTGTACCAGACGACCTGGGCCGGTGGGTTACCGCCGCGAGATTTACAGGTCAGCTCGACCTGCTGACCTCGACGCAGCGTCTCGCCCTCGACGTAGCCTTCGATGTACGGGGGTCCGGGTTTGTCTGATCGAGAGGAAAAAAAAATTTCGTTTCGTTGGATTAGGTTCATTGCGAGACGGCTGACTAAACTCGGATCTCTTCTACTCGCAATATCGTTTTACTATCAATGAATAAAGCGCTTAACGGGAAAACTTGCGGCGAATCAAGCAAAGATACAGAGCACCGAGCAGAATAATATATAAAAAAAGTAAATTCCGATTGATTGGCCCGGCTTTATTTTATACCGCTGCTCCAGTGAGCCAAACTTCTTCGAGTGGATCCCGGGGAACCCCGAGGCTTCGAGCTTTTACTGCTTTTCGGCGGTTTTAGTCCGCGGAAGGATACTCCATTCGACGAGGAAATGTTAATCAGTTGATTCTGCAGCTCCGCCTTTTTAATATATATAAAAAAAAATTGACGTTCGATGGCGAAATTGAATTGAAGTCCTCCTCCTATCGCGTTGCCGCGCATAAAAAATTTTGCACTTCCGTCGAGGCTACAATTTCCGGCTCATTTTTCATCGTCCCAAATCAAAGTTCGCAACGGAAATTCTTCATGAGGGCCGAAAAATTCTAAAAAAAAAGAATCTACTCCCAACCGCAATACCATCTGCAATCCCCAAGCCAATAAATGCTCCCCGGCCAAGGAGTTAAATAATAAAAGCTCTACCGTGGAAAGCGAAATCGATCGAGCTATACGTCTATATACTCACAGAAAACGGATAGCTGAGCACTGGCTCGCATGGGTTTCTCGATGTGTATCGCCGGATGCTTGGCCTCGCAGGTGTACACCATCTCGTCGTCGTCGGGCGTCGACGTTATGGTGATCGAGCCCTGCGTGTCGTACTTCTCGAGCTTGCCATCCTTGTAGTCTGGTAGCTTCAGCACGTCTTTCTCTGTAAAAATTCGAACGATAACAGTAATACTTCACGTACGTATTCATATACAACCAGGCCGCGCTCGAAAACAGTTCCGCGTCGTCGGCTACTTTAATCTCGAGTTAAAAGCTCCCGCAGGGGGGCGAGTCGAGCTTTTTTAGTTTCGGCTCGTTTGCACGTGCGCGCGACTGGCTTTCTCGCTGTCTTTCCTTCATTTTTGAGCGGAGCTTCGTTGCGCGCTCTGTTTTAAAACTCGCTCTTTACTCCGTGGCTTTTCTTTTGCGGTCACGCGCGCTACGAATCGCGTCGCGAGTCGCGGCTTTTTTCCGTCGCTTTGCGCCTGCGAGCTTTTGAAAAATTCTTTCGAGAGTGTGTGTGAGATGTGATGCGGAAAATTCAAAGAATGCTGCTGCCGCTGCTGGTTGTTCATTTTTATCGTGCTTTTTGTGAAAATAAATTATTTTCGCAAGCTCTCAGACCATATATACTGCGGCGCCGTAAGTGCGCGTCGTTTATATCGTGGAAAACGTGTTCCAAAAATTTCCTCGGCAAAAAAAAACAATTCCCTACCAATATAAGCGCGAGTTTTAGTGCCGGGCGTGCGTATATATATATAAACGAGCGCGCGTTTTCCTCGGGTAACTCTTTATTACTCTTCTCCGGCCGGTTTAAGCCACCAGCGAGCGAAGCTCGCGCGAGATTTCATTTTGTTTAGCCGCGCGCGGGGTGAGAAGCTGCTGTGGTTTCCAGGGAATTTTTCACCGCACCGGAGATAATTAAGAGAACTACTATACGTTTTCATTCCGCGACTGTCTTTTCTCATTGAAGTTTTCATTTTTCAGCCGATAATAATTGGTTTATTTATTTCGTGGAAAAGACTCTTGCCACTGTACTCGGTCGTATACAATATATAGACACTTGAAATTTTAATACCATTCGCAAAAACGATATCATAAAAAAAAACGAACCGCTTCGATAAGAGCTTCTCGGCTCGCGCTGAAAGAAAGTCAACGAAATAAAGCTTGATTCCATTTCGGAAATAGGATCCGAGACATAAGACAGGGGTATTACAAGGCGTTAAATGAAAAATTACAGCTACGCGCGGAAAAAGGCTGGCGAGCCTGCGAAAAGATAAACACAAAGGCGGTCGCGGCGGCTGAAATCAGTTTTCCTCGCGTTTCCTCTCGTCGAGGAATAAACCCTCCCTCCCCGTCGGACGTCCCCGTAATTTGACTTAACCCAACGACGACGGCAGCAGCAATTTCTCGCAGTTTTAGTGGCTGAGCCGTAAAAGTCGATAGTCGCGCGCGCCGTCGAGAAAAAAAGACGAGGATCGGAGTAGAGAGAACGAGAGAGAAAAAACAACGAGCGAGTGGGCTAGTAAAATCTTACGATAGGACCGGAAGGCGAAAGAGAAAAAAAATGGCAGAGGGAAAATATTTGCCTGATTCGCGAGGGTATTGTAAAACTTTGTGAATACTGCTAAACAACACACACACACACTTCCGGTATTTCGATCGGAGACGGCTCGTAAAAACTTTTTTTCAATCGAAGGAATAGGCGACCGATAAATATCGAGGCTCGTTCGTCGTCGCTACGAAAAAAGGAGGAACCTCGGGAAAAAAAGAACTGAGCGCGTGCTTTTTCTCCGTGAAGAGAGAGAGAAAGAGGCTCTTGGTCAATTGGTTGGTACATAACTCTGGCGAGCTTCCAACTTTCCAAAATCAACGAGAGCCTCCCCAGCCGCTGCTTTTCTCCTGCGGTTCACGTCGTTCCTATATGCGCAGAGGCCCGAGGCTTTTGCATTTTCCGGGCAAATCGCTTCCTGTATGGTCCTCCAGACTCTTGTTTTCGAGAGGCCGATGGAGGATTTTTAAGGCTTTTGGTTTATTTACGAGCTCGCGAGTGCATTTTTATTTTTCTTCGTGCGACGATATATATGTATGTAAGGCGACGGAAGCGAAATTAATGTTTTTCTTATGGTTTTTGCCTCTCGAGGGGCCGTTTACGAGGAATTTCAATTTCCATCGGAGAATAATCGCGTCATCGTCCGCCTCTTTGCGATCAAAGGGCTCTTGCAATACTGTGAAAAATGACTGTTTTTAATTACTCCGTACACGCTTCGAGCGAATTTTCGCGAAATTCGCTTTCGAATCGACGACGCAATTGCCTCGGAAAGTTATTCAATAATCACGCGTCTCTATATATATCGTTTCTTAATAAATATTTTCATTAACAAGTATAATGCGAAAATTCTGATAACATTCGGATATGTATAATTAATTAAGTTAAAGCGAATGACGCGCGTCGTTGATGGCAATCTCAAAATTATTTGCTCATAATTATAATAATTAATGCCGACTAGTGTATACATATATATATATACGCAAAGCAAAACAAGAAGTTAATTAATTAACGATCCCGAGTAGATTCTTGGAGTTAATTAAGCAAAAGCTTTTAGATTAATACATACGCTGGCGCGCACGCGTTGTTTATGAATTCAAAGTTAGCTTATATTATATTTGCGCACCGGAGGTGCTTACGGATATTGTTTACAACAAACGGCTTATAACTTGTCCCCGGCGCGGATGAACTTTCTCAAAGGACCAACTTTTCGACTAATTTACAAACTCGTAATAATAGAGTCTACTGACCGTCAGCGATCGGGACGGATGTGACGTGGATGTCTCCGCCCTTGATCTCGACGTTGCCACGATACCAGACGATCGTTGCCGCAGGTTTGGCCATCCGCACGATACACTCCAGCTTCAGCGACTTGTTCTGCTCGATCTCAATCTTGGAGTCACGCGAGTGGCTGATGATCTCGACCGACTGGGGCGGTGCTGTAAGCAGAAAAAATGAGGTCGCACTATTAATCACCTGTGCAAAAATGTGTATATATATATTATATATATGTTTTTTCTTCGTCGCAGAGAAGGAAAGTTTTTCCGTCTCGAATAAACAATTCTCGAGCGTGAGTGCAATGAAAAATGCAGTACAAATTTCAAGCCTCGCTCGAAACTTCACAATGAATTTCACTCGCTCGCGGAGTCGGCGGTGGGAGATTGTAAAATTTTCAAGAGCTTACAACTGCCGCAACTATAGCCTTACAAGAGAGAGAGAGAGAGCCAACTGTATAACGAGGGAAAAAAGCCACTCCGCAGTTCCCTTGCAATTAATTAAAAAGGGAGTAAAAAAAACAAAACTCGCGCATCGGACAAGCGTTTATTTCATCCAGTTTAATTAAACGTCCAGCTGCTGCTCCGAGGAAGGATCGAAAAAGGCAAAAAATTATATATCGCGCGGGAAAAAAGAACATTTTTATATACAGCTACGCAGCTTGCCCAGGAAAATAAAACGGAAACTTTTTGACGACACGCCGTTTATACTCGTGTATCCGGGGCGAAGGAGCGTAGCTCCCTAAAAAAGGGGTATACCGAGAGAGAGATAGACAGAGAGAGAGAGAGAGCGGAGCGAACTTAACAACTGCGCGCTGTCCTAAAATGAATTTATTACACAGAGCGACGCGGCGAGAAAGACAGAATCAAACTAAACTCAGCCGTGTCCGCGAGAAAGACACGGAGGGAGGGAGAATTACACGGAAACTCGAATTGGCTTATACCCCCGCTGCACACACATTTCCAACTTTCGTTATATATACGACTACTGCGCGGGATCAGTCTGACGGAAACGCCGCTGCTAAACTTTCAGACCAGATGCGCGAGTGTGTGTAGCCGAGAGCGCAAAATAATTCTGTCGCGCGAGTATCCAGTAAAAACGAGACAATTTTCGGATGATTCGCCGCGAGCTGTATACCTGCGCGTTTTGCGGGGGAGGCGTCGGAGCTTTAGTAGGGGGGGGGGTATGGAAGCTCGTAAAACTGCGTCACGCGGAAGTGCGCGCGGGCGGCTTGTTTGTTTGTTTATTTGTTCGCTGTGTGTATACTGTTGCCGATGTTCGCAGGTGTATAATGCGCGGCTCGCGCCTGATTAATTCCACTCGCGACTCACTGCTTTTTGCGGGACTGATGTGCGCGCGTGTGTCATTCTTGTTGACGGATATTTATGCGAAGACTATGACGCGCGTGTCTGCTGTTTGTGAGACGAAAAGACGTTGAGATATATAGTCAAAAGAATTTCGTAAATTTTGAGAGCAAACGAAATCTGCGGTTTGCTTCTTGATCTTCGTTTTGATCATCATCGTCATCAAGCTACGGCCGGTCGTCGCGTCGTAAAAATCCACGAAACTTGGCACTTATATATATATATGTAACTTTCGACGGGGCGCACGTGCGAGCCATCGCGTAAAAGTGACAAATAGCCAAGCCTCGCGTCCTTTTTCTCTCATATATATATATATATATATATATATATATATATATATATATATATATATATATAGCTGCCGAAAAGTGCGGGCTGCAGCGAGTTGGCAAGCGCGGCATTAAAACTTTGCATCCTATAGTTCTACATTTTCGTTCCACCAGCCGCTGCTATTTTTCCATCCAGGGGAGTACTATATAGGCTCGCGTTTTATAGTTTTCTGAAAAAATTGCCTCGTTTTTCGCATAACTGATACATATAACGTACCCCCCGAATACGATCCCCAGCACACAGTAGACCTACCGCTGTTTCCGCAGCTAAATTCTGCGCGGAGAGAAGAATGTCCACCGCGTGGAAAGTGCGTAAACGCGAGCGGCAACGGTTAAAATACGCGTGGTAAATGAAACAGATGGAAGCCGCCCCGCGTCGAGGACTATTATTCCTTCTAATCTCTCGCTCTCTTGGTGCACCTTCTTGGTTTTCTAAGTTCCGCTACGGCGAAATTACAACGCGCGCGCCCGCACAAATCACAATTAGCCAAGTTTAAAGGCAGAGAGCGTAGGTGTGTATATATATATATAGGAATGAAGACTTATCGATTTTCGGGTTTTAATAGCCCGCGGATTATAACTCTTTATACTCGTGCGTTTTAATAAACTGTAATATCCGCAGTACTTTTAAAACACATTACGAACGGAGTATAGATTTCTCGAGATTCATTAGCGGCGCGTTTTATATTTTTTTAAAAGAAGCCAAGTCGGCTTGCTGACGAATATATATACTAATACAAATACACTCGACTACTTTCCGATTTTTCCCCGTCTTGCGCGCTCGCGTCTCGTAAAGAATTCAATTACGCCGCCTTGAATTATCAAGCAGTCGGCGCGCTCGATTCTTTTTCGCTCCGTTGGAAAGATGTAAAGCGTTCGCTCCCGCGCGCGTTTTAGCTCGCGCAGGGCAAATAAAATATTATCGCGCTGTGCCGCTGCTTCAAAGGGATGTGTATTATATGCGCGTGCGTGTGTGTATATATATATATACGTGTAACCGAACATGCCTTTGGAAAAGACTGAATGAGGCCATATATAGCCATTGCAGTAACGAGTCCAGGTTTATTATGCATTGCCACTGCGGAGCTCCGATTCAGGAGTAATGATGTAACGATTCCATATATATACGCGCGGGTTGTCGTGTGCGAGTCTTTTGTATCGTTTAGTTTTTCTTTTTTGCGGATTAGAGCATCCGAAGTGATGGCAAATCCAAAAAGCCGCGAATATAACGATCCGGAATAATAATAAATTTCCCGGGCGCGCCGGCAATCTCGGACAAAAGCCCTTAAAAAATAGCGTCCGACTGTGCCGTAAAAACTTAAAAAGAAAAAGATTGATAGGCCTCTCCATGAGAGAGAGAGAGAGAGAGAGAGAGAGAGAGTCTCTCCCTCGAGAGTGAGAGAACACGAACCGACCAGGAAGAAACTTTTCCAGAGAGAGAGAGAAAGCGACAGGCCGAGATTTAGATTAATTTATTTTTACGTTCCTGTATGAAACTGTGTAGGTATCACAACAGTATACAGCCCTACACACACAGACAGCGAACTCGAAGCCCGGGTGTAATTCACAGGACGACGCCGGCGCCGCTGCTGTCCCGGCGTCGAGGCATAAGCGCAATAAAAGAGAGGCAGCTGGCTGTAAAACGCGGGACTAATAATCTTTTGAATAAGACGAAGAAAGCGCTCTCCCCCCTGTATATATATATATATATATATATATATATATATATATATATACAGTCTTTGAGAATCGCGCAGTTTGTCGCGGCGCAGCGGCGGCGGGTCCTTCTTTACGACTGGGAATTTCGTGTGTTCTCCGGATGAAAAACGAGCGTAGCTTTTGCCCTCGTAAAGTGTGTGTCTTTTTTTCTAGAAAAAGAGTCCTTTGTTATATATATATAAAGTATTGGCTAATTAACTCGTTGTCCCTGTAACATGTATATATATATATATATATATATATATATATATATATATATATATATATATATATACGTATACAGCACAGACGCGTTTGCTCACGAACGTTACACATATACACACAAGACTCGAGAGGGTTAATACCGGAGCTACGTTTAAACGCTCAGACGTTAGGTTAAACATGACATGGCATGTCTCAGACAAACCCTCGTCTTATTGACTGTGTGTCGAGAGCGGCTCTCGATACATGGCTAGAAGCTAACAATCGCTATCGTGCATATATAATCATACGTATAATGATATAATACAGGACAGACGCTAAAATCCAACCTCCGAATTTCCGATCCATCACGAAAGAGTCTCTCATATATATATACACGTAACACACCTACATATGTATATATATGTAGGAGGGCATCGATTCGCACAGTAGCAGCAGCAGCAGCAGCAGCGTCGAGAGAACAGTACATATATGCAGAGCGCGTTCGCTCAGTGACTCGCAGGGCAAACAGCAGCAGGCACTGTGCAAGCAGAGGAAGGCCTCGTCGTAGTCGTCTCTTTTGCCATTGATCCCCATGTGACCCGCAGCAACGAAGCCTTCGCTCTATTTAGGTCGGCGTTGTTGCAGATGAAGTACACCAGCAGTGGAGCTCCTGGCTGCTGCCAACAACTTCCTTCTCCGTTGCAACCCGCATGCGTGTGTGTGTGTGTGGGTGTGTGCGTGGGTGTGCGAGCGGCGGCGGCGGCGGCACTTCGCACGTTGACAAAACCGTAAACGCGAGACGGTATAAAGCGAAAGGGTGTGGGAAGTTGGCGCCAGCCCATACTGTACTCGCACTCAAAAGGAACAGCGCGAGCGTTGCTTCGATGTATATATGTGTGTATAATATAGCGAAACAAAGGGCTGGGATGATAAAAAAAACGAGAGTTTGGGCAAACCGATTATTCGGCTTGGATTCGATGTAACCCTATCTTTTTTGTATATCGTGCACGCGATTTTATTAAATTTTGTTTACATACCTATATGTATAGATGGTAATAAATTACGATGGATCGGATCCATTATATACCAGCCGCGCTCTTAGACCAGCTGACAAAGCAAAAGTATACAGCGAGCGACGATGCTATCGGCCACTTGGAAAAGTGGAAGTTGTAGATTCGAGCGTTTTGCCACTGCCGGCCTTTCTCTCTTTCGATCTTTTTATTTCCCCGCCCGCCCCCTCCCCCTTCCATTTCTCTAGCGGCGAGTTGGCACTGGATCGCTGCCAGTGGTCGTGATGATAATACCTAACCAGTGTCGGGTTTTCTTCCAATTTTTTCTTCTTGCTCCCTGCGTATACGTGTGTATACATATATACATACACGGCACACGTTGAAAAGTTTTCGCTACTGTTGCCGAAGGATACGTATACGTTCGATGAATGACCAAATGTGTGCACATGTGTGCGGCGGCGATATATATAGAGTCTCGCGAGGCGTATATATATATATATATATGGCTTCTTTGATTTATTCGTCCTTTTTTGGCGGCACACAGCGCAACTTTTTCTTAATTAGAGAAGTTGGCGCGCGTTTTTCATCCTGATTGCGTGCGCGAAACGGCCTTATTGATTTACCGATTTCATTGTTTTACTTTTCACGCTGTTTATGGATTTTTTCCCCATCGCTGCTGCTGCAGTCGAGCTCTTAATTCATGAGCCGGTCGAAAGTGTTATTCAAGGCATTGAAAAAACTTTCGGCGCACAATCTCCCGCGTATGTGCAGCCCATAAACTCGCGATTCCCGCGTGTATCCTTTTTTAACGAACCTCTCGCGCTGAATTATCGCTCTAAACAGTCAGTCGATATATAAATAATCTACTCTAATCTAATCTCCGACCCCGTGAACTCTGCGGCAGCTAAATGTTTGCCGAGGAGACGGTGAATATATATAGGTATATCATGACAGCAAAGGCACACTGGTGCAGATGAAACGTCGACGTCGACGGTTCGCTGATTGATCAAACGAGACAGCGGTGCTGAGAGCGAGCGATTCGATGACTTGGGAGCGATTGTGCGAACGTCTCGAGTGCAGCGCTGGAGCTTGATAAAGGAGGGCTGCTATCGAAAAGATATGCTTGAGTTTCGAGAACCTGCCGGTGCTGCAGCTGTGTTGGCTTTGCGGTCTCTGTCTCACGATCCCGTAGGCTGCTGATAGATTGGTATTTGGGTTTCTTGATTGTGCCGAGTTTCACTGCGCGATATTCTCTACTGTTTGTTTGTTTGTTTATCTTTGCATAGATTTAGCGAAATTAAGAAGCAGAAGCACTTTTCCGATATATGTACATATAAAGCACGGGATCAGCCGCTTGGAAAACACCGTAATCGAGTGAAATCTCCTCTTCAGGCTTATTTCGTACACGTCTCGATCTTTCGTCCACGGATATGTGCGCTGCAAGAATGGAGTGACGTGTATCATACAGCGAAGGGAGTATTAGTACTCCTCGTCGTCGTCGTCGTCGTCGTCGTCGTCGTCGGGTAAAGTGCGTTGCGAAACTATTTTACCGGCTGGTTTGGCGCATCGCGCTATAGACGCGCCACTTGGAAGTTGAGCGGCGGTAACTTTCAATTGGGAGGAATTACACGCGACTATGCGCTCTCTCTCTCTCCTTCTTCTTCGAGGAGTTAATTAACGAAATTCTTAGAAGTAATAATGTTATCGTCGGCGCTGTCGTTGTTGTTTTAATTACTCGGCTCTTGATTTTGCATCGCAGCCGTTCCTTTTATTTTTTGTTGATTTTTGCATTTTTCAATATACACTATAGGGTCATGTATAGAAGTTTCGTCAAGTAATGATCTAACGAAGACCGACAAATAAGTCGAATCCATTTCCCGCGACGATATAATTGATAAAGTTATATATCTGGGAAGCCGTTAAAGATTATAGTCTACCGAGTAAACCGGCACTACACAGTGCAATAATTAAATTTTCGCGGATCAATATATCTAAAGAAATATGTATTTTTCATTCAGTGCGTACCATATATAGACATAGCTTATCGTTCGCTTCAATTCGGCTAAGGATACAGTATAATATTTTACTTTGCAATCGACAGTTCGCTTACGAATTTAAGGTATCCAAGTGCGCATAAGCCCGCTTGGTTGTGTACGGTGTACACGTTATTAAAGCAGAGGAAAAATATTGGACGAAAAGGAGGAATAAGAAGCTTTGCCGCGCAAATATCAAATTATTTAAGTCCTTAAGTATACAGTTTTACGCGCGCAGACAACGGCTTATCGATCTCTTTTTCTACGGCGAACGCGTTTATTATTTTCATAAATCTACATAAGCTATTGTCCCCGAAGTGAAATTTTTCTCCCCCGCCACTGCATGCTGCAGTGCTCCTCTATACCCGAGAAATATACCGCGGCGTAAGCGGCTTTCAAAGTCAACAGGATTATTATACTTCGCTTCGAACAAAAACTATAATTCCCCTAAAAACCGTCTCAATAAATTCGTCGCCAGCTATATCAAAACCCTTCTCTGAATCGTCCTCGTGCCCGAGAACTTAAAAGTCAATTTATCATGCTCACGTCACCTTCGCAGGGCTCGCCTTATATATATATAATTAGCGAGCTGGAGCCGCGCGCGAATTACCGCGTGTAATTTACGCCCTTCGCGCAGCGGTTGTTTTTTTTTCAGGCTCCGAAGTGCGCGACGGGGAAAGAAAATAAATTTCCGGCTTTGTCTTATCGAAGAGAAAAGAGCTGCCTGCGCTTAAGCTCCTCGTAAAAATACCGCGGCGCTGCGGTCAATTTCGGACGCAGCCTGCGCGCGCTAATGAAAGAAGTCCGAATTTCCTCGGCTGTGTGCAGCGAACTTTTCTCCTTCGCGTTTTTTTTCTGTTGCTCTCTGGTTCGCCTTGATAATTGGGCGCTGCAGATGGGCGAGAACGATTTTATGAAGGAGGTAGGTAGGGCGAGCTTTCTTCCTATTTTGTACGAAACACACGAAAAATCGAAGAGTACACGAGGTGCCGCCGCTGATGGAGACGATCGTTATGATACGACCACGGGACATTTTTCTATTCTCCTTTTAAGGGACTCTAACTCACTCGCATATAGAGCTCCGACGAGGATAAATGAACAAAAGCGCGATGCGCGACGAAGGAGTTACACGCGTCCCTCCGTGCACTGACGTTTTATACCGCATTGAATTATGCATTATTCGTCGGCCGACATGAAAATTCAGGCGAGTAGGGCTGCTCCGAGCTTCGCAGGAGGGATGGAATATTTAAAGTGGCTTTATCTTATACGCACGCGAATTTCGCGACTCGCCGCGTAGCTGCTGCGGTTCTCTACTGCGACGACGACGACGCCGCCATGTGTGAGTCTATATATATATATACGTACTGCAGTGGGAGGAAGAGAGACAAACGTCAACCGAGGAAATTTTGTACCCGAGTCTATACATATAGCAGTTCGGATGTATGGTAGAGTCGGTGTGTGCGATTGTGTTTTAAAATTTTGGCAACTGCGTAAAAAGGGGGCAGTCTGCTTCGAGAGTTAAGGAATTTATCGCGTGGAAGCAGCTTTTACCGCGCGATTAAAACTCCAGATATTTATATAACGCTATATCCCGGCGGCAGCAGTCCTTCATCATATCGGCTAAACCTAAACACTGTCTCCGTAAAGTATATTTCACGCGGGCGTCCAGCAGCAGCGGAGAGAGGGAGAGAGATGAAAAAAAACTGAATTTACCCCCGTGGGACGACGGCGGAGAAAATTTGTTGGCTCCGGTTCCGGCGCGGCAGTTGCCTTTGAAATATGGATCGCAATCTTGGCAAAACTGGCGTAGCTTTTCGCGCTCCGGCAAAAAGGAGGAAGCCATGGCGAACAATGCGGGGGGGAGAGAGACTGAGAGAGAGAGTATAGCGCGCGCCTATCCGACATGCCGAGTCCGCCCCTTTCCGAGGAATACACGGACGCGGCTGCACTTAAAAAAGTGTGCCGATCGCAAAAAGGTGCGCGTAGTGTGTGGGAGAAAATTTCTTAGGGTGGATATAGTTTTCTAATCGTTTTTCTGTGCAAATCATACGCTCGTTTGCATAAAAGTATCGTTTGTTTCTCTATCGAGTGGAACACGCAGAGTTCAGTCAGACGCGGCTTTATTTGCATCATCGGCTTCGCTCTCTCGACAGATCCTCGCGCAAAAATCTCAGCCCTCGTCGAGACGCGTCGCGCATCTTGGAAGTGGGGCCTCTCCCAACAAAGGCCTTCGATTCTCTCCCGCTAATTAATAGACGCGCAGCCGGAAAACTCAACTGCTGCTGCACTCGGTGAGATACATCCTCTCGCCTTAATTAAGGCCATCTTTCGCCAGCGCGAACGCGGAGATAAGAAGCGGAAGCAGCGCAGAAGAAGAGCAGACAGATGGGGCTGCTCTCTCTCTCTCTCTCTCTCTCTCTATATATATATATATATATATATATATACATACACACTTACTACCAAGCGCGAATAATAGATGCCGCGCGATTTCCATTTCCGCGGCTGCTTTATCGCGGATTCGCGGTTCCGGATCCCTCTTCTTCGGCGACGCGCACGAGAGAGAAAAAGCTGCTACGCCGTACGATTTATCGGCTGCTTAAGACGCGCTCGCGCTAATGGTGTGCGTAATTTTTTTTTTTTGCCTTTCTTTGAGGACCATTATTCTTTGCCTTGGAAATTAAACGAGGTAGATTTTTTTGCTTCCTCTCGCGAGAGGGATCAACCGACACGCGACCTCGATTTCACAGTAGCTGTAAGGTAAAAATGAACGAGTCAAAGTCGCAGACTAATGGCCGCGAGGAAGCAGTGCGACAAAAGGGAGAATCCATAGCTAATTTATTGGCTAATAATAAGTAGGCCAGATCTCGGCGGGGATTTGAGGACCGCCGGAGCGGTATTGCGCGCAACGAAGATTGACGAGCGTTCTCCTTTGTAAAATAACACGAGTTACCCTCTCTCTCGTGTCTTTACGAGGCTCGTTTAATGATCGGACTTAAGTCAAACGTAATCGAGCTTGGCTCTCGACTTTAATCGCCGGTTCCGCGGCGACCGTAAAGTCTGCGCGTCATCCATTCGAGTCAAATTAGAGTCTCGGAATTTGGACTATCTCGCGCAGCGCAGCGGTCTTTTATTAACCTCCGAGAGTGTTGGATAGCGTCTTTATGCAACTTTTATCTCGTTTCAGCCAGCAAGCTTTTCTTCGACTCGCTTTCCCTTTTTTCCGCACCGAAATAGCGAGCTTAATAAAACTTCAAAGCGCGTAACCGCAATCAAACTTTCAATCGTCGCTATTTACTCACGGATTCTACGTCAACCGCGCGCAAACGCTTCTGTGCAAGAAAAGCACAAAACCCTATTCAAAATTCATCCCGCGAAAGTAATTGTTTCCTCGCGGCGGCGTACCTCCTTCCCGGGCGAAATTGACGAGCCGCAGTGTCTTATCGCGTTTGCAGCTCGTTGTTACCGCGCGGGCGGAATCTCGTTTCTCGAGAAAATCTGTCTCGCTAAGTCGCTATCTCGAGCTTACACGAGCAGCGGAGTAGGCTTTGCTATACTCTCAACGTGATAAATCGAGCGTTCGCCCCGGCGATTAATAATCGCGCGAATCGTTCTCTCCGAGAGGAAAGTCGTTACGACGGATTTACGCGCCGCATCGGAGTCGATGGGAATATTCCGCGCGGGATTATAGAGACATCGGGCTCGTGTTTGAAAATTTTTCTCCTGCTCGTTTTCGGAAGCGAGATATAAGCCGGAGCGCGCGTATTAGAAAAAAAGTTCGATGAATATTTAAAAACACACCTCGTCGAGCGACGCCTCATGATTACTTCGTTATGTATCCACGAGCCGTAGTTTTCAGCGGGAAAAAAAATTCGAATCGACGAACCTCGATGCGCAAAACGCGTTCCCCGATACTTGTTATCGGTTTCTCCACGACATCCGAGCGGAAGCCTCGGAGCCCGGAAACGTTCTCTCCTGCGCGTCGGAAAAAAACGACTGCTGCGCGAGCGAAATGGAAAAAAACCTACGATTCCTGCGCGTTTTCCGCAGAGGCTCAAATTGTCCGGAAATTACGCGGTATATCCCGCGCCCGCGGCGCAGCGACGAAAGCTCCCTATATATAGATTCTCGCGCGCGGCAAACATAATTTAAGCTTCAACTTCCTCTGGCAGCTTCGCGAAGTCGCGGGACAATAGGCGTATGCGGGAGCCGGAAATTGCGTACTTACTGGCAAAACTGTCGTGTGTCGCTTGTAAGCTTTGTAACTAGCTTCACACCTCTATTTTTACACCAATTTTCTGTACTCCACACCGTAATTCGCCGTAAAAGGCAGTTCTTATATACCCATCAATTAAAAACACAGCAGAAGCTTTGTTACTCTATATCCAATATACGCATTTCAAAGTAAACATCCTATTTGTTTCCAAAAAAAAATTCCCAAGGAGAGAAACATACTCGTAGTCTGAAAAAGCGATTGTATATATCTATGTAGTCAGTCGATTTCGATCGTCGCCCTTCGAAGCGCGTCAGATTACAAACTCTCTTTCTCTCACTTGCCGTCAGCGACACTCACGACAGAAAAAAAAGACATCCGCGGCGAACCGTTTGATAATCATCGCGCGATCGACTGGCGGAGCAGAGCCGCTCGCCGAAAATTGGACGTTTGCCATTTCCCCCCACCGCTATGTATATATATACTCCTCTATTTAATTCCGCGTCAGACGCAGGTCGAAAAATATACGCGTCGCGCGGGTGTACGTATAAAAATTATTTTACGAGCCGCGCATTTTTCACCCGTTTTTTTTTCCTGCGCGGAGCGATTCACTTTGTCCGTCCGTCGAAGTTCTAAGAGCGTTTTTTTTAATTCGTGGTATTTGCCGACAGCCAAGTGGGGATACGGAGGCGCTAATGAACTGGTATTGTTACAGTATACGAGCTGCGTATTTTATTTACCGACAACGTTCGAGAAGGGGTGCGCAGCGTATACGGTCGCGGGAATAACACAAAACGCCTCGATTACGAAGCTTCGAAAAATTTTCAATCAAAGCCGGAAAACTCCATCAGTCCATTCTATTTCCCTCTCCCAGCGTGAAAAGCCGCACAAAAATATATCGGCCTGGAGCTATATAGCTCTCGGCGTTGGCGAAACTTAATTAGAGCCGATTTGCATGCCGGAAACTTTCGTTCAGCCTTTAATCGCATCAATTACTTCGTTATATATACATCAGCTGTGCGCGCAGCGCTATGACGTCTTGTGCGCGGCTGCAAGTTTTTATTGCGTTTGCACTAGTTTAGATTATCATTCATTCCACCGGCGGCGATTAGATTCGAGGTTACGAGCGCCATGCTGCAGCCCTGGCAAATAATATCAGGCGAAACATCATTTATCCCCCCCCCCCTCGGCGCGGCGGGAACTTTCGAATTTTCGCAATTTTAAAAGTCCGACAAGAGAAAGAGAGCAAACTTTCCACACGGGGCGAACGACTTTTCCTCATCGAGCCAGTTTTCCAGCTCGCGCGCCATTTTTCTTCAAGCGCGTATATATATAGTAGTTCGACGTTTTATGTGCGCCGGCAGTTCTTTTTCCGCGCGATTCGACGCGGTAATTATGAAGAGCCGCCGCGTCCGACCGAACCACGACTTTTACTACTTATTACTTACGAGTGCGGCCGATTCGATCCGCTGCAGTCGTGCTGTGATGCTAGTTTTTTTTACTTTGCCTTCCGGATCTTGAGTGAGAGGATCAGCTGAGCTACTTTCCACGAGTTCCCCCTCCACCGCGCAGCGGAGGTCAATTTTCTCTCGGTCTGTTAGTTAAATATTTTACGAAAGTTGGAGCCGAGTTTTCTTTTCGCTTCGGCTCGTATATCCTACACTTTCGATCGAGTTCTCGATAACCGTTTCGACAAACGCTCACAAGTCTTACACGGGAAGTAACTACTGCAGCCGCACGATCGTCGCTCCGTGTCCTCCAAAAACCAACAATTATATTCTCCAAGCTTCGCAATCATTCTGAAAGCCCAGAGCCACTACTGCGCACACAAAAGAGAGACGTCTACTGCGCGCTGGCTTCCCAAAACTGAAAGCCCGTTCCTCGACGAATTCCTCGAGCTAACGTACACGCGACTTGTCGTCGCGATTGAAATGCGACTCGCGACTCTGCGGAGCGCGAGAAATTCGATAATGACACGAGCGCAGGGATAATCACCGCGTCGAGCTAGAACGGAACTTTGCATTGTCGGGAGCGAGCAATATTTTGCTGAATAGAGGATCGCGAAGTTCGCCAAGACTCTACTTGAGCAAGAGAGAGATAGCTGACTGCAGAGCCTCCGACTCGAGAAAGACAAACCAGAGTTAAAGGGATGATGCGCTCGATTTTTGCGAGTCGCGTTGGCGGCTGACTTTGCCGCGGCTTTGCGTTCTAATTATTGAAGCTGCGAGCGGTGCTTTTATTTTTGGTAATTTAATAGCATATCGGCATAGCTCGAAGGCGATATAATAACCATCCATGTGCGCAGCAGGGAAAAACTTTCGATAAAACTTAATCCCAAGAAAATGCACTAGTTAACTCTCCGAGGACAAGGCAGGATAAAAATAGATGAAAGCGAAAGAGGGAAGACAGAACTCAGACGACGCCGACGACACGGCGAAGAAAAAGGAGAAACTGAAAGAGGAAGCTCGATGGAAAGTGGACAGGAGCAGAAGAGAGAGAGCGAGAGAGAGAGGGAGATAAAAAAAACAAGAAACTCTCGCAGGGATGCAGATCAGCGAACTCCAAGGCGGCGGCGAGCAAAAAGCCAAACGGAATGAGAAACTTGCGCGCGGGAGGAATACCTCGTAAAAAGATAAACTTGAGGAACGTTAAGTAAAAATATCGCGAAAAGATGCAGAACCAGCGGGGAAATGTTAATGTATACTATATCACTACTCGCGCGATGGAAATGGAATACTCTCCGCGTACAATTGAAAAGTTCTTATTCTTTCCTGGCTATACGTACGCAACTCCTTTCCTTTTACGTCCTTCTGTTTCGTTAATACACGTTATACATCTCCGTAAATACACTTCGCGGCAAGTTCCTCCATCGCGAAGAAAATCATCAGGTATGATGAAAGTTTTGGAAACACTGTGCATAAAGAGCAAGTTCGATCATTAATCCCTCTGAAACGCTCGCTCCCTTGTTAAAGGGTATAAAGCGAGACTGAGCGGAGCAGTCCTGCCGTCGCCGGTGCACTTTGCCTTATTACCGCGGCGGTCGCGTACATCATTGCGCGTATATACGTGTGATTCCGGTAATGGGCACGGATTTAGCCGGCCCCACTTTTTTTCCTCTTCCTCCGCCGTCGGGGTTATCAATGTCACTGTCTGCCGCTCTCCACTCCACCTATGGATTTATATATAGCTTTTTCGCATCAGACCCGCTGATGTTTCCGCGGCATGAAAAGGCCGCGCGAGATTTTAAATAATATCCCCATCCGCATTCGGCCGCGTATATACCGAACACAGCGCCGCAGCCATAACCGAGGCGAAAATTCCTCCTTACAATATTACAACGAGTTTTCAGAGAGCCAACGGGTGGGCGGCAGGCTAAAAGGATCCGTTTCGCGTTTCTCTCTGCTTCGAAAAAAAAATAAATAAAGAGAGAGAACTGCGGGGGAAGGATGAAAGCGAGAGCGGAAAAACAACTCCCTCTCGACTTTTTATCCTTCCGCAAGCGGGAATGTATATATAGGCGCGAGTTGCGCGGAAAAAAAGGGGGCGGCGGAGAGAAAAACCACGGGAAATAGCTCCGGAACAAATAACGAGGGTCGCCCTTCACGAGCCAGCGGCGGCGGTGGCGGCTGTGCACAGAAATTTTTCGTCTCGCTTTTCTAAATTAAAAGTGAGGTATGCCGGGGATTTTGAATCATTATCATAAATTGTTTTGGTTTATGGGCAGGCCATGCTCGGCTAGTAGTAGCAGCGCATCAGCAGCAGCAGCACACACACACACCACTATACTTCCGCGAGCTTTCGAGGACGGAAAAAATAACAATGGCTTGGAAAAGTGGGTTTTTATAGTTATAGCGCCGTAAAGTCGGAGGGCGGGAGAATTTGAATGAGGCGAAACGTCGATGTTTCTCTCTCTCACTCTCGTGCTTTTTTAATATTCATGCGGTAGTGTCTTTTAATTTTGCATAAGCCATACGGATGGATAATGTAACGTTTTATGAAGACATTCCATCTCTAATGGTCTTCGTAATCTCTATAGCTTGTGAATTTTAGAACGATATCTATAACGAATCACCCCAACTCGTTATCGATCCTTCTCCGAACCAGTAAAAAAAACGTCGATATTGCCATTATATAAGAATTTTTTAATATAAACCCAAGCGCAGAAGAGAAACAATGTTTTTCCTCGGTATAAAGCCAACCGCAAAACCGGTCAAAGGGAACCGCGCCCGAGGCCAAACAGAAGCGCAGTCGGCTTGAAATAAAAGATAAGAAGTACGTGCGCTACCGCGTGCGTCTTCTTTGACGTATCCCACTGATTTTACACGCATCGCGGCTTTATACACGCCGCCGTTTAGGAAATAAACTCCGTCGTATAACGTGCAGCGCGCACGACTGCTTCGACTGTTTTAATATATGCGGCTGGAAAGCCGACGATGCTCTTTAATCGAAAGAATGTTATTTTTATACTGCTAAACTTGTTTAGTGTTTGCGGAATTGAAAGAAAAGGATATTGACGTATACGCGTACGGTGTACCTCATCGCTTTCAGATACTGAATTTATTGCAAAATGTACGCGCGGCGGGGAATATACGACTGTTTTTCTTCGGACAAGAGCTGGCTTTAAAAATGTTACCGACTGCGCTTTTACAACTTTCCTTTCAGATTTCCCTCAAATTTTATGCCTCCGTACGAATTTGTAAGTTCTAAAAGTACCATACATATATCCCTCGGGAAAAAGAGACGCTCATTTCCGGGGAGATTCTTCTTTTACTCACGGGCAATAAAAACGTCTCATCCAGCTGCAAATATTTCGCCGCAGTAGCTATATATTATATATCATTGGATCAATTACTTATACAAATTTTCCCAAGTACATAAGCGAGGTAACTCTCAGGCGGGTCACCTGTGCATTTGCGGTGATTTTCGAAATTATATTCCAGTATAAAATTAAACCTCTTAAGGCCAATCGAATTGACGACTGAGATTTTCCGAGGGACGCATATAAGGGCTTATACTGTATAAAGCAGTGGTCGTCGGCAATTTGTTAACCCGGCAAGTGAATATACATATATATATTTATATACAGACGAGAGCGAGGGAATCTCCTCTCGGGGAGAGGGAATTTTTATTCATCCCGAGTTCCTGGAGACAATAAAAGTTCCCAAAGTGTCTGTATAACTTGGAAACTCCGACGAGAAACATCTTACGCGGCAATCGTAGGCAAGAGAGAGAGGGACGACGAAAAACAAAAAGGAAACTGGATGTAGGGTATAGCGGTATATACGGGATCGTCGAGTGGAGAGAAAGAGAGAGAGAGAATGTAGAGCAAAATTTTCGCGAGAAAGGATAGACCACTTTCAGCTTGATGTACAGCCCGGTGTGTAGTCATGACGAGTGTTGATGTGCGATACGCTTGATCTCGCGTCGATTTTTCAGATAAATTTGCATCGCGTTTTATCCTCTTTTACATATGCGCGTCGGTTGTAATTCCAACGCGCAAAATGTTTGTCGATGGCAAATACATTCACCGACGATGGAGCTGGGAAAAAAGGAAGTGTTTCGTTAATATATAACGACGATGCGAGCGTATTTAATCCTGAACACACTTTGCTGTACGCGTGTAATTTGCAACGGTAAACAAACCGCATATACGCGCTGTTGACGCACCGGAATATCCCGTAATGCGTAAATAACGTATCGAATCGTTCCTGTAGCTATAGATTTACTTCTTAAAACGAATGAATCATTGGAAAAAGCCGTGTTACGTACACTTTCTTCTTTCGCCGGCTAAACTGTCGAGAAACGCGCGTGTGCATAATTTCACGACAACTGGCTCGTAAGAGTTGCCGAACTTTTATTAAAATCCGTATAGCGTGGGCGGCGTCGACCCTAATAAAATAATCGTGAATTTTTATCGATTTTCATTCGCGACGATTATTAAATATACGCGACGGCAGCGCTCGAGCCCTTTTCGTCACCATTTTCGTCGTTACTGTAGGTATGTATCGGAATTGTCGACGGTGACCCAAAACTTGGCCAACCGGCCGCGCGCACGTGCGACATCGCCGCGGTAAAGATGTCTCGAAAAGACTCCGACTTAATTAAATATCCAAAATCCCCCTTCGATATATATATATATATATATATACTGCGCACACCTTCGAAATTCGAAAAGTTATCCCCGACATCATCGCATCCCTTGCGACATGTAAACTCGTACACTTTACGTTCCGTCGTTCCCTCTCGCGTAGCGATCGCTAAGGTCGTGAGAAAGTTGCAATAACTATAGATATATATATATAAACGCGACGGAACGAATCATTCCCAAGGCGGTTCGACGTACCCTTGGAGATTCGGCCGACGACTACTCGCATTTTACGTATACCTGCACTCGTTAACGCCAGTCCAAGCGTACTGAATTATTCCACGAGCGCATATGTCGCATGCACGTATATACGTACATATATATATTCTAAATATTATAGATGATATACGCGTCTCTTTTAATACACGCTGTTCTCGTCGCATACACAATGCCCGTTGTGCTTTCATTTTTTACGCGCGCCCGTATGTATATATGGGCACATCTATTCCAGCTGTTAAATAAAGAATCGCGCAGTCGCCGCAGTAACATCGCTCAGGCCTCTCTGTCTTATAAATTTCAGCTGCGCGCTATATACACGCTGCATTAAAACAAACCTAAAACCGTCTCGTGCCGTGTCAAAAAGCGACGGAGGAAGAATAATAGACCGCAGTGAAAATATCTCGCGATACGTGACGCTCGACGCATTAGCGTCGGTCGTATATGAAAAATTCCGAGGTATATATATTATGGCTGCGTCTCTGCATGGAAAAACGCTGAGAAAGAGAGAGAGGTGGGATCATTCAATTATAACGCGGCGTCGCAGCGTACTCTGGCGTATATAACACACATGCACTGTGTGCACGATGCGCTAGTGTGTATAGGTGTATATGTCGGGAGTAGGGGGCGTAAAGTGCGTCGAAGTTTTATTGTCGCGCGCGACGCGGGTGTAATCCATCGAGACGCTTGGAATAATGCATGTGACTGCGCGAGCTCGCGAAGTCGGAATGACGAATCTTAGTATGGAGAGAAGGATTAAAGGATGAGGAATGAATATATCGGATGTTACGTGCGCGCTCGCTGCATTTGCGGATGAGCGATGGGGGATGTATATATATGCGTATGCGCGTATTGAATTTCCGCGAGCTCTTTTTTAAATTAAAAAACGTGAAGCGTGCAGCGCGCGGTGTATGTGTGTATATGCGTATCCGGTTTTGCTTCCAATGCTGTTTAAAACGAGCTATGAGCATATACAGTCGACTGGAAAATAATCATCATCCAGCTAGCAATGTATTTATTAACTGTTATATTAATAAGATCCTTCTCTCAGTGCGCACGTATTTGAAAGAGCGAGAGAGAGAGAGAGAGAGAGAGTCGGAGTGCGACGAATCCAATTTCCAGCGACGGTATATCGTAACGATCGTCTCAATAAAAGACCGTCGCAATGTAGCTCCACTCCATAGGGGAATCTTATCGGTCTTTGAGGCGCCGCCGTTGTTTGCCCGAGTCGACAGTGTATCTCGATACACCGATGTCGGCGTTTATATATAGGAAATGAAATGGCTTTTTTTTTCAATTTTCCAAAAGGCAAGAGTGCTGCTATGCGAGTATATATATATATATATATATATATAGATGTAATGCGTTTTAATTGCATCGAGCTTTAATTAACGGTCGTTCATCTCAAAATTTAAAGTATCGCGAGCTTTCAATTAACCCGCCGCGGCTTAATTGTATAAATTGCACACAGTGTGCAGCGTGTACGCGATTCAATAAATATCTGTCAATAATTGTTAATTACGCATCAGCAAAACTTTGCGCTCGCGCGAATAGATATATGGATGTAGTATAAAAGATAAATCGCCCTCATTATGTACATCGTGCCCGATACCCGATTCATATACGTACTAGCGAAATTCAGCGCGCTTCGCGTGCCCAATATCGTTCTGAGCTTCTTCTTGGCATTTTAAAAAGCACTCTGTTTTGGATTAATTCTTTCTAAACAAAAGTGATTAAAAATACTGAAAAAATCTAATTTTTTTTCATTATAATTAGGGATTACCTCCTAAATGAAATCTATTTTGAAATATACAGTAATTTATCACCAGACCAATCATAATTGCAGAAGCATTGTTCACAACATCCAGCTATTTCTTTTTTATAAGAGAGAATATTTACAGTTCTCGTAAGACTGAAATGTATGTTGGTGTACACAGTGTTTATCAGTAAGAAAAAAAGCATACGAAGAAGACGGCGACACAACGACGAGACAGGCAGCAGTGAGCAACAGCCACGCAAAAACAGAGAGAGATTTTGGACTTTGTCCGCGTAAAATGCGCTGTCTAAATATTGGATTAACTCGGTATCCGATATATACATCAGCGGGGATTGATAAAAGTTTCATTTTTTTAAATGCAAAATACTACAACGGAAAGAATCGCGCGCGAAAAATATGTCCACGAGCGCAGCGCGACTTTCGATTCTATATACTGTTTTCGCAAAACGGTGCCTACATAAAGAAGCCGGAGCTTAATTGCAGAGGGTCGTACTTGCAGGCGCTTGTTCGCAGAGCGAGTGAACTTTTCTTCCCGCGCTTTTAAGGAAATGCGCGCGAGGGCATTAGCATATTCAAGTGCTGATTAATTCGGAACTAGGACGATTTCTATCAAGGATTTAACACCACTGCTATATACGTCTGTCTGCAGCGCATCGCCTTTTCTCTCTTTTCACGCGAAGCTTCTTTTATAAAGCCAGCGGCATTATTAAACGCTCATTTATATTGATTACGTACACGGCGCAAGAAGAGCGCGTCGTCAAGTTTGACACTGTTTTTCAAATCCGCGTGATTAGCGCGCGCGCGGCATTATTATTCCCATATAATTCATGTTAAGTTGCCATAGCTTAATCTGCTCTTTATGGCCCGGGGGTTAGGCAACACGGCAAAATTATTATTACGGTCAATAGCTGGATTAACGCTGACGGTGTTGCGCATCGATCGGCTCTAGCGCCTCTCTACATACGCATATAATACGACGGAGCAGATGACATTTTGGAAGATTTAACTACATATAGACTCGCGTGCACGTGGGATATATTTATCGTTGAACCGTCGCACAACCCGGATCTGGAATTCCTCCTCGAGAAAAATGTTTCAGCGCACACGAGCGAGCGAATAAATTCCCGGGGAAAAAAGAAAATTTACGGGAAAAAGCGAGGCGAAAAATTGTTGCGTCGCGCGACTAATCGCGGGGGTCAACACAGCGAGTCGTCGAAAAGGCGACAACACACTGTGCAGCGCTAATTCCAAGCTCTCGTCGAGGCGATACGCGTCATGCAGCTACTGCAGCTGTTTTCCGGCTGGCGGGGTATTATGCGAGCGCACGTCGAGAGAAACTTCGTTTTTTTTGCTGTGTCTTGGCGGAAAGGCTGTGTAAACGAGCCTCTGGCCGACGCGACTATTTGCACCCGAGTGTTTGCGTGTGCAGGATGTATGCGTATATAGAGGGTTTTAAGCTTTTGGTGGATATTTTTTTAACGTATTTGGAGAGCGCGGTTTGTGCGTTATATCTGCGCGCGAGACTATATCGGTCTCTCTGCAAAAATAAAACTCTGCGCGTCGGATAAGTTTCTCCAATTTTTTTGTTCCGCACCGCAGTACTTAGCGCGAAGTAGAAAATTCCGCGTTTGGTCAGACGCGCGTATAGCCGTCGATATACACCCCCTTTTTTAATTCCAGAGCACTTTCCATTATCAGCTACGTACCCTGCGCGAGAGAGTAAGAAAAAAGGACGAGGGAAGAGCGCCTGCAGTAAGTTCCCGTCGCACCTGCGTTAATATCGATAAAAGTCGCGCCGCGGCTAATTATTCAAATCGACAAGGGGCCACACCCCCGCGCTTTAGAAGGTCATTCTCGTGAAAGCCGATTCCCCGAGTACAGAGGGAAAGAGTATTACATCGCCGATGAAAAATCTTGTGTGTGCTCGTCGGATTAATTTCATAATGCCTACTCTTCGGATAAAACTACGGGAGGAAGCTGCGCGAGGGAATCGGCTTTGCGCCCAGTGTATGTACGCACACACATAGCACGCGTTCACAAGGAGAGGATATTGTTATCTTTATACGCGACGAAGGGAGAGGGGCGTGCGCTATACAGTCGGAGGTAAATTGAATGAGGGAGGACGTACGCGCGGGCGATAACAATGCGAGCTTGTTTATGAAGTAACGGACAAGTCTGTGTATATATATACACGCCTCTGCGCGTCGTTCGACTCTGATGTGGGAGCTGAGGAGAGGGGCGAGAGGAGAGAGAGAGAGGGAGCTTTGTGCGTCAGCGCTAGACGAGTGTACGTGGCTGATTACCGATGTTTTCGCTGCTTAACGAAATGCAAACAATTTCAATTACCGGTGCTTTATTTTTCACGAGCATATCTATACCAGTGAGCAAGCAGATCCAGCTGTGGACGCGTTTATCTTTCAGCGATCATCCTGAATTATTCTGTTTGTAGAGAGAGAGAGAGAGAGAGAGAGAGAGAGAGAGAGAGAGAGAGAGAGAGAGAGAGAGAGACTTACCGACATATTCCGCCGTGTATAATTTATGTTACGTACTGCTTCGTGATATGAAGAACTGTACTTACCTGAAACAGAGAAAAGAGAACGTAAATTTATATACGAGTCAAATTGCCATAACAAACGCAATATCAATTCAATCATTATTAGGGGGGAGTGTGGGATCTCACTCATCAGGATCGTCCCTATACGAATACAACAGCAGCTCCGTGTTACAAAAACGAAACAAGACTGTAGACTACGAAAACGAAAATACATCGATGTCCATGAAAATCGAGCTCTCTCCCGCAAGAACACGGCGGCAAATCTTGATCGTATCGCCACCACTATACACGGCTTTGCCACCGTCGTCGTCGTCGCGTCGAGTAACCGTTGTTTTTACAAAACGACCGCGAGCTTCCTTTTTATCACCGATATTTTCCGGCGTACAGTAGCAGCCGGTAATTGACGCGGCCAATCATTCCATCCTCGTTCGCGCCGCCATTAGCTTTGGCGCTGCTGTCTAGCTCGTTCATCTTTGGCCTGGCAAGGCAGCTTTTCATATTTTTCGCGCGTTTCTCTATCGTGATATTTTCTTTTGCTGCGCGCTAATAACGCATCTTTTTAAATAAAGGCGAAGATGGAAGAGATGGTTTTTTAATTAAAATTTTAACCGAGTTAATGGGAGATGGCAAATTATTACGTTTATGCACGCGCGGATCTGCTTTGCGTTTTTATTAAAAAATGTTTAATGAGATTTATAAGCACTCCGAAAGTTAGTGTTACGATGCTTAAAGTGAGTTTAGAAGATAACAATGTTTAATGATAAAAAATTTGTCTGTTATTCGGCAAATGACACGATTGAGAGGGAAAAATGTATGTTTTAATATTCCACGCGTTTGCTTTACAAGTTAAAGCATCTAAAAAAATTATGAATCTAAAAAGTCCGTGCACCGCATTAAAAAAACTTGAGAGAATATTTTTATAGCAAAAGACTTATTCCGCGGATGCTACGAAATTTTGTTAACTGCATAAATTTCGAATAAATTTTAACGAAGCTCGTTATCAGCAAAATACATAATTGGATATAATAGACGGAAAATTACGGAATTTTAAAAAGATAATTCAATGGTACAACCTAACGACTGCGCTTTTGCTACTTAATTAATGTATATTCGCATTTATCCAGATTTCGTGACTACATCAAACACGGATTGAAAGCATTTTCTTTTTCAGTAATATTAAATAACGTTTCAAAAGTCAAATATCGCGCGCACATATCTCGTTAAATTTCAACCCCACGGTGACTCTCGCAGCCCAGATTATACACGCCCATATATACATGTATATAAAAGTTTCCGCAAACGTATCATCCAAATTAACAAACATATATTTCTTAAACGAATTTCCAGCCTCTGCGTACTGTATAATACACACAGCCAGGCGACTTTAAGCCCAAAAGCTCGCCCATATAGAGTTTTGCCGTCACTGGAGCACTTCCCGACACTCGAAAGACAGGAACACGCGCGCGCGGTGTATAACGAGCGGACGATTCGCTCGCGGCAAACGTTTGCTCGAGACCGACGCGACGTCGCCGCTGCAAATACTTACTCGTTTCTCGTAGCTGCGTGTTCGTTGCTACACAGACCCGCCGCCGCGCAGCGAAGAGATTGATTAGTGTGTATCAGCGAGTTTTTTGACGACGAAGCTATTGATGTCACGGTAATAAATGTAGGTAACGAGCGCGAGAATCGGGAGGTCCTTTTTAAAATTCGTAGCTTCGAAATACGCGTGTTTACCTCTTTAACCGCAATGCGGGGACATAATTTTTTGCATTATCGCAAGCAAAGGATCGTCGAGCGTTAATAAAATGTCAGGAGAGATATTTTGAATTCCCTATTCAAAACGACGCCACAAAGGAGTAATTTATTTTTATTAACAAGTTTGCTGCTGCTGCCGCCGTGCTTTTATTTACCGAGAAAGCGCGTTTGTGTTTATCCACGCGGCGTGTGTATACCTGCGGCATATAGTTCGATTGCGCAGATAGGTCACGTTTTCACTTTGCCGCGCGTAGTGCGGCATATATATACATCGACGTTTATTCAACTTGTCTCGAGAAGCCTCGTATATGTATACCCTCGCGCACGTTCGGCAGATTTTCCGAAAAATCGACGAGTTCGCGGGATTTTTCGTAAAAAACATTTCAAGAAAAGTCCACGCGGCTCCTTATTAATCCAGTCGAGCGCGCGAGCATTTCCACGCCTCGGTGAACTTTAACCCGTGGTCTCGGCGCAGCGGCGATAGTATAGACGAAAAAAGAGAAGGAAACAGCGCTCCCGGGAAGAAGAAAGAGGAACGAGCAGTGAGAGGCGAAAAACCGCACGCGAGGTTAGACGATCGGCTCCTCAATTGAAAGCGACTCCATTTTCCCGCTCTATTTGCTCACTTTAAAATGCATTTCGCCGCGCGCGCGCATCCTCCACTGCTTTTCTCGCGCTCGATGCATCTCATCCCGCGGAGTGCAATACAATTCACGTGCAGGTATATATACCGACGAGCTATACGTGCGATTTCCTTCTCGCTCGTTTCGCCTTTTTTCCGCTGCGGCGACCTATGGCTTTTTCCTTTTATTTCGGCTATACGCGATTCGGCCTCGATTCGAGGGCTCTGCTGTATATATAAGGAAAAACTTCTTCGATTTTTGCTCGCTCCCGTGGCCGGTGCTCGACACGATCTATGCGAGAATATACCACTTTTGCACGGCCATTGAAATTCTTCAAAATCACGGCACTTGATCGGTCCAAAAATTACCCGTGTCGTATCGGTTCCGATATATACCATCAGCTATACGTTTCCCTCGCCTATTCATTCCTCTCGCTCACTCTCTCCTTCGTGACGCTTCCGATCCGAGCGTCAGATCGCAGCAGACGACTATTTTCGCTCCCTCTGCGCCTTTCGCGCAACGAGCTGCCAATCTGACTGGGGATGCGCGCGAGATATCGAGTTTTGCTGGTGCGCGATCGCAGATTGCACAAGCGGAGCTTTCACGTGCAGCGATTGCGCGAGTATAGACGTCGGGCCAGACGACGCTCTATTTAGAGCGAGGCGTAGATGTTCTTATATAATTATTCGCTTGGCGGCCGTTATTAATTTTTAAGCGCGTTTATTTTTGGAAGAAAATATTATAATAAGCGCAAGTTCTCGAAAGCTCGAGTGGACGGAATCACATATCGAAGAAAACAGTTATAAGTTGATTGAAAAAGTGCACTAACTGCCACACACCGGTTATAACGATCTATTTATAGTATGTATGAAAAAAAAATAAGAGTGACCAAATCAAACGACGAGATGGACCTCTGTTTGAGACGCGGATCGACGAGGGAGAGGGAAATTTCGGACGTCGCCTCCATTCATCCACAGCCCATAGAAATCTCCTCCCACACACTTTTCCGGATTGCGAGCCCGCGATTCAATCGGCGATATATCGCACTTTCAATGGCCCCTGACGTCCATTCGCGCGCTCTGCACCTCGCCCTCGGGGTTAAAAAGCGTGAGGGTTCATGGAGGCGCGCTATATATAAGTATATACATATATACATTCCGAAGCTTTTACTTTCCTATTTTATATATACAGGGAGTTTGCGGTTCGTTAGATTCTTATGAGGTCCGGCTGAAAGAGGCGCTGTTTATTCTCCAATGGCTCGCGCATCGATTTTATGAATTTCAAACTTTTACGTATATATATGTGTAAAAACGAGCGTCCAAATTACGCGTGTGCACTTGCACCTGTCAAAGCTTGCGCAAAGCGAGGTATATAGCTCGAAAGCGAAACGAGGCGAGTAGGGCTATGAAAAAAGCGCACGAAAGACCGATAAGCTCTCTTTGAGGGAAAGCCGCGAAAACAGGCCCGTATATATGTATAGTTTTCAATGCCAAGTATCCCTCTTCAACTTTAGCGCAGTCGAGTGCTCGGCGTCGAGTTTATATACATGTATATAGAGTAAAGGTTGACGCGAGCGAGCGAATTGTTGCGCTTTTATACTCGAGTGTGCATTTTCGCGTGATTATATGAAAACGACGGGGAAAGGACGAGCGCAGTTCTTAATCTGTATTTTGCAGCGAAAAAGAGAAATGCACTATATGTATATACGTAGAGAAAAGGAGTGGCACTCGAGTCCGCGTGGGCGGTTCCTCGTCCTCGAGAGATCTTCGAGAGTAACGAGAGCGAGAGCAGAGAGGGATAAAGAAAACGAAACGAAGGTAATAGCCGGATGATGCCTTTATATGGAGGCGGAAGCGCGGAGATAAAGGATTCTTTGGAGTCGCTGCTGCTGCTGTTGCTCTGGACCGTTGGAGTCATCAACCGATTACGATCGCGCAATTATACCGTCTCGCGATGATTCAGTGCCCGCCTCGTATTTTATGCCCCGCTTGTTTATGTTTTCCCGCGATAACCGTGCACTTGCGGACAATATACAAATATTGCATATATATATGTGTGGAAAAAGTTGCAGTTGTATGTATATACATCCTCGCGCGATTAACGAGCTTTACAGCCGCGCGAACGCTGATGCTCTCTCGGTAAATGAGATTGTAAAAAATTCAGTGCACGATTGACATTTTCGTTGAAAGTCCTTTTACGACTCGAGAGAAAGAGGGAAAGAGCGCGCGCAGGATCGACGACACTTTACAGGATTAAGTCAATGTCTTCGGCGTCAGATTCGATTGAAATGAAAAGTAAGAGGATAAAAAAAAGAGTGCGACATACAGCGTGTGAGAATATCATTCGAATCCGACGTCCGACCGTACCTCGATTTTTCCACTCGAATTATAAAGAAAGCCACTATAAATCTATATACCTAATAGTATCCGACGTCGAAATCACAAGTTCATCCCCTCAAAACTCCAAAGCCAGCCGCTGCGGCCGGTCCTCTCAGCTATATAATACAATAGCTCTCCGGCCCTCCGGAAGTCCCTTTCCCAAGAAAGAGACAAAAAGCCGTTACTCGCGCGCATGCATCCATCGCATGTATGTATAACCCGTGCGCAGTGTGCGAAGGATGTAGGGCTCGCGAGGCTGGTCACGTCTTCCCTCCCCCGCGCGCACGGGACTCGCATGCGGCAGTATATATATATATATATAACGAGGCTTTTCTGCAGCCCGCCCCCGCTTTTGAGGCGCTCGATCACGTACGCCGCTGGGATATCGGTCCGCCGGCGGACACTTTCCTCTTTCTCCTGTTTTGCCGCTCGGCACGTGATGCAGCAGACTCCGCTGTGCTCGATATGCGCGCGTGTCCGTTGAGTTCGCACTCTCGCGCGACTTTCGCGCCCGCACCCCGGAAGTGCGACTAATTAAAGCGCCCGGGCGCAAACGTTTACGCGTGTGCGAGCGCGCGCTATACTCGCAAATAAGCTAATTAGAAGAGCAGCACACCGGCGTATATGCGGAAATAATTTGAGCAGCTATACTACAAACGTACGCATAGCTACGCGCCGCTTGTTTATACGTACGCGCCAAGCGAGCGTTGTTATACGTAATACGTGAATTTTAACGATTATACGCTGCGGAGGAAGACTGTGTGTAATTTCGTATGGGAGGGAATTTATACCGACTTTCTTGGCCCGATGCTGAAATTTTCTTTTATTTCGGGCTCGCTTCTTTTTATTGAGCCATTCTATACGTGTTTCCTTTGTCTCTCGATTGAACTTGGCTACTCTCTACCAAAGCAGTAGCTGCAGCGTCGCGCCACTTCAGGCTCTGCCGTGGCATTTGCATTCGCTGCGGTCCGAAAAGACAATTTTCCACGAGGAGAGAGTGAGGTGATGAATAAAACGCGACGACGAGAGCGCGGAGGCGGCCAACGTCGTAGTATTATCTTCGATGGGATCGGAAAAATTTTATTTGATTTTTTTCCAGCAAATTTCGCTCGCGCTGGATATTGTCAATCTTCTCCTTTCTATAACCGAGTATTATATATGTAGCATCGGGCCTTTCATATATATGTATATGTATACGGTTCTACATTATACTCTCAATGAATGCGCGGGTGTATTAAACGAAATTAATCCGGCGTTTCCGCTCATTCAATTTCAGAGCGCAAACACGCAGCGGGGGGCCATTATTAAACGCAAACGGCGACGTGAATCTAACGAAAACAATCCCATTCTCCCCCCTCGACTAGCGAGATTCTGAAACAACAACACACCGCGCTCGCGAGCCTTGAGAAACAGAAGAACCAACAAGTAAAAATAAAAGCTCCTCTCTAGCTCTCATTCGAAAATACTCGAGAGAATAAAAGGCAGGCGTGCGCGCGCGCGCGTGTGTATAGCGCATTTAATTAAATCTGGATCTCCTCATACAAGTATGTAAAGAAAGCTCTTATTTTTTACGATAGCCAACCGCGCCGTTACAGGCACTAAAGACGCTTTATAGACCGCAGCGTCGGTGGTGCGCGCGCGCGCGCTCAACACACTGCCGGATAAAAAGCACGAGGAGGCGGGGAATTGAACTTTGCGAGCTTTTTCGCGACGTCGTTCGAGATTGAGCTATATACGCGCTCGAAGCTGCAGTTCTCCCCGCGCTTAATTTTGTCTCTTATTTTCTCGCGGGAAAATAAAGCTCGCGCGGTTTTCCGATACGCTATATATACGCTCCGCGATGCGCAGACCGATAAAAAAAAAAGAGAGTGTATCGTATATCCGATAGGGTCCGATCCCTAAACAATCATTTCGCCAGACCGAAACACAAACAGCGAATAACGAGAAAGCTCCGTAGACGCAAACAAAAAACCACACACGCACGTTGCGAAAAAAACAGTCTGGAAAGATAAAGCTCATCCTTTATATATAGAAATAGAGAGAGAAAAAAAAAGAGAGAACGACGAGCCGAAGAAAAATAAAGTCGACGCAGAGGAAGCAAGTGAACGTGTTGTGCGAACGAAAATTACCCCCGCGGCTCGTTTCACCACGGATGCGAAATTTATTGCGTTTACTGCGGGACGAGTCTTGCGCTTGTCGCGCTTTACATCCCTCGCTTTTACTCCCCCCCAGTCGAGGAGTAAATCTCATCTCGCGACGTCCGTGTCTTCGTCTGGTCGAGCTTGCGACTGTGTAAACTTGGCCTTTATTATATTTTTTTCGTTCGGAGATGACGTCGTCTGTTTATTCCCAAGACTGAGTTTGAAAAGCTCGAGTTTTTTTTTCTAAGCGCGTTCGGATGCCGAGGGGGGAAACAAAAAAGAGAGTCAAAAGGACCACAGCACGTCGTCCGATCAAAATTGGCACAGCAATGCAACGAGTCGAAATTCAAACGATATATATTTAGACACACACACACACGCGCGTACTGAGCACCTATACTGCATCTGACAGTCAGCCAACGTAACTCCAATTAAATCCGTCGCAGCGTACCTTTCGCTGGTCCACCGGGTCCACGGGAGCTCTATATGGACTCTCGTGTAACAAACACAAAGCGAACAACAACAGCCTGGCACGCACATACACACACATATATATACATAAAAAGAAGCCGCGCGAGCGAGCTTTTTCAGCGCAAACTCCATTATCCAGCGCGGATCGAGCGCGTATATAACGACGGCAAAGCGAAGCTCCTGCGGCGAGTTTACCCACGCTCCCGTGGGTACATATGCGTATGTATATATATATGTATGTATACAGCTATATACGTACGCGTTTTGACCTTACAGCGACGGCGGCGGCTGCGGTATGCGACGCTGCGGAATGGCCGATAGATGCCGGGAACTTGTCGAGCCATCGAGCTTACGCTAATTGGCTGTTCGGTTTGCGCAGTATGAAATGCTTAATCTTGTTATTATGCTCCGACTTCGATGAAGCTGCGGTGAATTGATTCGCGAAAAAAAATCTTGAAACTCCTTTGAAAGTGCGGAATCAATTAAAGCTAATTGTAAGAAGAGCCGCATAATACAAGATTCAAAAATGAAAAAAATCGAAATCAAGACACAAGTCACAATCGCAATCAATGTACAGTCGCGAGGCGCGCACGCACAATCAAAGTTTGTTCTCTGGCCCCGAAAAAATCCCTCTGTCATTCGTCCCCTTGCCGGAAAAAAATCCAATAACACAGCAGCGCGTCAATGTCGCACGCAGTTGCTCGCGCGAAATTTCCGCGGCTTTCACTACTGCTCTCTGGCTCGTGTCTATGCGTGTGCATATATATATATGAAAGAGCTCGCGCGAACCGCATTCACGAAATTCTAGAGAATAATGAAGCGCGCGCCGGCTTTTTTTGCTGCCGACGCTTTTGTATCAGCTGATACAGTCGCTGAAATTCGAGAGAGAGAGAGAGAGAGGGACGAAATTCCCTCGCGCTCATGTCAATGTTCGGAATAATCGAAGGTATGTGTATATCTAATGGAATTTTCTCGCGCTCCTCGATTCTCTGCGCTGGAAAAATTTCTATATATTGTCGCGATGTGCGGTTGCAAAATTAAATACCTGGACACGCTTCGATGGGGCCATTTGTAAATTCGATATACACGCGTGGCAATTTCCGATCGCATCTGTTTTTTCGTCCGCTCATACAAAGATTCAGGGACTTTTGCTTACTAACAATCTACATTTCGCAGTTCAATATTTTACACTTCTTGCTATTACTATAACAATATTTAACTTTATATTCTTTCTTACAATATGCATTTCCTCTACTTTCTCGTCATTTCCATTTTCCCAAGTTTTACATACATTTTTTATATTTATATCAGGCTTTACGCGCGCGAGCGCACGCGCATCTTTCTTTTACAAAGATTTATTGTAATTCGAGCTTTTCCAATATAATGCACAAAGCATTCCGAAATTCGCCAAAAAATCGATAAATCCTGTAAAAACCTAAACAAGCATTGAAAACCATGAAGCTCCTCTCTTCGATGCGCATGGACAGCAAGAGAGGGAGAGAGAGAGAGCAGAATCCGGGCAGCAGCGGCAGCATGTATATATATAGCGTGCGGCTGCTCTCGCGCAGCTCTCTCGAACGCCGCCCGGCGCCAAAGTCGAATCGATTTTCAGGGCGTTGCATCGCGCGCGCCACTGCCGCACCGGCGTCGCGCCACCGTCGTTTTCCTCCTCCTCCTCCTCCTCCTCCTCTGCGTTGACTGCGCATTAAAGAGTCTATTACGCGGCGACGTCTATGATACGCGCTTATTCGCGGCATTGTTTGATCTGCTATCGGAGAGTTTGCCGCGAGTTTTGTTTTGCCTTTTCCGCGAAGCTCGGACGAAGTTGTATATCGACCCTGTAAATCCATAATACGCGGCTGTATCGATGTATATGTATATATATATATATATATATATATATATATATATATATATATATATATATACAGGATGACCGACCGGCGCGTTCTAAACTCCGGCGATTCAAGAGTAATTAGTAGTTGGCCAACTCGGCCCTGCTGCAAACTACAAGCTGTCGGCGACTCGACTTTTTCACGCATCTAGTTTATTACGGCTATACGACACATCAGTTTGCTGCTGTATAACCTATCGCCGATATCCGCTTCGAATTTCCAATACGTATATGTATATAATAGCTAACCGCATATAAACATAGCATCATCGTCATCAGCCGCGTCTAATAAGGCAGCACAGCGTCTCCCTTAATCCCTGCTCCATACGGTGCAGTGGTATATCTCAGGAGGAGGCTCGCCGCCGCGACATCACACGCCAATTTACTTACGCACCGCAGAGCCCAGAGAGAGAGAGAGAGATAGTCTACTCCGAGACGTATATACACACGCACATGTCGCGTGCGCGCGGTACGACTACGCGATTAAGCGATTTACATCATTCCGCATTCGATGCGCTGCGCGCGTGGCCCGTGATTACGCCTGATTACACGATCATGAATATTACTTAATGATCGTCCTCGTATTCGCTCGCATATCAACCGATGCGCTATATATACACGGATTCGCGGCCGCCGATTGGATTTATAGGCTAAACGCTTCGGAACGTGGAAACCGCCGCGTGCGCCGAGAATTATTCTATGAGAGAGGTGTGCTCGTTGATCGACGACTCGCACTTTGCTCGCCGCGCCGAACCTGGACCTGTTTTTTGCACGTAACAGCATGACTTTATTCGGAAACGTATGGATGAAAAGTATCTTTATTATAATACGCATACAGCTGTACATATATATATATATATAACGATAACAAAGCCGAGCGCCTCGGCTAATTAAAATTGACACACATTCGCAGAGCTCCGTGCAATAGCCGAAAAAGATAACGCACGAAGCCGGGTCAAGTGACGTGTCTGCGGCGCCGTGTACGCGTAGTCGCGCGAAAAGGCAAGTGGCTCGAGCAGTTTAATGCTTCTCGAGCCCTATCTCCCGCAGCTTCCAGCGCAGCCCAGCGTTTTACGGGATCACGTGCCGGTGGATGCGACGCTCGGCTATTATTGCGACCGTCGTTATATGCTATACTGTCCTGCTGTGGTGTGTAGCTAGTCTACGTGTGCCGCTGCGATCTCGTCGTTTAGGAAGTTGGAGGGATATCACGAAGGGTGGAATTTTGCAAAATGGAGTTGGAGATGTTTTTTGAACGCTTGCCAGCGGCCAGTGTTTCTGCTGTATATACTGCGCGGGGTTATCTTAATTTTCTGCTTGCTTTGGGCGAGGTGAAAAATGAATTTTCGAGATAGCGTCGGGAGTAGTGGAAGTCGAGTTGAGTCAGACCAGGGTAGCTTTACCCTTAAAGTGTGAAGGAGGCTTTATTACAGATCGGCTGCTACTTACGCGCCGTTTGCGCTTGGGAACAATACGTATGTGTCATCGCATGACACGAGTGCATATTTCATGGTCTGGGGTGGAAAAGAGAGAGAAAGAGAGGAGTAGCGATTGGCTCGGCTGCCCTTATTTGGCTTCGAAACTGTTCTCGCCGCGGCGACGCGCGAAGACAAAGTTGAAAGTCGCGCGAGGGAAAACCGATATGACGTGCCGCCGCCGCAGCGGCGCGTGGTTGTGCTTTTGTTGGAGGATTTTTAATTTGCTTTTCCATCGGATCTGCGCGAAGGCAGAGGCGTCGCATAATTATGCTGGATATTTATGTGCGCGCTTGCGAAGCTTTGTAAAGTTTCCGCGCGGCTTTAATGAATATATTTATTGTTTATGCACGCTTCATGTTGTTTACATTGTCTATACATATACGGCGGCGCGATGAGTTCGTTAATAAAGTTATTAACTTTTCGTGCTTGGAAAAATGAAGGCAAGGATCCAAGTTTATTTTGACGAAAAGTCCACGGGAATATATTTATTTTTCCGCGGACTGAATAAATTTTTCAATCTGATGACGATGCGACCGTCCAATTTACATAATGCGAGTTTCTCGCCGCGTATATGTCAATGTATATCCAAAGTTCCCGGAGCCGCAATTGAATTCGCGGTTTCTTTATTCGGATAAAAATGAATTTGCGACTCGCACGTTATCGAATAAAGCCAGAGAGCGACACACATGCGCGCAGGGCGAAAATTCCATTGCGTATATAGAAATTTCCCGCAAATACAGGACCGCACCGTAAACTGGAGCAATAAGAGTCGAAATTGCTCCATTTTTTTCAAAAATTTCAATAACAACGAGGCAAAAATTGCACGCGCTCGTTTGCAAAAAGTAATAGTGGAGGGGTGAAAATTAATAATCTCTATAGACGAGCTGACTCCCGTAAAAGCTGCAGAATTTAATCCGAGAGCGCGTGGGGACCCCCCACCCCTTCCGCCATTTTTATCCACGGCGTCCTGGCGATACTTTACAGCGCATCTTGCTTCAAGATTAATGGGCCACCGGATACTTTTTTTTGGGGGGCAGGGTTTTCGCTTTTTTTATTTTTTATTTAAGGAGGATTTCGCGAAATACGGGTTTGCTCGGCTAGACGAGGGAGTCGCGTCTTAATTACTCGGCTGCGGCTTGGAAGTAATTGATTTAGTGCGATTAACGAAAGCCGAGATTAAATGTCGTCTGTGAGGGTGGCGGTTTAATGTCGTTTTGTATTATCAAACAGATTAGAAGGTTCTATGGATTATCTATAAATTACGTACAATGCTCTTGCAGTAAACAGAAATTAAACCTTTTGCGCGATTTTGCATTTTGTACGTTTTTACGTACGTTGCTAGATAGCAAAAGTTCTCAGCGGACCTATTCTCACTTGGCAAACTGCTTAATCGTGACTTTAGTTATCAAGCAAGTTTAATTCAGCGACATATTAGTCATATAATGAAGCGAGATTTTGTCAGTACCAATAATAACGCATAAATACAATATTCCTAACTAAACTATTAATAATGAGTAGCGAAACACTCGGTGTCGAATTCAAGAACGCTCGATCTCAGCGTAAGCTTATATGTTCAAACCTTTTCTATATCATCCGAGATGCAATTAATTTTCTACAATTTCGTAACAACATTGTAGAATGTCAATCGCACCTAGGATATAATTAACATAGAATATATCTTATCTTAATAATCAGTTTGCATCGGGATATATCGAATTTTATTTCGCCGCCAAGAACGGTCATCAACTCATGCATGGATATTCGACATACAGCTTCTATTCCATTTTGGAAAAGTAAGGTATTAAACATTATATTTACTTTTAAATAATGTTCGGCGAAGGTAATAAGTATTGTCACTCTCTATGAAGTTAATGGTACATTTAAAATTGGACATCTTTTTAAAACATATATGATAATCAGTTTTTTTTATTTTTACACGTGTATATAGATTAGCAAGTTTCAAGCCTAGGTGATTAAATAAAAAAATATAATAATGTACGATTGTTTAGTATACTTTTCAAAACCTTTATACATAAGCAGCGGCAATATATGTACCTTTAACGACTGTTCATTCGTGACTTGAATAAGTAAGTTTAACTAAGACATGTTAGTCATATCTCAGCGAGATAAGAACTTTTCTGATAGAAACTACTTGTCTTCTGGAAATGCGTGATCTCGGCGAAGCTTTTGTGGGAACCTGTGTCAACGCATAAATACTATATTCCACGTTGAAGCGGTTCAAGTATAAATAACGAGTGGCTAGAGACTGCGGGTACCAGTCTTCAAAGAACTTTTCGTTAGTTCATATTCGACTTGCAGCCACTACTCCATTTTGAGAAAGTAATATATCAAACATAATACTGCCTTTTATATATATAAAGATATAGATAGCCATTCACGCGTTTAATAAAAAATGCACAACTTTGGTATTTGTTAGATGAAACTCGCAGTAGCAGCTCTGATTGTATTTGGTCTGATTGTGGTCATTTCTGCACTCCCAACAACCGATGTACGTATTCTTCTTTTCATTTTATTTTAAAAGCTACGAATTTAATCAAGATTACATTTATTAAGCGTTACTATTTCCAAAACAGCTATTATACAAAATTTTCATGTATACATTAAAAATAATATTTAACACACCCCAGCGTAACGTTAGTATTTTTTTGAAGAGTACGTAAAAAGTACTACATTCATTTCTCCTAACTCTAGTACGACGGTGCTATGCTAGACCGTAGGAGAACCCGTGCGAATCTTACGTTGGGTGTGTTAAATAAATTCCTCAATTTACCAACTCACACGTAGGGAGAAGTACAACCGACTTTCTTTCCTTGGTGCATAATACACTAAAGTAAGATTTGAAAAATTCAATCAGTTATTCTTTTATAATGTGCAGACTTCTCACCTTCATACTGATGCAGCAAAATTAAACCAGGCTCTTCATGATGAACATAAAGAACATTCTCATGATGATCTCAAAAATGTATGTATTTTATAAAACTTACATATACATATGCCGTTTTAAACAATTTTCTTTTCGAATAGCATTTGAACCATCATCATGACTCTGATAAGAAATTAGAGAAACAACCAATGGAGGAACACGAATCAAAAAAGGATGAAGCAACAGCACCTGAGAGCGAACAATGCAGCGCACCTGATTCGGAAAAGAAAGACGAGGAAGAAAAAGACAGTAGCGAATCTCATTCAAAACAATTTAAGAAAATGGTCCCAGATTTCTAGAAACCTTTCCTAAACTGGACGGAATCAACAATGTCACCATTATGTTAGAAAAATGCAAGTATATTAAGTTTTGAAATCGCAATATACAACTGAAAACTATTAATTTATGCTTTTCCCAATCTGACAGTTACAATCCTTGCTATTCTAAGTAAACTTCACTAATTATTAAGAATTTAAGTTCGTTTTTAATTGATTGTTGAATTCACAATTAAATGCTATAATAAGGTTGACATTTAGAAAACCGAATTCAGTAGTTTTCAACAATGATAACAGTGACCGTAAAGCGGACGAAGATCAATAATTTTTTGTTAAAGCGTGTGGCAAGTTTATGTAGTACAATGTTGAACAAATAGTATTAGATTAGAATACACGTGTAGTAATTAACATCCCTTCGTTACTCTTTATATCACCTTTAAAAATTCAGTCACACAATGTAAATAATATAGTTATAATAAGTTCTCCATGCAGTGATACTTGCAAGAAAACCAAATGCCCCTGAAGAGAGGCAGACATAACGACCCAGCCGCTCGACGGAAGTTTGCGTTTCAGGCGTGATCGGAAAAAGTTGCGTTCGAAGAAAAAGTCCACGGGATTCGCATAGTGTCTCGCAACGACACGTCGCGCTGTATACGCAACCAGCGCGAGATACGCGTGCGACGTTTCCATTATCTCGTGGTCTCCATTTTACTTCCACACGTACCCGAGTTTTCACAGTCTACAGCCACAATAGAAGTACGCAGTTTCACTAACACGTGCACAAACTACTTGCTTGCGTACAAAAGTTTGTCCGGATTTTTGCAAGAAGATTTACGCGCAATTTCCTCTATATATATGTGGCATTTTGCTGTGTTTGCGGAGCTATGTATATAAATGAACACAGGTGCAGGTGTAATTCTGCGGTAAGAAAGTGTGTATATATACACAGAGCGACTGCACTTGTTTCTCGTCTTTCCAATTCTTCGGCCGGATGCGGATTCTTCGGGTAGCTTCGAATTACGTCGATTCGATATTTATTAGGTCCTTCGGCGTGGGATGTAATTTTGCGCTTGGAATTCAATTTCGGAACGAAACAAAGAAGTTATACGTCTGTTGCGCATAGATGTATTTAAGGGAAACAACTTTTCTCGTTATTTGTTCTGGAAATTGTACTAAATTTGTATGCTACATACGCAATTCTCTGGCGTTTTTTTACTATAAGTTAGTTTTCAGATGTGATAAAAATAAAAGTTTGCCTGGTCAAACCATCTGCACTGGCAACTCCGTCAATTTCAAGTTAGGTGCTCCCATAATTTCGAAATCTGACATATATAATTACATTTAATTAACTGAGTTCACGATGTAAAGTATGTTATTTACTGTTTATGTTGAGTAAATGAGTTATTTTATAAAACAAGAAGGCTTTTTACAAGTAGCGTTTTCATTGTTAGGGTTTCGCTTCACGTACTAATTTGATGATTTTGAAAAGTTTATATTTATAATTTTTAAAAACTTACGAATTTATCAAATGTAAAGTGATGATCTTAAGTTTGGTAACTTACCTATAACAGAAACAGTAAGAATTTATTAGATAAATGGAAAAGAATCGATAGGCAAAAGAAATTATATATCACAATTTCATTCTTTGAAACACTCTTTGCGTCCCCTTTCAAGATATTATTGTTGCATTAGATTCATGACCGCTATTTTATTTATGTTCCATCCTTGTTAAAAGGTTTTCCATTTTCAAACAACAAATATTGGTTTTCCACTGCATTTGTATCAGCGACAGCGTGTATATGTTTTCTTCAATATCTTTGGTAAACATTTTAAGCAGGAGATTATTTTTAAGAAGCACGTATTCTTCTCCCATATACGGTAGAATAGCATAGCTCCTGTAACGCTTTTATTTACGTTTCATAAATATACGGTCAAGAAGAAACAGAAGCTCAAAGTAGCTACACGAAACAAAAAGTCGCTAATTTGCAAATGTATATATGTATATAACGAAGTAGAAATTAGTTTCTAGAAAGTATATAGTGGTGTATACCAAGAATATCGAAACCTCTCCAAGACGACTGTTATTCAAAAGTTCTCCCAACAGAAGTGCAAAGTATCGTATCGCGTAATTGCAATAATTGAATTTCTTGGCTAATTTTGTGAGCTACTCATAAATAATTGTATCTTGATAGAGTCCACGCTTCTCGATATAAACAACACCTACATCTTCGTCCATGAAATGATACCCATAAGATATTCGACATAATGTAGGGATTCGTGGTACAATTCAATCAAACATAGCTAATTTGTGGCAATGAAGTACCTCGCTAGAAATTTGTCGCTAATTCATCGTTAACGTATTAATTAAATTACTGCATTATTTGTTAATGTTTAATTATTGACAATATTAAAATTTTTGAAATAATAATTACTGTCTCAAAAACTTGAAGCACAACAAGAAGAGCATTAATGACAAAAAAGACCTCCCAAAATAAATTTCGAAATATTAATCAAAACTTTTGGACAAACACAATAGCCGTTCGCCTAATAATCATCACCGCGTGCACGCGCGTGCACGTATACGCTTGCCGAAAAGCATTTACAGTTTAAGGCAATAATATTTCGTAGCCAAAAGTAGTCCGGCGCGCACAATTGCGAACACAATTGCAGGCGGTAACGCGATGTCAAACGCGTAATTAGACGAAGTGCAACAATTACACGGAGCGCATAGCTCGTGCTCGAGCAAACACGCTCTCCCTCTCCGACTATTACACGTGCACGCACACACATACACGCCCACACATAAGCGCGCAGACTCAAACCCCGACGTAATTATTATACCAGAGGCTTCGCAGAGGAGACGAGGGGGGGGGGGGGGGCAAGGCTTGTTCCATTAAACGTGCACTCTCGGATTTAGAAAACTATGCGCGAGTAGCGGGTGATAACTTCGGCATGCAGCGCACGGGTACTTCAGCGGCGTGTATATATACCCGTGATATCGCATTGATTCTCATTAGTCCTTGCGAATCTGGAGTCTGCTCTGCTTCTGTATGTATATATATATGTAGGACGGGGTTCGTTAATAAACTTTTCAGTCAATTTCGGCATACACGAAGACGAGCTTGGCATCGTGCTGAAAATTCGCCGAGGGATGCGGCTATTTATATTCGAGGTATTTTCCAAATTGATTGGAATTATGTAGTAGCCGAAGTTTGCTCCGTGTATTACATTATACCCTCTTGCGCACGGGTACGCTGTATATTATCGAGCAGCTTGGAAAATTCAAGTTTCATGAAGTATTAAAGTTGCAACGTGCAACTATGCAGCACGTGAAAAATATATAACTCTGGCTAGAATTGCTCATCGGAGAGAGGTGTGAAAGTGCGCGTGCAAGGCCCGAGACGTGTCTTATTCACGAGAGGGAGAGAGAAGAGTGCGCGCGGCGAGTATAGTGCCGGGCAAGGGTTAATCGCGTAAGAGCTCGACAAGCACACGCGGGAGTAGCCGCGCGGCGGCGATTTAAAGCGAGCGGCCACAATGGGCGCGAGAAAGCGGGTAAACGCTTTCCCCTGAGATGTGTATATACTCTCTCTCTCTCGCTCTGGTATATGCACTCGCGAAGAGAACTGTCCGACGCGGAGATGGTGCTCGCGTTATCACGCCCTTACTACTCTCAAAGGTAAGTACAGAACACTTGTACGGCTGCGAGACATGATCGGGATGCGGAGGTGCGAGCTTTATATACACAGAGCACTTTCATTGTAGTCGAGGGATCATCCCGTATTATTTATACGAAAAATGGATGCGCAGCGAGTTCGTTTGATCGTTTGCATTTCGCGGTAAACGAATATATTATCCCGATATATGGGATTATACGATCGCTTTGTAATACAAATGACGAATTGTAATATTTGGATAGATTGATGCTGTATATCGGCGCGGAGTTGAAATTTAAACCGAACAATTGTGTGTTAATCCATCTAACGGGCCTTTGCAATCGTATAACTTTGACGTCAACGGATGTGTAACGAGCTAGCAAACAACCATGCGAGTATTCGGTGCGCTCAAAGCATGTGCTTTCAAAATCCCCGCGTGTATAATTCACATCGAATTAAATTGGCCGATCGACTGACTATACGTAATGATCCTCGTGCAAATTTATCGAAAAAGCTGTTATTTTTTCCTATGCAAACTCTGCAACGCGATATAAAAGAGGATAGTAAAACGTATGAGATTTTCGCAGAGGACGATACACCTCAGATGCATATGCATGGGCCAACGTCGCTGCGTACAAGCCTCGAACCGACGGCTCCTCTCGAGCATCTACTTAAGCGCGCGCGGGCGCAATAACAGGGGCGCAACGCCCCCGAGCTGACCGGTGAATGCAAATGAGCTACCGTATATACCCGATATATAAACCTGCTGAGCTGATGCGTACGCATTCAACGATAAACACACGCGGGGCTACTGCAGCCCGTTTTCTTTGTCTTCGGCGTGTAATCATCGGGATTTAATATTGCGTGCGAACTCGTATATATAAGCGATCATGTTTTTTCTCACTTCATTGTTAGCTGTATTGCATTTTTTACATTATTTCCTCGGAATAACGGTTGGTTAAAGCGTAAGCGTTGTTACGTGGAAAATAGCAATGTTTTTGTGCATGTTCCTCATTTCCCCGTTAGTTTGTGTGGTAATATATTCTTCTCGGAATATTTAAAAAAATTCGAGTTCGCTTGTATAGTTAACGCCAAAACAAGCGTTTGGTGGTTCATAACCTAAAAAAAACATTGAACGTAGATTTCACAGCTCAAATTTTCTGGCACTTGCATAGTTCAAAGTTTTTATTCTAAATCTTTGACAGTTCAGTGTTCGTTTGTTGATAATGCAATTTTTCTGCTCCAAAAATTCATTTTTCGATTAGTCATTCAGTTGACGAATAGAGTACACGTAAGCTCTTAGTTATCAATTACACGGAACCTCATTTCAAAAAACTTTCCTTATGATTGAATGTCAATTTTTTTAATCTCAACAAAAGAATATTATGAAAAAAATGTAAAGAACGCGCGAAGCGCTTCCAAACTTGCTATATAGTAAAAGTTTTCATTTTCCGAGCTCGGCTGATGCAATATTTTACGCGACGCCCCGAGCGATGCGAAGATAATAACAATTTCTTGTACTAATAATATAATACACCACGTTGAAATGGGAAAGCTGCTCGAGTTTTTTCCCGAACTTTAATATTCCCACTATACCGCGCATAAATCAGCCGCAAAAAGAGAAGACTCGCCGCGCTGTGCACTGCGAAATTCGCGGCTGCCACAGTGTCAATGTCCCCCCCCCCCCCCCTTGCGCATTATATCAACGCACTTTTCCGCGCGAGTTCGCCTTACATTCACCACGCGCGCCTTAATTAAATGAATCTCGCGGGCGCTAATCTCTGCGGTCGTGTGAAATATTCGTGAGAATATGCGAGCCGCGGTTCGCGCACGAGCATACACGTGCGCGATGTAGGTATATTACGGCTGCGAAACACGCGTAAGGTATATTGTAGTGCGTAAAGCAGGCCGCGCGAGTTTTCGCGAGAGAGCGTATATGCATATATATATAGCGCGCATCCGTTTTCCTTTATAATCCTAAATGCGTGCGCGCGAGCCACTGGTTAATTACGCGCTGCGCACGGAGAGAAAGAGAGAAAAAGCAGACAGAGGCGACGACGTATAGACCTCCGGATGTATACGTATAGAGGTACGCGTATGTGTGTGTATATAATGGAATATTGAATAGATTGTGTATGTGTGTGTGTGAACGGAAGCTCGAGAGCTCGGTATGGTTATATTAATTATGGAGCTCGTGTGTGCTCTGGTCTACTTTGATGGCGCGGCTTTGTTTTTCTCTTATATTCCGAGAAGAAAGAGACTCAAAAGTGCGGTCTCGATTCGCGATTCAGGGCTATTCAGAGATATATCTCGGTATATAAAGTAATAGACTCGCGAAGCTATGCAACCTCGAAATTGCCGATGAAAACGTTAATCCGCAGAGTGGCGGACTAAAAAATTCATCCGCTCAAGTTTAATCCCGACGCGCATATAAGACTTGGGTCTTAATACTGATGAGCGCGTAAAGCCGAGTTCGAGTAATCCGTTACAATCTTAATTGCCTCAATTATTACCGGGTCCGCGAAAGAGAGACGGTATATGTATATATGGTATGGCGTGTATATAACAGAGTCCTCGCGAAAAACAGCGAGAGCCGAGGAGAAAGGAAAAAAGCTTTGCTATACGTTAGCCGGGACTCGCGTGCAACGGCCAGATTAACTTTAAAGCCTCGGCATTAGGATTTGCTGAATTGTAAATTTTTTCGCGTTTCCGCCGGGATAACACACGACGATAACGCGCCTCTGCCTCGATCTTTTTTTCTTCAACGGGATCGCTTGTACAGTGAGACGAGCGAAACAAGGACGATGGAAGGTCCTAATGGACACGAGCTTATGGTTAAGTGACAATGCGTTTACTCGAGAATATCAACTTTGCGCGTTTTCTTCTATATTTTTCGAGGAGCTTTTGACAGAATTTATCTCGAATAAGGTCAAGGTAAAGATTTGAAGGAGAACTTTCGAGAGCTTCGTTACGCGAAAAGATAATTTCACTTTTGCATAATACGAACTTCGTCTTTATACTTCAATCTTCACTGCAGCGCAATAATCCACGCACACCTGCTTAAACTGTTTAAACGCGTCCTTAGGCGCGCAAGCTGCGCTTGAAAAGCTTCCGGCGAGTCGCGTTTCGCCGTGACAATGGGGAAAATCGTTTCCGCGAATTCGTCGAAACACAATATACGCCTCGAAATCGATTTTTTTTCCCCTCATATACCCGAGTCGGAGAAGAACAATCTTCGCCGTCCGTGGCACTCGATAAAGATCTCAGCGGCGAAAACTATATTTGATTGTACTCTGGAATCTTTTTTTTCTCGTCGCTCACGTATTAATCATAGCTGCCGGCGATATTTGTCCGTGAAAAAAGTATAGAAGAATATGAGAGCGAAGCTGCGATATGCCGGGCGTTCAAATCAGCGATAGAAAATTCTGATCCTTTTCTTGATAACTCTTCGCTCTCAATACGAAGTTGGCGAGAAATTTTCATTCCAATGTTTGCTCGAAATTTGCTAAATAAACCTCGAGCTGTAATAATTTTTTTCATACAGTTTTGCATACATGGAACTCACTGAAAAAGCAGAGTTTTTTTTTAATTTTCAGGCTTCCTTCAGCTGAAACGCCGAGCGTATACGCGGGCGCAATATCGAAAAAAGCTCCCATCGTATTATTTACGATATACACGCCTATATATACATATATAAACGAAGCGCGTGGCGGAAAGAGAGTCGAAGATTCAGCGGAGCTCGTGGACGCGAATATTTTTTAAGCGACACTCGATAAAAGCAGCGAACGTGCATTGAATGCGCGATCTCGGAGGGAGTTTTTTGGCTCGCGACGCGAAGGAAGAAAAGTTTATTCGCAAGATCGCTGATTTATTTTTCCTTACTTTGCAAAATGTCCGCCGAAATATTTACCTTCCCTCGATCTAACATTATCGAGAGAAAAATCGAAGTCGGATTGCGAAGAAATTGATATCCTATAGCTTTATTGCTACGAGCGGCGGAAGCGATGAATCAGCTAATCAATGGAGTTTTAACATTCATCGAACGTAAAATATCTGAAACTCTTCCGGAATTAAATCCCAACGCAAAGATTTCTGATTTATGGAACGCTTCTTCTTTCGGATTCCTTAATCAGAGATGAATCTCGATTCCAGATGGCATCCACCATCATTACCATTCCCATGCATACGTAAAACTCGGTCTTCCCACGAGAGACAGGATGAACAGAAAGAAAAGACCCAAACTTTCATCAAGAACCATACATCCTTACAACTCAACTTTTCCGGCAGCAGAACAAAGCAGAAAAAAGGCAAGCCGTCTAAATTTCCAACTTTTAAACACAAATCCGACACACTTAATCACTTCGGTACTTTACCCTTAAAACTCCGGAACACACACACACACACACAGTGGAGAGAGAGAGTCGGAAACAAAAAGGGAAGCAGCGCGCGGCGGCAGAATACACGCAAATCCTCCTAACAGCATTTTCCAAGTTCGGTGCGCGCAACTGCCGCGCGTCTTTCGCTTTATCTGCGCGCGCGCCGGCAGATTACGCAATCGCTTTATAGCGCGGTGCCGGAAATTTCGCGTCTCCCGAACTATGCATTCGCGAGTCGTATATACGCGCCCTGCGCGAGAAACTCAATTACGCTTCGTCTTCCTCTCTCTCTCCCTCACCCTTTTCGTGTATATCTCTTTCGCGCGCGCGCTCTCTCTCTCTCTCTCGTTGCTCCGGGAGCAGTTTCTCTTGTGCCCCTTGAAAATCAGGAAGTAACTTTACGTTTATCGCGCTGTTTTTGTTCGCCTATATAGCTCTGTGTGTGTATGCATAGGACATGCGGAGAAGTGTGCTACGGAGAAATCTTCGCTAAGAGCAGCTGGTAATACAATGAAATTTATTGGATTAACCCTGACAGATAAAAAATGATGTCAGGCGTGATTGTTGAATCGAAAACAAGTTCGGCGCTGTATGCGCGTCGCGCTTATATGTACTTAAAATATAAAAACGTTTCGATTTCATTGCGTGAGCGTTGCTCTTTTCATTTACGTTTTTTTTTCAGCAAAGAACGCGTGCCGTTTCTTCAATACGCTCGAGTTTCATGCAGGTATATATAATATTGTGTTTCTTATATGCGCACGCCTCGCGTAAAAAAAGAGATCGAACCGGCATGTCCTCCACGCAGATGCCTCTTTGTATTTTTATTCTTGCTCGTTCTTTCTCTCTCCCTCCCGTTTTAAGTTTCGACGGTTACTTTTCTTTCCACGTAGCTGTGCCAGGAATAGCTATTCATTGCTGTGTTGCAGAAAAATTTAACGTTAAATTTCGACGTAAAATTGCTGCCGACAGTCTGCCACCCTTAATCTCACCCCAGTGCGTCCCTCTAATCTCGTTCAATAAATTATCTCTCTTTTTTTGTACAACCATACTTCCTCGAGAAATTCACTCCAATTCATCGTCCGCTCAGCGTTAGTCAACGAAGCGCTCGCAAGATTCGAAAAATTCAAGTACGCAGTTTTCGCGTTGTCATCGCAGGAGCCAATTTCTCGCGTAGTTGGCATCGAGCGCGAAAATCCTGCGCGATTTCATTAAAAATATCTCCGCGAGCTAATTGCCCTCGCGACAGCGTTTATCTCCCGCTGTCGGTTCCGCGCGGAAATGCTGCTCTGCGATTTAATCACGAGTCCCGGGAGTAAGGCGGCCGACATTCAAAAGGATTAATTAATTCGTTAAAAGGCAACAGCGCCTGCACAGGTACAAAAAAAAGACGAATAACACAAAGGGCAAAAAGAACGGCGCTCGCAGATATATCCCGCGACGATATCCAGTTAATTTTTACGAGCGCGCGCCTTCTCCCTGATAAAGGAGGCCGAACAAAGAAGCTCTAGCCGTTGTATTGCCGAGCTTTTTTTTACAAGCTCGCGCTGCAATCTCGTAAAATCCCCGGCGCTTCTGCTGCTGCATCGGGTCTGGTGCCGAAAAATGCGCGCTTTCCTTCTTTCCAACGAAGGAAGCCGCAAAAAGTAAGCGGCGCTGCAGCCGAGAGTGAGAAGAAATTAAGGCAAGGGTTAGTTTGGATTCGGCCTTTTTTCTAGCTTTTCGCGATAACAGCGCAGTGGTATCCGCTGTGCACGCTCTGCCCAAACGTTGATGAAATTGTTTAATTAGTAGGGCTTTTACGTCAAATTTTCGCTGTATAATAAGGGAGTATCTCTTGAAAAATTTAATTATCAACGTATACTTTTCGACTCTGCTTTGTACATACGTTTTTTTCGTGAAGGCTTTCAAAGTTCGTTTCGCTTTTTTGCCGGGACATTATAATTATTCTCGGGGTATATCTAATTAAATTTTCTGAATTTTTCAACGGGTGGGTTTTTCAAAAGGCTCACGAACAGACATTACACATTGACGGTTCACGACGTGTAGGAGCAGCTCTAGTGGGAGCAATCTAGTAATCAGTTATTGGTCTGAAAAAAAACCGAGATCTTCATAAGAGATATTATTAAGAGACGCATAAGCTTATACTGTAGTTACGGGACGTACGGGTCCTCCTCGATATATAAAAGAGATAATAATGTAAAGTCGAAAAAAGTGCTCTAAAATTACACGCGGCCAATTCCTCTCTCTCCTTCGCCGCATGCAGAACGCCGAAGCGAATGAAAATGATTGACTGGAAAGCGAATAGGTTTTTGCGTATTCTCTCGAGGCCTCTCTCGCTGCGCGCGTTCACATTTCAGCTCTATTTCCTCAATCCTCGTGATTTTCCTAGCCCCAGCCTCGTTTTCCTCCCAGCTTTCTTCCAACTCAACCGAAAAAAATAGATACTCCATTACATATATCCTTGCGCTTATCCGACTGCTCCGATCTCTAAACATCTCCGTACACGAAGCTAATGATAACCTCGTTATACCCCGCGGTGGTATAAAGAGAGTCAGCCTACCCGCGCACAGCAAACCTCCGCTATTATTCCTTCGTCCCCTCTCGCTCTCGTCCTTATTAAATTCTTTCCCCCGCGTTCTATCTCGGCAGCCGCGCGTTTAATATTTCAGGTATACGGAGACTGCTACATATCCCACGGGCGTAATTCCGGCGTCTTATAGACCGAATATGGATATTTATATCAGCCAGTGGTTTTTCTACTTTTCGAGAGGCAGTACAGGGCCAAATGGACGAGGATGTGCGGTTTTCGGTAGGAGCCTCGATGTAGAGCAGCAGCTGCATAATTGATGCCCCGCAGTCGGGGGAGGCTGTATAGAAGCCGTTGAGAGGATTATCTCAGCGAAGTGCTATATATGCTCGAGTCTGTCTTGCTTGCGATTGTATTCAAGATCAATTATCGCTTTTTGCTATAGTGTATAGCATCGCGATCCAATAGGTGGGAAATCCAGCTCGAATTGTTAATTCGAAAAAGCTCTCGAAGTAGCAAAACAGCGACATCTCCGCCCCGAAAAGCAGCGATCCTGCGCGTCGAGAGACGACCGAGAACAAGGAACGCGCAGCAGTGGGAGATAGCGCTAGAAACGCTCATAACTCGCTGGTCTTGTTCTTAAACGCGCGCACCCTTATCTGTGGCTGCCGGGACACCGAGCTGCAAGAGACCGGATTACCCTTTGCCTCCCCCCCCCCCTCTGGTCTCTTCTCCCCCACATATATATACTTTGGTAAAAGTAGCGCGCGAGTGTTTAGCGCTGGCTTTCTCGTTTTCTAGAATACAACTTGTTTTCTTTTCAACTTTATTCCGCAGACCTCGTTGCGGTCTTATCGGATTATTGCTCTCGGCCTCGTTAAAAGGATTAGAATTTACTTCGCGCCACGCAGCGCTGAACTTTGTTTGAAATTTTCATCAAACCCGTCGAGATCGTTCTTGCCGTTTAATTATCTTTCTATGTACACCAAAAAAAACAACAACAACAACAACAAACAAAGCCATTCGTCTCGTTCTAAACAGCAAATCCAATTGAAAAGCCGCCGCAGCGACGATCACGGGGCAAATTAATCCGCGACGACAGGCCCGGCTCTCGTGGCTTGCTGCATGCAGGGTATAGCGCGGGTGACACGCAATTATTTACAGCACTACTACCCCGCCTAGTCGCTCGGCCGGCGACAATTAGAGATTTCGCTTTAATGAACGTCGGCCGGTATATCTATAGGACTTATATATAGTAGGAGCCAGAGCGGAGCGCCTTGATCGATATATATATATACATATCCGTGAAAGGCTGTGCGCGCATCTTTAATCGGATTTGGTTCGATGCCGATTTTCCGAGTATTGGCTCGTTCGGAAGCTGATTAAGCTCGATGCGCGGTATTGAAAAGCGATTTTTTTCGGATTATCTCGCGGTCGCCTAATCCGCATATCCGATGAGTTTTTTTTTTTTTTTTTAAGAATAATTAAATCGATGGATTATCGCGAGAATCGAGGAATGTACACACACACGTGTATATACTTACATAGAACGGTGAGCTTGGCGTTCGTGCGGATGGGCTTGATGCGTCCGTAGGGTCCGACCTGGCACTGGTAGTCGCCGTCGTCGCCCAGCGAGACGTTCCTGATGTTCAGGTTGTAGATGCCCAGCGACTGCTCGCCCACGATACGCCATCGCGAGTGGCCCACCACTTCTCCGCCTGAAGGGGAAGAGCGCGTTTTTTTTTTATTAAAATTGAAATCCGCGAATGTTGCAAAATATACGAGAAAAATAATTTTAGCTTCATCGAGAAAAAAGAGATACCGCAGAGATATGTATATATACTCACTTGGCAGTATCACGTATACGAAGCCGTCTTTGACCCATTGCACGTTGCCAACTCGATTATTGACCTCGCACTGCAGAGTGACCTCGCTTCCTTCCAGGACCGAGGTGTTCAGCGGCCGAACTCGAAACGACTGCGGCGCCGCACCTGGAACAGCGTCAAAAAAGCGCTACGGTTAATTCTCGGTATATACGTGTATGTATATTTGCCGCAATGCATTTATGGAATTAAATCTCCCTCTCGCACTGCAGTGAGTTTTTGCATATACTTCAATTAGACGTGATCACGTGTTATAGTATATATAACAGAAGGGTAGGGGTTGATGCTTTTTTCTTAGCTTGAAAAACAAGTAATGTGAAAAATAGCGCAATAACGCATAGTATTTCCGCCCGATAATCAAATCCAATATAGCGGCGTATGACATCCTCCCTCAATATATTTGCCGAAATTTCCAGTCGAGCGACTTTATAAACGCAGCAGAGCCGCAGACTGTTAACCATCAGCACCAGTATATACATATACAAGGGCCGCGAGAAAAACGGTGCCGATATATCAGAGCGCAATGCAGCTCTCTCTCTCTCTCTCTCTCTCCATTGTGCGGCCTCATGAAAAACGCCTCTGAATTTCCTCCGTCTCTCTCTCACTCAGGCCGCAAATTGGCCTGCGCTTAACTCGATCACTCCCTCGGACCTTTGCGCTTTCGCGGTCCACCGGCCATTTTCTATTCGATCAACTGCTGCTCTCTTTCTCGCGTCCTGAGCCGAACCAGCGCGCGCAAGGTCGAGTTCTCTGCTCTGTATATATAAATTCTCGGGACGTCGTTGTAACGAGAAACCGAGCTGCGGAGGAGCATACATATATCTATATATGTAGGTATATCACATAGCGATAGGATTAGACGGGATAGTGAAAAGGGGCCGGGTAAACGGGGAAATAGCTACTGGGAATTTTTATACTACGGCGGAGGCTGTGAGCGCGCGCCTCTCTGCTGATTTATCTCTCGTATATGTTTCACTTGTTCGCGCGAATGCTTTTTCCAGGCTGTAAGGACAATGCCGAGAGAGAACGCGTTCCCTGAGCGTTATATGCACCATATTCGTCATCGATTAGCTTTGTGGCGCGAGAAATGTAACGGAATGTATAATAATACACACGAAGCTCGAGAGAGTGAGAGAGAGAGAGAGAGACATAAATTACTTTATACGCGGTACATTGACGCACGAAGTGCGGGCGATGAAAAAAGGGAAGAAAAGTTGGCTATACATAAGCAAATCCGCCGGGCGCTAAAAAGCGCATCAAGCGAGGCGAGATGCGCTCGCTCAACAAGGGGAAAAATAAAATAAAGACGCTGCCGGCATCCTCTTTACCACTTTAAAGTTTCTCCGCACGTAGTCGGGGAGGAGAACGGCGCGCGTGATCCCGGCTCGGCGATAAATTTCGTCCCTTAATCAAAAGCCGTGCGCGAGCAGGCCGAAACAAACTTTTCCTTACACCTCACGGCCGCACGTAGCCCGGCGATGTAAATCACGCGCGAAAAATCAGCGCGCGCGCGACTTCAAGAGCGAAAGTGAGCAGCAGCAAGGATATATGTACAAATCGAGACGTCGGCTCGTGACGAATCGAGACTTGCGCAAGATACGCGGTATGTGCGGCTATTTGTGCGCCGAATCGAAATTTAATGGGGATTATAGCCGCTCGAGGCTGAGTGTCTTGTGTAAAAGTTCACCGAGAAGATAAGGAGGGAAGATGGCATATAGCGGAGAGCGCTGTGGGAAAGTCTTTGTAAAGTCCCGGGCGATTTGCATGTTAAAGAGAAAAGTGGCCGGTAATGTATGCTCAACAGCTTCGGCGGCGCGGCGAGATTATCTTGGTATATTTTAGAAGAGCTAGATTGCGCCGACAAAGTCCGCCCCTCTCCTTGTATATATACTTCTGCTCTTAAGCGATAATCCCCTATATATGTATACAAACACGCGGGTATGATATCTTCGATACGATTTTTTTCCCCGAGTCGCAAAATGCGAGTTTACGTATATACGAAGACACTCGAGCGGGGACTGTATACACAGCAAGTAGTCGATCTCGGCCAAAGTCACGTTTCGCATGATCGCGAGAAAGGTGAGATCGTCCTCGTCGTCGTCGAAAAATCATATCGATATAACAGCGACAAACACGCGCGCAGCTTTTCCATCTCTAGCATATCTAATTAACATGAACGAAATAATAGACCCTTACGCGGCCGTTATATAGCGAAAGCCGACATCCCGAGGGATGTACACCGTCGAGCGCGTTTTCGAGCTGTTCTCGAAAAAATCTCCACGTACCGCCCCGGGGCTGACAAGCGCTCTCGGATGTCTTCTATATATATTGCACGCACCGAGTTTGGATCCTCCGCCTCGTTAATCCACGGCGCGCGAGAGAGAAAGATAAGGGTCGACATCGCCGAGGAAAGTCAGATTTTTCTCTCTGCCTCTTAGATAATACGTTGTTATACCTAACAATATAACAATATACTATATATAGCGGGACATGTCGCTCGGTGATTTTACGCGTTTCTAAACAATCGACGAGGAGAATAGAGTGAAAATTTCGAAATATCCTATACCCTAAGCGAAACCGCGTAAATTCCTTTCCTACGGTGTTTATATATCGCGGCGACGCTTCGTCAATACACAAAACACCGAGCGGATTCAACTTCGACGTGTCGTCTCTATACTCCCGCTCTCTTTTTCAAGTAAAGGTAAACTCTCCCGCTCGCAGTACACGCAAACGTACATTTCGCCGCCTCGAAACGCCTCGAGAGTTAATTACGCTAATTAGAAAGCGTTGATGCGGGTGTGCGCTACGCGTGTGTCTAGTTATATAGACACACTGCAGCTCTCGCTCGCGCGCGACAAGCCAGACTATGATACGTGTGTAGCGCGGAAATTACGCGATGAAATATATAAACGGGAGCTTAACGGCCCGGCCGCGGTTACGTAGATGCATATATAATACTGCATCTGCGCACATGTCGCTGGGAAATATTGTTTTTGTTTCTCGATAAAAGTATGTACGATTGAGGCGAGTGTATATATATATGTTCGAAAATAGAAAAGATCGTCTCATCGGAAATTAAAAATACGCAAAACTGAGAATATATTTATATAGTCGCACGACGTTATACAGATCGATTCCCAATAGCTGTATCCCGGGTCCGTTTAAACATTGAACAAAGTCAACGAAAATAACCGGCGGCGCATCGAAATAAAACTCTCGAGCGAGCTTAATATAAAAAGCACTCCCCGACCTTTCTTCTATTTTCGCCGAGTGATTCGCGCTCTACAAATGCACAGACAGAAATTTCGTCGAGACTTCGTATCCCCGAACGAATTACAGATTACACTCGGTCAAAGTCAAAGCTAAGAGAGAGAGGGGGGGCACCTCAAATATTTAGGAAACGAGCGGCGAACGAGGAATTGGGGCGAGATTAATTAAGCATTTAATTACTTGTAAGGTAGCAGGAGAGGCGCAGATATATGTAAATAAAGTGTATATACGCTGAATTTTAATCCGGCGAGTTGGGATTGCTCCAGGCGGCTTCGCGAAAAAATATCTGCCGTATATATACCGTGTGTGCGTTTTAAATGATGGGATGGCAGCTCTCGCATGCTGTGTCTCGTCTTCTTTTTCTTTCCTGCTCCATATATCCCGCGTTCTGGAGCGTTAAAAGTTTCGGAGTTACCTTTTTTTTGCGTTGCCGTACTGCGCGCGCGTTTGAATGTCGGTCAGTGGAAAAGTTTCGACGCGTCCGCTTTAATCACTGTTAAAATGATGCGGCGACAATCTTGAGAGCTCCCAATGATAATTACACTGCGCATACTGCCGAGCAATTCGGAGCAAAAATACATAAAACACGCACGGCTAATTGCTGCGCGGCAGCTTTGTATATACGTGACCCTCAAATTACCCCGCATAAATATTCGAAAGGCCTGATTAGAAGCGAATCCATTGTATAAGCAGCGACGCTAGCGAAGAAAACTGAAAAAAAGGGAAGGCTAATATTCGACGACGCTCTGTTTGTGCGACCTACTTGCATACGCGCGTATACGTGTATATATAGAGGGAAATTTCAAGACTGTCGCGAAACGCTTGTACCATTCCGCGAGGCTTTCGAGGACTATGCTCGGGAGTATAATGAGATGCCCTGTGTGTAATTAAAAATTTTATGACTTTCCATACGACAGTCGGGATTCTTCTGTTTTTTTCAAACATCGACGCGAGAATAGAAGAAAACGCGTTTGCCTCGTTTACGCGATATAATTTGCCCGGGCTTTTCCTCATTTCCATTCGCATGTATAAATGCATGCGCGGATCGTTGCATCGTTAGTCGAGTTATGCGTTTTTTTTTCGTCTTTGTATCTCTTCTCTCCGCACGAACGTCCGAATCGGGCGTGTATACGTTGTATGCGTTATGCATTTCGCGACAGTCGAAAATCTTCGAATCGCAGCTTCTCCGGAAATTTAAATGCACGCGCGAGTTTGAATAATTATTCAATTTCCGAATAACGGGCACATTTCTATCGAATTTCGAGAATATAATCCGCGAGAGAGAGAATATAAATGCCCCTAATAACGGCCGTCGCGCTTTGTCAAATACTTCATATTTGCGAGGACTACTTGACATGAAACCCCTCCGCGAGAGGGAATTTATTTACGTACACATGGAGGGGGAGTATATAGTGTATATATATATAGAAAGAGAGAGAGAGAGAGAGAGAGAGAGAGCTGGGGGATGGATGTATGCGTGAGTCGGCGCGCTACCGCCGCGTCCAGCGAGAAATTCAATTATTCCCGAAACATCCGACGTTATATTCACTTTGAGCGAATTAAGCGGATGCGGGCGCACGCGAATACTGTCAAACAAAAGCATATTTTCGGATTACCACGAGCCCCAGGTTTAAGTGAATTTTCGGACGGGGGATGAATTATATTGCGATTCCGGCGAGTGGAAATTACAAAATCAGATATATATGTATAGAGAGAGAGAGAGAGAGAGAGCCCGGCTTCTCTATAATATCTACACGTTCTCTGTTTTTCCGCGTCTCACGTCGACGCTCGTCGACGTTGGAAAATACAAACAGCCACACCTTCGTTGAGGTATATTTTTCGCTGCTTTTATATGCTTCCGAGAGAGAAAGCTGCGTTTTCATTTCGTTCTACTACTGCAGTATTGAATTAAAAGTTTCTTTCGTATATATACAGCTGGCTTTTGGACCAATTATTTAAAGGAAATAGCTTTGAACGATGTGTTTACACTTGCCTGCAGGTCCTCACTCCCAAAAACAACAGGCGGTGTACACTAATACCCCAAGCTAATTCTCTCGCCATCGATCGCTCCTCGAGATATAAAAAGCCTTGCCGCACGCATACAGGTTCCGCAATGGCTTTTTAAATCGCAGGACCAACGCGTCACAGTAGAGACGAAGTGCAGTTTGGAAAATATTCAATGCACACTTGCGTAAAGAACGCGCCTATGGCGTAACGAGCCGATTGTTCTCTCTCTCTCTCTCTCTCTCTCTCTCGTCGATCGCGCAGTAAGTGCTGAGAGCGTACGTGGCTCACAAAGCAGCCACTCGACCACCTCCCGACGCTTTTTTTCTCCATTGATCGCTTACGAGTTCTTTGCCGAGGCTCTTGAATAATCAATTATATAGCTACAGGCGAGGGCACGATTTGTTTGCTTTCGCGCGAATCCTTCGTTATAAACGCTATGTAATTGCTTTGGTCCCGAGTGTTACACCGCGTCGATAAAAAAAAACGAGAAAGGGTAAACATATTACAATCAGAGCTTTCGTTCATCGAGTCAAGAGAAAGGAGATAACAGATTGGGAAGATAGACGGAAACAGCAGAAACCCTACGAGTGCATATATATATATACATGCATCGAATTACGCGCACCAGTTTGCCGCGGAATGGAGAAACTTTAGCGAATGCTGCACCGACTGACGAATGCTGGGCGCTGCATGTATTTTATTACGGCTTAATGGATTCGTACACACGCGCACACCCCCGCCTCGTTTACTCTCTCTCTCTCTCTCTCTCTCTTGGATAATTGCCGCGGAAACTTTCTCTCTTCGTTGTTTCGCGTCTTGATCGAATGTTATTGCGGCTTTTGTGGGCGGGAGATCGATTTCGCGTAAAACAAAAATCACGGCTGCCCGCGGTTTAACCGAATATAACTCCGATGAAATTGGGGGCGGAGCCGACGACGAGTGATTATATGCTCGTTGACATGGAAAAAGGGAACTTCCAATTATCATCGGCGTCGCGCGACTTATACTCCTGCGAGGAAGGAGCTGTATGGGAAAAAAGGAAGGAAACATTCGAAGAAGAATGAGCTGCTGAAGAATAAAGAACTTTATTAGATCTCCAGGCGCGTTGGGGAGACAAAGGAGCCCCCCCCCCCCCTCGATCAGCCACCTCATTTATGGAGAGCGCGAGGAAGGGACGATTATGCTCTGGCGTTAAGTTTTAATCGTGTGCGCGCGCGAGCTTCCCTTCTTCTGCTTCTTTCTCTTTTTCTTCTCGAAATAATGACGTGGAAAACGACGCGGAGGAGACGCTTTGTCCGTGCAGGGCAAAAATAATAAGGGATATATATCTCGGTCAAGTGACTGCGCGAGCGCGGAGAGAGAGAGAGAGAATGCAGGGAAATACTCATGCGTATATACTTCTTCTCCCCTTGCGATAATAACCAAATAGAGAGAGATTTTCCGTGCGTTTATTTTACGAAACCGCGGGCGAAACAAAGAAAAGTCGAAATTTGCGAAACTCCCCCGTCAACGGAGGTCCACGGACTGAATAATTAAAACAGATAGAGAGGGGGTATATACCGACGGGAAAATTGCGAAACGAAGCTCTGTGCGCTCGAGCTTTATTATAGTCGGGCTGCTGATTGGCGTAATTCTCTGACCTTTTGTGCGCCGAAGATATATATATCGGTCGAGAAAGAGAGAGAGAGAGAGAGAGAGAGAGAGAGAGAGAGAGAGAGAGAGAGAGAGAGAGAGAGAGAGAGAGAGGGGGAGAGAGAGAGAGAGAAAGAGAAAGTAGGTCCTCGTGCCAATGTAAATTTCGCCATATAACCGCCGAGAAATTACGCTCGGATGAAAATTTTACTCTATAAGCGGAGTCGTTGCAAGTTGGCGATGAAATGTACACTTTCTTTTTACGATGCTTTTCTTTAATTTTTTTCAAAGTTTAACCGCGTGCACGTACAATTAAAATATTTCTCCATATTATAGCTCCATAAAATTAAGTATGGAAAAATATTTCCCGTATCGCGCTCTCGAACAAAAGGTTTCCAAGATATCAGCCAGCCCGACCACACATTTACTCGTACCACTAGCTCTCCAGCCATCCGTATATAATATTCCCTGCTCTCATATCCAAAAAGACCGAACCACAAGAGAGCTTCTCAGCAGCAGCGACGAGGAGTCGTCCCCGAGACAACTTCAACCCCCCTCATAATTCAGCGGTGGCGCCGCAGTGCTACTGCTCATCCCGACCAAATTACCACCCCCTCGTCCGAATATAAAAGACTAATTCGGCCTCACGAGCCCGATAAGCGACGTTTTATTGAGCCCCGTAAAAGAAGCCAGCGCGCGAAATTGAGCCAATCGAAGCCCCTCCAAAAAAAGACTGTGAAGCGACACACTCAAAAGCTAGTTAGGGCCAACTTATCCTCGCGCGTGATGCTGTTTACTCTGAAAGTTTTTACGGCTTCCTGGTCTGCGCTACGTTTTGAATTCTCCAGATATTCGACGAAACTATATCATACACAGCACGGGGTGATCAACGAGCGCGTAAAAAGCCGTGAAACACACCCTCAATCTCGGCGAAGCACGTTGTTCGCCGGCGCCATTTCCATAGCTATCCATATACATACACACACACACAAATATATATGTACGCGTGTCCCTGGAACCGCCTCCCATCTCACATCCCCCCGGAGCTAATAAAAGCCGAGGAGAGCAGCGGCGGCGGCAAGTTGGAACGAGCACAAGGAAGTGCGTAAACGGCGAGAGCCGAGCTTTTGATGCTTCAGCGGCACGCGAGAACGGGGACGTGATTTAGCCGCAAAGTTTTTATTGCGCGCGCGCGCGCGGTGCTATATACGCGGAAATAATGGGATTATTGAGTGAGCCGCGGAGGAGAGGGAAGATTATATATACGCCGACCAATGACTAATTAAGGCGAAGCAGCGGTGGCGTGTATCGTGCGAAAGTTTTTAATTAAATTTGTAAAGTGGAAATTGATGCGCGATTTGCGATGTTATATAGAGGCGCATTATGCTCGAATTAACATACGATTATAAAATCGACGTTTTAATGACTTTCCTCGGCCTGTGTAAAATTACCCGTAGGGGAGAGAGGCATAGTCGTGGTGCTTTAGCGCGCGGAGAGTTTCGAGAGCAACGCCAATGTATTAGCTAGATACGCTGAAGAATAATACAAATTTTCGATCGAATAATACATACACACTCGGTCGAAACTCGCGAGCGCCTTTTCGCAAGTTTTCTCGTCTCTCTTTGCCGACGACGAGGCACATCAAATATTTCCACAGAAGATAACGAAGTTATACACTCGCGGTTGCTCCATCTCTCTCTCTCTCTCTGCAGTCGTCGCATGTATCCTCTATGGCTGGCGTGCGAGAAGTGCGAAAACATTTGACAGCTTTCGCGTCCCGACGTCGAATAGCATATATATACGAACAGACGAAAAAATATCGACGAGGACGGAGCTTTCACCGTAGAGCGCTGGCTTGACGCTATTATCTCTAAAAATGATCGATGTTTGAGTTTGGAAAACAAGCTTTTTTCTTTCACTTCCGAAAATGAAGGCACCTATCCGCATATAAACAGCCGTTTAATTAACGACGTCTCCTCGGTCCATCGGCGGCGATATTAAATTTCCCGTTGGCTGATCGTCCCGCATGGCGATAAAGTCAAGAAGTGCGAAAGGAAATATAGAAGCCAACGAGCTGGGAAAATAAAGTGATGCGCCGCGGAAATGAAGAAAAAGAGCGCGCTCTCGAAATTTAATATAAAATCACGCAACGCAAGCAGTGACGGCAAAGGCTTTTAATTACGAAAATATATATCCACGGTTTATTTTACCCGCACCGGAAGAGACGTATATACACGCATAAGTTTATATATGCGCACAAGGGAGTGAGAAGCGGTAGATTCAGCGTTAATAATGCATTCGTCTAATTAGCATAATTATGAGTAATCAGGGGGGGGCCGAGGTGCTGCAGCAGCAAGAAGTTTCTGCAGTCGTGGGAAGAAGTAGCTTCTGCCGTAAGGTTTTGCGCCCTCGCAGCTACTCCATCCTGCCTTAGATCCTCTCTCTTTCTCTCTCGCCCCTTTTATATTTGTATATATATTTTTCTCCATTCTATGCTTATTTGATAATTACACGCCAGCCAGTGTATAGTTGTTGCCTTTTTCATCACACTCACGAGAGAGAGAGAGAAAGAGGAGAAAACTTCCCAGGCTTTGCGATATATGTATTTATTTTTCCCCTTCTATCGCCTATCTGTCTAGCGTTTATTTTGTTATTTTCAATTTACCGCTGTATTGCGTGATAAATCAATAACCAACTTTCAAATCCTCTTTATTATAAATTTTTCATCCGTGTATACGTAATGCGGAAAATCGTTCGCGATGAAGCTTTTATACGATTGGAAACGGATGAATTTTTTCGCAGTTCACGCGCGTAAAAATGTTTCATCTGTCAAATGAAAACGAACGCGTACACGCGTCAATATGTAATAATGTGCAGTGATGAGATTCGCAGTAAAATACAATATATAAATCGTAAAGAAATTTTAATTAAACGCTGCAAAGTCCCTTACACACAAGTTCTATATAAAACACGTCCCATTGACACTCCAGACACGAAGCTTCCCTCTCGGTCACGTCAAAACTCCATTGTCACGTCCCTCTCTCTCTCTCTCGCTGTCGTCTCGCTGCAAAGTCCGCTGAAAGCTCTCGACGTGTCCCTTTTCAGAGAGGGGGACGCGACTCGCGAAATGACCGCGTCTTACCACCTGCGTATATATTATAAGCGAATGTTTCTGCGTCCGCGTAAAAGCCTTTTGTCGCCGGAGTTGCGTCGTTAAGGGAGTGGCTGCATTACGAAATTCTAATTAAAACGTATACTCGCTCTCGCGCGACGCGGCTGAATTGTCCCTTTTTTTCTCTTTCGTGCGCGCGGCGCAGTAGCCCCTCTCTGCGGCTCGAGTTTATATTGTCGTACTATTTTTCAGCGGCTGGCTCAGCGGCGTTTGAGGCTGAATCGCGCGTTCCATATTCTTTGTTATTTTCAGTTAAAAAAGAAATACGAGCTTGAACCATCTTCGAATAATATTATAAGCCCTCACCCCCGCTGCGCTCGAAGACAAGAAACAAACGACTTATCGCTTGTTATCCTTAAGGGGACACACTCCACGAAAATTTAATATTCCAAGCACCTCGCAAGGCTCTTGTCAAAGTCGCTGTTGCGGTGCTACGAAGCAGCAGCAGCAGCAAAAAAGGCATCGCGGAATTCGCAGAAACATCGAGCGACAGCGCAAAAGAAAACGAGCTTTTCAAGATTTCAAGCGATCTTGAAAAACGTCGCGGCGACAACTTGTCGCGCGCTCGTCTTTCGCATTCGTTAAATGAGAGCAGGTGCTCTCCGTTATATTCCGAAGAAAGATAGGGAAGAGTCGCGGGAAAAACTCGCACCGCCGGGATAACTCCAGAAACCGACGTCTTTTACTCTCATCGCGCGCGGCGAGAAAAAACTTTGTGTGCGCAGAGACGAGAGAAAGAGAGCCTTTGTAACTTTGAGCGAGGACTTGGGAGAGCCGTCGGGAGGGGAAAAAACGAACGGGTTGATGAATCCAAAAGTAATTATCAAGTGTTTTTCGTCTCGAGCACTTTTCGAAGTGATGTCTGCGCCGTATACGCTTTTTGCTTGAATATATATATTCTTCATCAGTATGTATACATATAACGTCTCGAAAGCGCATTTCGATTTCGCGCGGCGGCTCATCACGCGTTTAATATATACGTGCGCGCTGAAGGTGTCGAGACGCGTCTCCACCCACACATCCCTGGTATGTATATAAATGCGCACACCCCTGGGAGTCTCGGAGCGACGTCGACGACACACACGCACACGCTTATATCTTCTTCTCTCACTTATATACAGCGAGCTTTTACGAGCTGTATATAATGCGCCTCATCGCGTGTAACGTCGAATCTTCCGCAACGTTTATTCCGTAATGATTCGCCGAGCTCTAGCGTTTCCAAGTTTATTATTATTATCATCATCATCGTATACGCGGTGACTGCTGAAAATGACAGCTTGCTTTAGATACGCGTGTTTGTTGATAAAACCGCTGTTGCGGGAAAAAAATATACGTTTCATTTGATTGAAAGCTCTCGCGCGTGCGGGTATAAAAATATACAAATCTGTCACACACTATATTTACGCGATCATGATGATCGACGAAAATATGAGCGAAAAACATTTGTTTCAAGGTAAATCGAGTTGAAACTCGAAACCCCGATGCTGTAAATAACAACAACAGCAACGTATGATTCGCATCTGGCCGATAACAAAGCTCAGGTGCTCTTTCTCACTTTTGAACAGCATATACGGCGACACAGCAGCAGCGCACAACGAGATTTTCAAGATCCTCCGCCTCTCGGCTACTTCGAGTGAGAGGGTTATAGGAGTATCCATTCTGTCCTGAAAACCAGCTGGATCTCTTTGAAATCGGATAAAGCCAAGAAGCAGCTTCGACAGTTCTATCTTTCTTTCGGGCTCTTGATTCCTCGTCTTTCTTTCTCTCCTTCTCTCTCTCTCTCTCTCTCTCTCCATTTCTCCGTGTCATTCTTCGGATCTTCGCTCTTCTCTTTTTTTTATCTCGAGAAACAGAAAGCGCTCTACCTCTGTAAATGTATAGCAATAAGCGCGCTACGCTTATAATAATAATAATAATGAAAAAAGACTGTAATTGATGATCCGGCGAAAAGCTCGGGAAGCTCATTAAAAATGTACTTTGAGCGAGCTTCCGGAAAAGACCGAGTGCTAGAAAAGAGTACAACGCTTACCCAGGAGTCAGTATCTCTATATGACTAGCTGCTGGAATTGGAGCTGTCTCGAAGGACCTGCTCCAATTCCGCGAGGTTGCTTTAGACCGAGCATCATTGCTCGTTTCTGCGGAGCGTAGAAAGTACAGTGTGCTTTTTGAAATTCGACAAGATTCGCGGAAAAAAGCTTCGAGGAATAGCGAAAAAAACGGGTGTGTACGTACAGAGGATCCGTGTATAAAAGGGTAAACAGAGTTTCCAGTCTCGCGCATTCGCGTCGAGCAGAGATATCGAGAGCAGAATAAAGAAGGATAAGAGCGATCGCGAAAAGTATTGCGTGTATTTATCATCGCACACCGGGCTCGTTGAGAGCCGGAGAAGTTGGACTCTCTATCTCTGATGTGTACAAAGGCCGGCTCGATTTTTTCCGAGTAGCCTTTAATTGCCCGGGAACGGGTATATCTATAGACGCTCGAGTGTTTGCCGTTCGTGCCGTCGAGGTCCGTCTTTACGTGCGAGCAAAACATACGCTTCTATAGTCGCATCAACTTGGAAAATATAGAGTTGTTTACTTAGATGCTAAATGAAAAATTTCATCGTCATACGATTCGCTCACCAGCCGGTATTTCGGACCAACCAGCGTACAATAAGCCGCGACAACGCGTAGTGTTCTACATCGCAGTATACGAGTCCCGAGGGGGATAGCACACGGAGCGGCGTTTTATTAAAGGGACGACGTGGCACTGCTCGGAATCAAAACTCGGCGGCGGACATTAGGCGATTAAACGCGAGCTACGGTCAGTAGCGCGGACCGATGCATTATGAAGGTGTCCTGGAGCAATCCATCCTCAAGCACTTAACCCATTTCGCGCAAGCGAGCGAGATACTGTGTATAGTTGCATTTCACCGCAATTAGGATCGAGTATGATTAACATCGGATTCCGCTCTCTGTTCCTCTCTCTTTTCTTGACTTACGATGGCTTTTCATTCTATGAAACTACGCACTCGCAAGGTCGCCCTATAGTTTTTCGGCTAAAGTTTCGATGCGTATACACATATATCTAAACGACAATTAGAAAAGCGTCCGGGAGCGAAGTTGGCGCTAGTCGAAATAACGTTAAAACTTAATGGAAGATTAAGTCCTTAGGCGGATGTACACAGCGATTTAACGACTTGCGAAACTTGGCGCGGCGCAACTTTCGCGATTAGCGTGCGACTATTCAGAAGACAATCAAAGCGCTCGGGCGATAAATTTTTTTTTTCGCCTCCGAGATAGGGACACCGTCAGCAGCGATGCAAATTTCCGCGAAAAAAGCTTAAATTTCCGCGAACTCGTTATTTATCCACGAAAGCGTTGCGCGGACGATATCAATCTGGTAATCCGTACTCACTGCGAGAGAATTCGCAAAGCTCACAAAAGCGCCGAGTTTGATCCAAAATGTTCATCATCCACTGTGAAAAAATCCGCGTAACGAACACATGTGTCCACCATCGAAGTAACGCGAGAGAACAAATCCGCGTTGAAAGTAGCTTTCATCTCCGCTAATTAGCGTATATGAAGCTTAATGGGGAAGAAAGAGAGTCCAAAGTGGCCCGCACGAGGCCGTCATTAGGCTTTTCGCCTCTGGCGCGAAAAGCATCAGCAGCACAGCTAAGGCCGTGATATTCTTTGTCGCTGACGGAGAAACGGCCCGCGCGAGCTCGTTAACGTGCCGCGAACTTATTGGCGCGCCGGAATTCTCATCGAACTATGCACTCCGCGATCCTCCATCTAAAGCTCCCCCGATCTTTACTTCGGTACGCTGTATACGAGGATAACGCGTGCGCAGTAGATTTGTTCAAACTTGAATTTAAAGAGGCCTTAGCTTTTGGGTCTTAGTGCGTGTTGGCAAAACTATACCGGTCTTTGTGTTGTGGAGAGCTGATTTCTAAATATTAAGTTGGTTCTACAGTAAGATTATACAGCTTCTGTATCTTGAGGTTATATTTTTGTTTCAACCAATCAAATTGCTTTATTAGCGGCTTCACATCTCTTTTTTAAGAGATGAATCAGGACAAAGACGATTGTTTCGTTTGCCTATATACAGCTTCTTTAACATTGCATGTTTTATTGAAATCAGTTATCGACTCGCCGTCGTCGCGTCTGACCGTACTCGGGATGCTCCACTTGCGTGCAAGAATGCTCGTTATAATCACTCCTTATTTTATCCTCGGCGAAATCCATCTTCTCCGCGGTATAATTCCGCGCGGACGTAAGCTAACGAGATGAGCCGAAGACGATAATTCATCGACGGAGCGAGCTTTTTTCTCTCCGAGAGCTGTCAAGTCGCGAATTCTCCGGTCGAAAGACGCGCGATGGTTTTTGCTGCCTCCGCTCGTCCTCTCCAGCTCTCAGTCGTTTGTCTTCGGGGCAAGGGTTATATAGGTGCATTAATAATCTCTCTGGGGAAGAAGCGCGATATGCTGCGTGTTGCGTAGTTTCCTGCTGATGAGTTGTGCGAAAGGGTCTATGGAGGCTCGTCGTCATCGTGTGTAATTTTGTTGTTGCGTTTATCTCGTTTTGTTTTTAACAATTTTCTCCGGAATCGTTGCGGGGTCTGATGAACGACGGGAATCTATTTACGTGAAAAATTCAGCCGAGAGTTTTGCTTGATCGAAGGGACTACTTTAGTTGTAGTAGTAGTCTTTTATTTTTCGCAATATTTGCATGTTCAAACGAGGTATACGTTTCAATCGCCGACAGAGCGCGTGGTGCTAGTGCAGCGTTTTATTAAAAATTTCAAAAGCAAACTCAAACAAATTCTTTCCGTTGGAAAAAATGCAAATGCACGGCTGAATGATCGACTTTAATTACGTTTAAAAATTACTTTATACATCGCTTTAATACTGTAATGGCCGTTGTTTAAACTTTATTATCCGGGGCGTATAACGAATCGATAAAATAAACGTTCCCGTCGAGCTCCGGCTCCTCATTTTAATAAAAACCAGGGCGAGATGGCTGACTCTTATTTACGTGCGCGCCCGAGAATTGCAGTGAGAGAAAGTATATATTATACGTGAAGTAGGTCTGTCGAGACGGAAAAAGCAATGAAATCGCGTCAGATGTAATAGTACTCTTACGTGTATACAATAAGTGTCCGATATTGTATAAAAGATATAAGTACGAGAAGGGGCTTTCAAAAATCAAAACGAAAACTTCAAAGAAAAGCTCGGCTACTTTCAGTCGCAAAGACGGGTTAAAACGGGAGGAATAATGCGCGGAAGGAGTCAGACGAGAATAAATAACGAAAATGCGGCAGTTTGTTAGAAACTTGCGGTCGAGAATAAAGAGCCACGCGCGCGCGCGGTGGAAAGCCTCAGGAGAGGGGGAGAGCGCGAAAAAGCTCGGAAGTTTGGCAAACCTTGAATTCAGCTCGTCGTCGGACGAACTAATTTATTCTTTCGCCTTTTATCGATAATCGAAGGATCCCTATATAAAGAAGCTCCGGCGCGGCGGTCGAGGGCTCCTCTCTCTCTCCCCTCTCAAAATGCAGGAACAAAGTGCCCGAGATCATGAGACCGAGGAAATGAGTTTCGAAGTTTTTTTTCAAGCTTTCCTTTCTACGCATCTCTCACTCCCTCTTTTCGCTCTCTAACTCTTCGACGGCCTGCTTTCCTTCCTTTGCTTCATTACTTTTTCAGCGCGAGGCTCTTTCTGACGTTCTCTCTCTCTCTCTCTTTCTCTCTCCTCTTCGACCTTTTTCTTTCACGGAATGGAAGTTTACGTGACTTGGAAAGTTTCGAATCACGATTTTCGATGAATTTTGAAGAAATACCAGGAATGCATCTCCCTCTAATTGTTAGCTTGGAGATTTACCGTCTCTGTATTATACAACTTAACAAGAGAGTATACAGGCTGACGCAAATCGGGCTCGTTTCACTGGAGCTAAAAAAAAATTTTGCGCTTTCAAAGCGGCTATCGGTGAAACTAAATAGAAAGAAAAGTTTTGAGTGCGCGTAAACAAACCTCAAAGTATATACAGCTCAACTTTTACCTCACGTGCGAAGCATCGCAAAACCGCTTTTGTTCTACATGACTGTACTCATAATACACTACTCGCAACGTATAATCGTATCAATTCACGAGAGATATTTCCCAGCGCGACTTTCCAGAGCGCGCGCGCGCACCATAATATCATTTAATTCGCAGCCGCCAAACAAAGTGCGCGCGGAATTAATACGCCCACGAAACGGAAAAACTGCCGAGTTAATAATCGCGAGGCGCGTCCATTTATAGCTATGCAGCGCGTGTCTTTTCCCGCGCGCAAGGTATAGTCCTTTTCAAGACAACACAAAAGCGCGACACGGCTCGTCTTTTTTTTCCTTTTGAGGGGGAAAAATTGCCGTGGATGAAGCCGCCGGTAAATTTAATTTAGCCCCACGACAATTGCAGCCGAGGCCAGTGTGCAACGGGGGATTCACGGGGGAGGGGAAAATCATAATTATGCCCTGAGCTGTATAATATATGAATGGATGAACGAATGAATGAGCTGCGTAGTACTTACGGACATTCGACGAGTCCGAGTGTGGGAAGATTGACATACCTGTAACAGAAAGATAAAAACATGTTATTCCTCGCCATATAAATATGCATAAGTTAAAACTAATTCAACGATCGAGATCCGCGATGCCTTTGAATTTTCCGCGGGCTGACAATTATTTAAACTTTCAAGGCTGCAGCTGTCGCGCCCGAGCAGAGGCCACAACTTTCGCGCGCCACCTTCTCATCATTCGCGCTCTCTGCGCCGCGAAAAGAAAAAAGCGGAGACTGCAAAAGAACAACAAACGAGCGCGAGCTCGTCGCGAAACTTTTTTAAAACGCGCGCTCTGATTTGATCAAACTTCTCGCAAGTTCGCCGCGCTTTCTTATAAGGGGGGAGAGAGAGAGAAAGATCCCCGGGAGCGACTTAGTGAATATACATACTGCTTAGAGAGCGGGGGAGAATATCCCGCGGACGACAAGCGTTTTCGAAATGGAAAAGTTTGGCGCAATTTATCACGAGAACGCGCGAACGATATATACACGCACTATTTTATGAGCTCGGTAAATCGAGAACTTTTTCGCCTGGTCATCTTCAGCATCGATGCCCTGTAGATATAGTTAATTACGTAGATGCTTTGTCATCCTTGTTTGTTCTTTCATCTCTTGTCTATAATATAAAGAAGCGACACTGAACGATCACCCACTGTCGCAAGCTGTAAACGCACTAGTTGTATTAATTAGTGGTTATTATATCGTTCGCCGCCGCCCCTCGCTAAGATAGAAATCATCGTTACAGAGATTCAACGGTGCGCGCGCGCGGAGGCTTCGAAGCTGAAAGACAACAATCGCTAAACGACTGTTTTCATGCCTCTTGACTGCCCACCGGCCGCGAAATCTCGCGTGCGATCGGATAACCGTGACGAGCTCTGGCTACTTTAACGGCTAGATTACTGCACCGACTTCTACGAGTTTATTAAAGACACCATATTTTTCTAGCAGTTAAACTGGTAAAACGTATCGCGTTAGCACATTTTTTTTTATAACGAACAAAATGTAAAAGGCAAAGAAAAATTGTCGAGCATTCAAGATGGCCAATAAATTATCCCACCCACGCGAATGAGTTTCTATGCTCCGGTGATCGAACTATCCACCCAGCAAAAATATGGCCCAGCACACACCGTTGACATTGACCCGCTTCAAAGTTGTTATTGTGGCCGAGGAGATATCCGAAGCTCAGCCGAAAGTAATCTTCTGTATTTCAAAAACACAAAAGAAGAGCCAGTTTCCTAACCAGCGACTCCACGACCGATACATAAATCAGCCACTTTGTTCCGGAGAATTCGCGCGAGCGGTGCAGCCTCGCGCGGGCGACAATGAAAAGAATCATCGATAAGCGCGTTGATCACACACTGTGTATATATATATATAGCCAAGCGAAAGCTCCGAGGCCGTAAATAACCCCAGCGCGTAATAACTCGACGCTATACGAATATTATGGGTTAGCGGCGCTTAGGAACGAACGATCCTATATTACGCTTCGTCTAATGAATTGTTTCTAGGTGAGTGGAGAGAACTGTTGACCTATATGCTCCGGAAGGAATGTGCGAATTTTAATACGATTATAATTAGTCGGTATAGTTGATGCGCAGTGCTTATTGCGCGGTAATCAGAGATCGATATTTAGGGACGGTTAGGAAAACACGGCGTGTTTTGAAAACTTTAATGGCATCGGAGCGTGGGTTGATGGTCGTTCGAGAGTATGTATAAGCGAAACAAGTCAATCAAAGCATTTGGTTTAGTTTTAATATGTATATATACACAGGCTGTTGCCAGATTTATTAGCATTTCATAGATCGCAGTCTTGATTCAGTGAGCTGCATTGATGTTGATTTAGCGGTACAATTTACGCCAGCAATTACGGGCGTTTATTTCTTATACAATAGCATTAACGTCCGACGATTATTCGCTTTCGTGCGCTTTGACAGTACGCTATATGCGTACGGTTTTTCAATAGATAAACGCCGAATCGCGAATTGATGAGCAAGACTAAAATATTATCGCTAATTGGGGCGCGCTTAATCATCATTAAAGCTTCTGCAGAACAGCAACTTGGCAAACAGTCAAAAATGGATCGCCGCGTGCACAACTCGATGCCGGACAAACGTGTATATATATGTATCGACACCATCAGTAGTCAAATTTTTGACACGGTTGCGATAATTTGCAAAATGGACGCGAGTACGCGAATATCAGGCTTAATCGAATTGCATATAAAGCTTTGGTTTCTACAATAATCACCTGCAGTATAGCAGCTGTTGAAACGACGTCGATCGCCAGTTTAATTAGCATTGATGAACATTGTTTTGGTAAGATGACAAATTATAGATATGTTATTAGCAATAACTGCATCGATCGAATTATGGTTTGGCTTTTAGCGCAATGAACCGTAATTCGTATATGTGTTTCGAACATAAAACGGGATTCTACAATTAATTGCGCGTAAGTTATTATTATATTATCCAGATTTATTATACCGATGGATCCAGTTTTAATTGGCGTAATTAAAATAGTTTTCAGTGCGCGATGTCCCATGAAAATGGCAATACGCGGGGAAGTGGCTGCTCTTAACGCATGCACTTTGAATTAGAAACTCGTTATAGGAGAAGATTACGGCTGAAAACAATCATCCAACTATATATATATATGTGTATATATGTCCGTTTTCATTGGCACTATTGTTCAGAAGCAGGCGACAGTTCTTCTGAAAATCAAATTAAGCGCATCGGTTTGACGTCTCAGTTTTCGGACACCGACTGTAAGCGAAGACAGGTTCATTAATTTGGTAAAAAAAGAAGTTATTCAATATGAAAAATTGCTCAGCCCCGAGGCTACTGTCAGCCAAATCCCTCAACATCAAAGCTCGGGATGGAGGCAGTAACAGTAGCGCCAATCGCACAAAACAAAAAGAGTAAGAATGGATCAATGACGCTTCGCCTATGTGAAAGTCTTTCGAGATTCGATCAATTTTCCGAATCGGGAAAAGGGATTTCACGCATCACGTCGTTCGCTACAGGTATGGAGAAGCGAAAAAAAGAGACTAGCACGAATCCCAAAAGTACTGCACTCGGTACAGCAGCAGCAAATGTCCGACTGCACGGAAGATTTCACTGGCAAAAAGGGAGTAAAAACGAAACGCGCAGCTTAAGCCGGCCTGTTTTGCAAGCGACCGCCGATGCCGACGTCATAAGCCGATTAATTCCGCGCGTCCATCGACTAAATTGGCGCTATATAAGCGAGATATGAGCAGCGGGAACCTTTGACTTTTACTCGAGACTTTTTGCGACCTGTCTTTATTACGGGAACTGGAGAAAATAGAGCGTGGACATGACAAAGGTATTACGAATTGCGTAGAGCAATTATGCGATTGTAATTTAGTAACGCTGACTCGTGTTATACTTATATCTCGTTTAATATCCGTGAAAGCTTCGATTCATCAATAGTTTTCAAATATTATTTAATTTTCATATTGATATTCAGAGCATCGTGTATTGATCAAGCTACAATAACAAAGCATACATTATCGAAATTAATATACACAGTTCGACGATGCGAAATATTAAATGCGTTCGATTTTGATTGGAGTGAAAAAAAAGCACGTATATTAATTTCTGTCATATCCTTTTCACAAATGTACATATATTCATTGAATATACGTACATCAAACGCAATAATAAATCGAATGCAAATAACAGGAATTCCAGAAGGATTTCTCCTTCAATTTGTTACAGAAGCCCAAAACACTATATGCCGTCGAACGAACGATTCCCTTGGGCTATTACGCGAGGGGCGAGGAATAAAATCTAAAGGACACCCGTAGCAGTGATTCCGCTCTTTATCGCGACACAAAGGACCGAGCGAGCGAGTAGTGCGAGAGGGATAATAATTGTTATCATTCGATGCGCGTAGCGGGTCCGCGAGTAGCTCGACCGCGAACATTGTGTTTGTCCGTCCATGAAAATACTGATTTTGTTGTTTCAGCGAATATTCGCTCACGCCGCGTGGAAACTCCACGCGTATATTCCGCCGCATAAACTGCTCGGCCCATGTCTGTATTCGTGTACGTGGACTTGATGTGTGTATACGATGCCCGTATAAATACATGCGCGGAGATCGAGGCGCAAGTTTACGCGTTCTCTTCCGGTAAATATTTTTTCCTCTACTATGCGAATTTATTTTTCAGAACACCGATTGGTCCGAGGAGTAACGTATGTATATAAACATTCTCCTCTTTATTCTCTCTCTCTCTCTGTTAGCCGACGAGCTTTCCTTATATACAAGCTACTTTGTATTTTTTTGGCGACTTTTCCGCGTTATAACTTTCTTTTGATACTATTTCCCCCCTCATATTTCACATAATTCTCTTTTATTAGCCATGGGTCGGCCGGCGCCATTCTTTTAGCCCGTGCGAGCGCGCGGGGATAATTACTCGGCTCTAATTTCTCAAGTCATCATTTTATCGAAATAACGAGCGATAAATCAGGCTGATAATTTATTTTCGAAGCTCGCCCTCCCCGCGCGGCCCCGTTTCTCCGGGAATTTATTTATGTCGCAATATATAAGTCGGGTACAATATCTGTCGCGCGCAATAATTTCGTAACGCGAAAAAAGCTGATATTTCTGACACGTGTATAACGCGCACGTGTCCGACGAGGTATCAATTTTTATATGCAAATTAATAATGGCCCGGAATATTATTATATATAGTATATAAATACGTGATGCCGCGAAGCGAACGAGTGGCATCAATTATTCGTCGCGCGCGCGCGACCTGTGGACGAAAGGTCACGTTTTAATATTTATGTCTCTTTCTCTCTCGCGTCTTGGTCCGTCGAGTTCTTTCTTCGCTAACTTTCTCTATATATTTTGCCTCCAGTTCGCTGCGCTCTGCGCTATACCGGCCGAGAGAGCTCTCTATTTCTTTCTCCTGCAATCTTTCTCTGTTTGCCCGTCGCGCTATCCGACAGATGCGCCTTTTCGCATTTAAGATTTTCCTTTCTCTTTCTCTCTTTCTCAGCCTTGGTTGCTGCTGTTGCTATATCGGTAAAGGAGATGAGGAAATTGATGTTCGAGTATAGAACAGCGACACGATAACTCAGCTCGACTGAAAAATCTATATTTTCCCGTGTGCGCCGCGATCGTCGGAGAATATGTGTGTAATGGAGATTGAATCATCTGGAAATTTGGAGAATTGCATATATTTTTGTGTTTTACGTACAAAAAGGTTCGGCATTTACATTCACGTAAAATGAAATCGTTAAAAATATTCACTCTGTTTCGCGGTAGCGGTAAAAAAAGCTAGCTCGTTACATTCCGCGTGCATTTTTATTTCGATGCGAAGATAAAATTTGCTTCGGCGGCGGCGGTGGCGAGTCGACGATTTATTCATTCAAAATACACGCTGTGTAACCGCGGCGCGCTTTGACCTACATCGGCCGCACTCTTTACGATTATGCACTACTGTTAAATTTTCCACTCGAATATAAAAATACAATTTGCATCGCAACTCCCAAGTAAAAGCTCAATCATAATTCAAAAAAGCCTCGTTTCTCTCCGCACTAAAAGCAAAGAGTCGCGGCGGCGGCAGCAGCAGCCGCGAAGTGTCACACCGGGAAAATTGCGTCCGCTGTCCCCGAGTTTTGTCGGCAGGTTTGGGCCCGCCGCCAAACTTCACCGGCGTGTCGAGGATTGACTCGTCCACCCCTTTTTGGCTTCGCTCTATCCCAGGCTTTTAAACGGACAACTCGAGCCGGACGCGCGCGCCTCCGAGTTTGCCCAAGTTTTTATTGGGGATGAAAGGGGGATTTTTCTCTTGCGCGGCGACGGCGGCAACTTTCAGTCGAGCTGAAGTTTTCGAGCTGCGGCCGCATGGGGAAAGCTCGAGAGAGCGCCAAGTGTTCTAATTTTAATTGTTCGGATAATCGCTTTGTCTGTAGAGTTTCTTTTTCTCCCTCACAGCTGAGCTGCCGATTGAAATGATCCAATTCGATATTTTGAGGTTTTATTACCGTTACAGCCTGCGCGACCTATATATATGCTTAATCCGTTAACGCACTGCGGGAGAAACAAATATCGTTATTATCTTGGCTTTTGAGCGCAGAAGCGATATCGTGCGCTGCGTACAGCAATTTCCTAATGGAAACCGTGCAAATTATTCATCATTCTAATGGAACACCAACCAACCAATCAACCAACCAACTAACCAACAAACGTATCTCGACCCAAACACACGTACACAGTCTTAAAATTCAAACTTGTACACTCGTGTGTTGCTAATCCCACGTAGCAATAATACCCGCAAAGTCCAAGTGTCCAATTATATATACAACCGCACACCCGATCTAATCTTAATCTGTCTCTCCGAGAATAAATGAGAGAAAAAAAATCGCGAGACCGAGCGCACGTCGCACCTGCCCGAGACGTCTACCCATCGATTTATGTATGCGGTCAACCGCACTTACACTCCGATGCGCGGATGCCGTCGTTAAAGTTTAGCTCTCACTACTCGGGAGAGAGAAAGAGAGGTTATACACATGCGAAACGATTGACGGCTAGCGTGTATAACGATAACTCGTTTATTAGACGCTCGGCCGTGTGCTCGCCGCCGCTTCCTGTACAATTACGCGCTGCGCGGGATCGTTAAGGACTATACGCGCGAATGTATATGTATATATATATATATATATATATACAGAGGGGGTCGGTTTTAGGGCTCGTTTATTTTTTCTCTCTCGTCGAGGAGGAAGGTGCGTGCGATTCGCTGATTACGGGGAATTAATGGCCTGTTGTACTGCGCGAGAGTTGATACTCTGTTGCTCCGAGAAATGATTTACGCTCATAGTGTTTTTCCGGGAGAATTTTATTTATATATTCTCGCCTCTTTTCCGAGCCTCGAAATTTACGATGCGGCAGCATCATCGCGAGCTTATATTGTAGGCCCGCCCCCGGAATTATGAAAACGGCACATTCCAGCAGTATACGCGCGCGCGCGTGTGTGCGCGCGACGACGAGTCAAAGTTTCGCGCCGGCCGATACGACTAGCTCCCCTGGAAGCACTTTGGATAATGGCCGACCGAAAAGCGCCTGCTATACTCCTCCTGCCCCTCTCTCTCTCCCTCTCGTAAGTTCCGCTGCTATCATCCCTCCGGTGTCTTCCGCGTGCCATTATACGAGGCAAGTTTCTTCAACTGGCCCGTTATATTCACCCCTCTCTCTCAGAACCGGTAGTCAAAGTGGCGTATGGGATGAGAGAGAGAGCATGAATATCCTTATAATTAACAGGCGATTCCCTGACTGATGCACGAGTAGGAGCGAGAGCTTTTCAAGTGCTGCTTTTTGAGCGCTAGACTCTGCTGCTGCTGCTGCTGCTGCTGCTACTGACACGGCGTTGATGAATGTTGGGACGCTGCGCGCGCGCACGAGCGGAGTAATTAGTCGGGGATATATGCGCTTCGGTTGAAAGTGTACTACTTCGACATTTGACTGCAGACGTTTACTTTTGATGGATATATAAGAGCTATATGTGAAGACCGATTCCGGAGTGTGATGAATGAAAGCGATGTAAGTCCGCTTATATTATTAATGCGTTGTGAGATTGAGCAATCAACTATATGGTGAAATGCTTCTAGTATGTATAACAGAGAATGTATCCCAAGTTTTTTTTCGCTTTATTAAAAATTACTCGCACTTAAATCCAGACTATTCGAATCACAGTCGGAGTGTGTTAACCCTGAAGGTCGATGTTAACAAAAGCGCAGAGGGCCGCGAACACGCAAAGCGCCGGAATAAGAGGACGAATCTTCGCTCCCACCTCAGGGTTTTCATTCGGCTTCCACTCTGCTATAACCGCAGATGCTCGCGACGTCCATTCGCGAAAGTACAACCTTGAGTCGCGTACGTGTGCGGAATTTCCGGCCGGGGCATAACTTTGCCAAGAGAGAGTGGATAACCTAAGAGAAAAGGCTCTTTCTCAAATATAAATCAGCCGCGCGCAGCGAAATTTCGCCCGGGAGAGAGGGACTTTTATCCACTTTAGACCGATGCCTGCCACCGCTTCTTGTGTGTGTGTGTATGTGTGTGTAGATGGGGGATGGATTTACGCGACCGGAGGGCAGCAACGCGCTTATGTTCGTTTTCGCCGGAATGAGGGACTCGAGATTCGCCGGCCGGGAGGCAGGTTGAAAAGGGTGTTGAAATTTTGATGAAGCGGGCTTGCTTGCGATGAGCTTCGATATTAATAGGGCTGCTGTATGTGTGTGCGTAGTTTTGTCCTGGTCGGCGTGATTTTTCAGACGAAGTATAGAGTGGGAACTTCATTATGTGTATTTTTTTAAACGTGCATTTATTCGAAAAGCAAGAGTCTGCGCATGCCCGACCAGACACTGACCCGTACTACTGAAACCGACGAGAGCCACTATTTTCCGACTGACGCACTGGCTAAAGTAAACTCGCTACATATTCGCAAAATCTGTAAATATCCCGAAATCCTCGTAAATATATTATAAATATATATTTCAAACGCCCATTCCGCTGGATTCGGTGCTCGGATGTTTATCGAGCGTGGGAGACGCAAATATTAATCGCAGCAGTCGAGGTCGGTACTACACCCTCGCACACACCGGCCAACGCTTATGACGCAGTGGACTGCGTAAATTAGTCCTTCGAAAACGCGTTATAAATACCAATATTTGATTTTGCCGCACGGACTATTATATCGGCTAATTGGGCCCATTAATTTAATACTTGCGCGCGTGCGCGCGCGGCGCATATATAGAGGGGGTGGAAGAGCGACTCGAATTAGCGCGCGTAAATAGCGTTTTATCCGCCGATACAGGATGCAAATGATTTCGCCGGGGATGATATAAATCGCGCTAGAGCGCGTTAATTGGCCAAAGAAATTAAATTTAGCCTCGCTTTAATCGGCTCTCTCTCTCTCAACGAGCGGCCGGTTGACCCGCCTCGTAAAAAGAATGGATTTTTCATTTGCGCCGATGAGCAGTTAGGTGTATAAATATCGAACGCTATATGCCTTATGCGTTATTACATGTTTATGCCGAGGAGTTCGAGATGAGCGAAGCGAAACACGGAAACGTAGACGAGCTGAGAAAATGGAAAAAAGCAGCGACTTTCTCCGCGCTGCGCGCTACTCTGCACTTATCTCGTCAGACGTCACGGCAGCCTCGTGTCATTGAACGAAAGAGTCGATGGATATACGTGTGCGTAATTGCGGCAGCGAGTTTATAAACGGACTATAGACCTTGTCGAGTCGTGCGAGTTCTTTTTTTGCAGCAATTTAACTTTTGTTGCAGAGTTGCACGAACAGGTGCTTGGTCTATGGACGAACACAGAGATTGACGCAGATGTCGTAAAAACGCGAGCATGTATGCGCTCCTTTATTTCAAACAAAGCTATACCGCGCTGTCATTAGGATAAACGTAAATTGCTCGGCGAACGATACAATATTACATTTGAAAAATGCGGGATTACGCGAAGGTTCATTAATGTTCAAAAGCTCTCTCTCTCTCTCTCGACCCACGGATTACATCGAGTAGAGTATAATTAGTCGATCCAACGCATCAGCGGCTATTTCTCCGCGCGAGTTTGGTCTGGACCGGCAGTCGATCCTGCTAATTGTCAGGAGAGAGCCGAGCCCTTTGTGAAGTATATATACATACACCAAGAATGCAAACTCCTAGACAAGCGGCTCTAGATTGCGCGATGCCTCGAATTAATTAGATCAGTCTAATCAGGCTATTGGATGTTTCTAGCTGTGGCAGCTGCTGATGCCGTACCGAGTAATAGCTGTCGGTACTTTCGACGTCTGTGTGTATATACAGGGGATAGCTAGTTTGCAACCGAGAATAAGGAGAAGGTGTCTGAAGACGAGACCCTCATATATATAGAACTAGGTTTCGATGTTTGCCTCAAGAAGGATCGGGAAACGACGACGTGAGTGGCTCGGGTTTCGTTGCTAATTCGAGGGATAGGTTAAACGTTAGGGGAGAGCGAGAGAGAGAGAGAGAGAGAGAAACGCGCGCGAGGTTCGCGGAATTCGAGCGAAAACACATCGAGAAAATTGAAATGCCTCGCACGTAATAGACTCAAGCTGGATAAATAAGCGGGCGCTGCTGCTCGAAAATTTCCCTCTCGGCAGTGGTGTACGCGAAGGAAGATTGAAGTGCCGGTGTGTATATATACACGTATATAAGCCCGCTGGGAAACGCTCTCGTGTTATTAAGTTGTTAGGGAGTTTGCATACTATTCGTTAGCGCCTATCGATTACCGCGTTACACGTGAATAGACACCCCCGACTGCTTTTGCCGAGTCCTGCTCCTATCGTCGACGATCTTGTAATACTTTATTACCTGTATAAAAATTCGTTACAGAACGCGGAGCAACAGGTACGCACGTATATACGTATATACGCTACGTCATAGAAACGCGAGACCCTTTTGATGCCCATGCGATGTATAATTAAAATTTTTTAATTACCTTTCCCGGAAAGTTAATATAATCGAAATGGATATTTTTCATACTGCGAAGCTGCCTGTATGTAAAATCACAGCGATGAAACGGCAATAAAACTGACTTGAAAAAAAAACGATAGACGTCAAAGGTCTCTCTCAACCATCAGGCTACAAGGATCCATTTCAGCGACGCGCGCGCGCAACGTCTGTCATTATGCGCGCTTGTTTTTTTCCTTCCTCTCGCCGCCCGGAATTACTTGTTAACGAGATAATTAGAGCTCTGCGCAGCGGTGAATATACATATAAATATATATATATATATATATACCTGGATCGATGGCCTTTCGCGACGGGGCCGGAAACCGAGAGAGGCTCGCGGATAATTAAATTTTTCGTTTTTTTTTGCCCGCGCACGAACAAAGCACACGAGAGAGAGAAGGACGAGAGTCGACGCTGATGTTTATATTCGGTTGTGTGTATATAACTGTGTACTTTAAATCCCCCCCTTTCCTTCGTTCGTGTGTGCTGAAATTTCACGCGCGCGCGCGCGCGCGAGATTTTCTCGTTTCGGTTGACGTATTTCAATATTGCATTGTGTTTAATTTTGCTGTTTGAGCAAATATAATATACGTTATATACTATATGTTCGTCGTGCGCGTACGGGGATCATACTCCGGAACGAAAGCGGCTCGTTAATGATTTGAATTTAACATGACGAGGCTGTCATTAATTGAGAATGGAGATCTGGTTGTTGCGCGAAAAATACACGTTGATATGTTATTTTATAACGTACTACTTCCCGATGACTGCATAGGTATGCGCATTTTCGAACGCGTGCGGCAATTCCAACTATTTATTGCATATAAATTTTATAAGTGCCTTATGCATTATTTTAGAGCAATCAAAGCACATATACGTCAATATAAAAACACTGACGGATAAAAACAGCGATTGCATAGCACTTTACACGTTGAATTGTAGACCTCCTCCGCAAACACCTGTACAATAGCGAGCGCACATGGATGTACTCGTATACATATATTCATCACCGGCGGTCGTTTTAATTAAACGCCCGTATCAATGCGCATAAGCGGCGTTTAATTAAAATCAGCGTATTACGCTATATTTCCCCGCGCGAAAAACGAAGACAGCGCAAAATAAGCGAGGCGCAGCCAAAAGGTCGAAAGCCAGCAGCGCCGAGAGGATTATATGAGAGCGCGCTCGCTGCTGCGAGCGAAGTTTCGGATGGGAAACCGCGAAATGCGTTCGCCCGGTTTCTCTCTCTCTCTCTTTCTCTCTCTCGGAGAGACTTTAACTCGAGCGCACTGCGCGTTAAGTGTATTTTGTAATTAAAGCCGCGATGAGGTATTTTTTTGACTGGGCCGCGATGTTAATTTAAGACGACTGTTAACGCGGCAAAAGCGCGCGCTTTTCGAAAATTAATCTTCCAAATTGGAGCATAAAGCGTGAAACACAGTATGTATAGCCAGTCAAACGCAAGCGTTGAGTGAGAAGCGGGCCAAAAAGAGAGAGAGAGCGAGCGAACTAGCTATAGCGACCGGTGACTTTGGGACAAGTATTCGCGGCGCGGCGGCGCTCGGAAAGCTCTTTGGAAAGTCCGTAAATATTTATAGGAGCGAGCTGGCGGCCGTGGGAAATTTCTCAAGTGCATCGTTCCCCCGCGTGTATTTACGCGTGTCTCTCTCTCTCTCTCCAGTCCACCACCCCGTGCTCTATAAGTATATATAGACACACTTCGATATGGCGGTTTACGACATTTAAATAGTTTACCGTAGTCCGAGAAAGAACTTTGGCTATCCGCGGAGTTCGCCGAGAAGTTTGCTCCGCGACTCCATCAGCCGAAACCCCTATAGTTGTGCGCTCTAGATACACATATATATACATACACACGCGAAAATCGAGTGGGCCGAGTATTATTTTTCACCGATCCGTGCAGGCGTTTGTCATTCTCGCGTACCGCGCGTTCCCTCGCTATGAGCGCGAGTTTCATTAGCTTCGGAGAAATGTACTGTCTCGCTTCTCACAGTAAAAAAAGATAGGAGCGATTATGTAGAAAGTTCGCACGAGTTTTTCTCTCTCTGCCGCTATCTGATAATGAGACGAACGCCCCCGCAGCTCGTTACATACGTAAACTGATGCATCGCACACCAATCGCCGTTGTTTATGATTTCTCACACGAGTAACGTTCATAAAAGAACATTCATCATCACGCAGCAGCAGGACGGCCTATCCGCGCGCGGCATCGCGAATGAAAAATCGCTCACTGTAAAACAGCAATTGGTCACATCCTATATATATATACATATATGTGTGTGTGCTTCTGCCTCTCGTTGCCGAAACCAAGAGCCGCCGGTTTAAGGATGCGTCGTAAAAAAGTTTTATGCCTTTTGCTCGAGAGCAGCTGTATAGGTATAGATATATATATAGATATATATACTTTATACGGCTGAAAATGGAGTTTACTGTTGAAATTATGAATGAGCGCGCTGGCTTTTTGGATTTGCATACAAAAGCCATTGACGCGAGATCGATATACTCTCGAGGTGTATTTTTTTCCTAAATTGTTTTTACACTCGACAGGCGTATACAAAACGTTTTAACGTATAAAAAAAAAGAATCGTGTGTCGTAATTATCCCAGACACACTCGAGTTCTTTATATACGCGGCTAAACGAGCCACTGCTTCTCGAAAAAGAAAGAAAGATTATCCAGCAGAGATTATCCAATTATCCCACGACCTCGGACGTCGCTCTTAACGTACCCACTTCCTCCGCCGTGAGGATCACCAAATCTACATTAGAATAATGCGCGCGGCCGTATTATATACGTAAAAGAGTAAATCGACGCGATGACTCGGCGAGAAACATTCCAGAATTCCTGCAACGACGACAGCCGACTATTTCAAGCGAAATCTCTCTCTTAATTCACCAGAAAAAAAAGACAATATATGCAAATGGCTGTAAATATAATACAACATCGCGTATCCCGCAGTACGGCCTCTTAGCAATAATATCCAGTACTGTCAGTGCAGCTGCCACTGCCATCCTCCGCATAGCAAAAAAACGCATCTCGAGCACATAACGAAGAAGAAGAAGCCTATACATGCACGGGATCCTATTCACCGATATGTTAATCAGAAGGCGGAGCAGCAGACACACAGGTGCGTCTTAACCGACTTTCAAGGCCGAGCGAGCACAGGGCGCCTACAATATGCTTCCGCCGTGTGTATATATCTCTACACTACTCGTCGTCGGCCCAAGATTTTTCAGGGGGCTGAAGAAGCCCCCGGTTCCGGTGCGCTGCCCCGTGTGGGATTCTCCCACGAACCGCTGCCGCGACTATCGCACTTGCTCATCTATATGTATATATATATATATATATAAAGAGCGACGCGGCTGAGAGACGGAAAGCCGCTGAGCTGATGTGATTGCGAATTTTGCGTAATTGGACACTGAGCGCGAAGGCGTCGGCGCGTAATCGAGAGTGAAATGCCGTTTTTCTGTTTTACGACGATGCCAGGGAATGAAGAAGTCATAAAGGATGCTGGTATACGTACGGCCTGTCGTGAAAGTATATTACGCGTCGTTTAAGAATTGGGTTAGGCTCGGCTGAGCTCAGATTTTCGCACCGAAATCTTATACACCGCTTCCGGAGCCCCAGGAAATATTAAGCCTCTCTTTCGCCACGCGCGCGTGAGAATATTATACCCTTTCGTTCGCGCTCGGCGCTGTTCGATGCTCGTCGGCCGATAAAATACTTGTATACGTGAAAATAAGTTTTACACGGGAGATCGATTCGAGAGGTGTTATTCGGAGCTATTTAGCGCTGAAGTAGGACCTCGTGTATATATATATACGTAATAAAGTGTGAGAGAATGAAACTCCGTTTCCGAGCATTCGGTGTCAAGTATGTGCTTCTCACGGCGATGATTGACGTCGCGTTTCACAGTTAGATCCTTTTTTTCTCTCTCGTGTATTATATACAATTGAAGCTTCGAACAACGCGCATATAATATGAAATAACGTTTCTGCGCGAATAGAGGCATCAAAAATTAAATTAAATATACATATGTACAGGGTCGATGACAGCAGGTTCGGTACCCTTTGGCCGATAAAGTAACGTTATGATGAATCCATCCCATCAGTAATTGTAGGTGTTTCATCGCGTGTCACTGATACGATTAACGCGTATACGAAACGACGTGACTCGGTAAAGGGGCGTATTAGGCCAAGAGGGAATAGTCAGCGCACGCAGTGATTCCGATATAGAGTCTCTGCTCCGCATTTTTTGTCTCGTTATCGTTAAAAAATCTCTCTCGCCGTTTTTTCAAACGAAAAGCGTAAAAATAACAACATTAACAACATTTCATACAGCGCCGCCTTGGAAGCAGTTACACGCATTGATCACCCGAACGCAAAGAGCGCCGAGTATTATTGTAAGTCCTGTGTATAAAAAAAACGAGGCGCGCACTGCAGCTTTCAATTTGAAATACTGTAAAACGCGTTTGTATCTCTTATGAATGAATACTTGAGACTTTTAACGATGTAATATAAAGCTTTATATCTCACTCGGGCGAGTATAACCGTTTCCACCGGCAGCGCTTCAATTTCAAAACGAACATATTTCCCATATCTCTAGCGCGCATCGCTCTCTCGTATAATAAGCAAAAATGATTTTTAAATTCCATGTATGCGTGCATCTGAAATATTAAAAATTGCTTCGTCGTATGTAGCGGGTTACGAGAAAAATGTTCCCTCTCTCTCTTTCACGTTTTTTAATATTAAAGCCGAAGTGCACAGTTTCTCGCGAATGTTTATTATTCAGATATATATACACACAACGAGCGCGCGCTTATGCCGAGAGATTAAACAAATTTTAACGAATATAGTCCGGCTCACTCGATCACAAACTTTTCTGATTTATGCAGCTGGAAGAGCGCAATATCAAGGGCCTCAGCGCGCAGCCGACGGTTTAATGCATCTTAAAGCAGATGTACCGGGCGGAAAGCTTCTTTTTGCGGGAAATTCGGAGAGCGAGTATATATACACTGCACGCACTTTCGGAAAAATCGATGTGTGTGAAATATGAGCTGCATAGCGCAGCAGCTGCTGTCGTCGTCGGTATAGGTATGTATATATATGGTACACATCAGAGAATACGGGATGAACGCGAAAAATCGCGAGCTATTTCTCATCACCAATAAAATTTCGCGAGTCGCATACTTGCACGCGCACTTGGAGCGTATATATGCTTTAATAAAATATCGGGAAATTCTTTCGACACACACACATTTTGCCCCCCGTAGTATTATGACGACGATGATGGAGGAGTGTAAGAAATGTGGTGAAACTTACACAAAACGATTACGCATTGCAAGAACTTGTAGGGCGAGAATTTAATCCTTGCGCACATTTCTTCTCGAGATACTTCATCACTTGCAACGGAACAACTACAACGACTCTCCTCTCGTGTATATATACGTATATACTCTGGCGCACACGCTACACCCACGCACATACACACACAGGCAGAGACAGCTGCCTTAAAAATCTCAGAAAATCTCCTCCATCACTGCGCCTTAAATTAAATATGCTTGGCCGCGCGGCTGCAGAGAACAGTAGAGTTTCAATTCTGCATAATATCCCTCAATAGGTGTGTCATAATTCCGTATTAGTCCGGGGAGAGTACGTGTGCTGGTGTCTTGAAAAGCTGCTTCCGAATCACGACTCCGTCCGCCGCTGTGGCATATCCCAGTGTATCGATACTCGCGTGTTTTATCCTGATTCACGCACTGTCACTATTACGCACACTCGAGTCACGATACGCCGAACCGCACAGAAGTAACGTGTATGTCTCACTGCACTGCATATAGAAATCCACACTCAGTAACACAAGCGGCAGCGAGTGTAATCCATCCTCGCTGCAACGCGCTCTCGTACATCCAGGCGCAAAAGGAAGGCAAGGCTGTTCCTCTCTCTCTCTCTCTCTCCTTTCGATACGAGTGTGTGGAGCGTGTAGAGAGTAGAAGGGAGCGGCGGTACGTGTCGACGGCTCAGCGGCACGCACGGGACTGGAGCGGCCGCGGCGCTCTGGAACGGGCGGCGCGGCCCCCGAGACTCGGCGCAGCTCCGCCAGCTGGCGCTACTCGCTCCTCCTGCTGGCGATGAATATATACACGTCGGAGTCGCGGGATATGGAGGGAGTAAGTATACGCACGCACGCAGTTCTTATTTTAGGTAGCTGCTGCTGTTGCTGCTGATGTTATAGAGTCGATCTCGGGCTTTCTCAGCGGGAGTAATGGGAGTGAGAGAGAGAGAGAGAGAGAGAGAGAGATATCGCTCCGATGCTGCACCTTGCACACGCGAGAGTTATATACCAGAGGCTGTGTGGGTGACTACCCACGTGGCTGCGGCAGCCGGCTGTGCTCGCTGCTGAGATTTGCCCTCGAGGCCTCCCCGAAACTCGCTCTGCTGATGTATATAGCGCCGAGAGTTTTGGGCTTCTTTTCTCTGGTTTCGGAGAGACTGTATATGCGAGGCTTATGCTTTTTTTCTCGACAAATATACCAGTAGATTTGCTGTTACATTTATACACGATTTGGTTTACTGGAGTCCTTTAATATACGGTTTGAATGTTTCACGAGAAACGAACTAATTCCAGCTGTTTATAATCAAATCAAAGGGCTCTATTGACGTTCATCTATTCCTGGAAAAGCCGACGTTCTACATCGCGCACACGGCTAACAGTCTATGCGAGTGCGCTAAAAACAAACTCCGTTCCGCAAACAAAATACACAACTTTTCCAGAAAAAAGAATCACAGTTATTGCACGTATCTGACGAAATATACCCAACCATTCAAAAGCGTATCATCGAGAACGACGTCGCACACAAGCCGGTATACACACGCATATAGTACTCTCGAAGGGCTTTTCGCTATAGGAGCCAAGTGGGAGCTAATTAAACGCGGGCTGGTGTGCGCGAAGCATATAATGAAATTGACGCTCTCTCCGCGCGTCGCTCTGCCGCTGCACTTTCGCGGTCGCGTAATGACACTTTCTTGGAACGAGGCCCGCGAACTGGCCTGTGCATGTGCGCTTCATTATATATATATATATACGCGCGCGCAGGCTGCTACCGCTTTGCGCTACGTGACGCTCGCTCGGCGATAATTAATTTCTGACGGATTCGTGCTTTTCTTCGATCATCGCTATATAGTCATCTTCCAGCCGTGTACGTGTGTGCTATTTCACGGTATTTTCGGGATCAGGCCGCGAGATTTTTTATGGCCACGGGGAGTAGATTCGGCATCGTATATATACCGATGGATTTAACGTCCGGCTCATAAAAACCCGATAGAATCGGGGTCGACCGCCAAAACACTCGCCGTCAACCCTTCGCGCGCGCCTCGATTCTCCTGCATGATGCTGTATATACGTACTGTAGAAAAATGACAGCGGCGAGATGAAGCCGACTGCGCCGCAAGGCATAAACAACGCGGCGCGCACACAGCGGAGAATATAAATAAATGAATAAATACGCGTGCGTATCGATGACGCGCAGTCATACGTGAGATATATATATATATGTATATGCTGCGAGTCGGTCCCGTGCGCGCGAGCAATAATTTATCGGCGCAACAGCGAGCGGGACACATTTGCCCGTGATTTATTCGCGAATTCAATATAAGCCCGACAGACGTTCGTCCCCGACTCTCGATCACGGAGAGAGACTGCTGGACCCCAAATTCCGTGGAAATCAAGAGCTACTTTCGAAAATTTCATATAATGTGAATTTTTTGCCGGCGGAAGTGCCCACCCGTAAAGATAAAAAATCTCTCTTTGTTATATGCAACGACGATATTGGCACTCGCTAGAGGAATAGTGATCGATATTGTACGATTCACTGCGTGCATATTTAATTTCTCTCTCAATTATTTAGAAATAAATGACGTATTATACCGTCAATGTATACTACAAAGTAGCAAAATATACACGGCGCATCGACTAGATTCATTATTCAATATAACTCTTCAATAAAGCAGAAAACATGATGGACGGCAAGCTACATATTTCCTAAAATTTCCAATAACAACGAAATTACCAAACATTCCGACGTATTCCCACAAATAATTCGCTGCATATACCCGCGTCATCATCCGTGCATCCGCGGCCTTTTCATTCATCGCCAAACAAAGCTATAGTCACACTCATTATACAACTCGACAGACGCACGCACGCGACAATCGCGGTGAAAAAAAATGAGAAAAAAAATTCATGATAAACGAGAGCCTCCCGCGAGAGAAGTGGATCATCATTACAGCGTTGCTCGCTCGGGCCCGAGTAATGTCAAGGACGTCAGCGACCGCTTCTTTTCAGAGACCGAAACTCGCCGCTTTGAGGCAAACACAGTGAACAAAACGCGTCGTTCCGTTTCCTGTGTCCCAGTAGAGAGAGAGAGAGAGAGAACCGCGAGTACGCTGACCCTTAACCTTGCCATTTTTCTCCTTTTTGCGCTTCCCCTCCCCTCGTTGATGTCAATCTCGGCTTTTGTCAGCCCCCGAACTCATCTTATTCTCCTTTATTCCCCCCCCCCCCCCTCCGCCGTTCGCGGGATTTTTCTCGTCCCCCTCTCGAGAGCAAGCTCGTTCGAGGGTTTAAAGCGGTTATGCTGCTATTTTTGTTACTTTATGTAGGTATATCGGGTAAATTGCGCGTGTATAATACCTATATATATATACAGCGCGTCTATATTAATATGGAAAGTAGATTTTGTACGCTTTGTTATATATATATATAGAGAGAGAGAGCCAATTTTGATAACTCCGAGGATTAGGATTTGAATTTTTAATGCACTCTGGCATTTAAGCGTATATATACTTCCGCTCAGCGAGAATTTATATACACGCGAAACGATCCATTGTATATAATATTATATAATATTATATGCTGCGCGTATACGAAAAACAGACTACAAAGAAGCCTGATGAAGACAATTATTCAGAAAATCAGAATAGCGATATTCTTGAGGACCCTGCCCTCGTACTTCGGGCCATCAACCCCGACGTCTCCTCTCGTCTGTGTTTGGCGTCTCTCGCTCTCCTTTCATTAGGACGAAAAGCGTATACGGTAGCCTATTGTCCGCTAATAGCCGACCTTCCGTTTCGCGATGCATCTCACGTCCTCTCTCTCTCTCTCTCTCTCTCTCTCTCTCCTATATGTCTGCGCGAATAAACCGTCTCGCAGCGTCTCGTCCTCGTTAATTCGGACTTTTCACGCGGCGATTTCGCGACGCGTCTCTCATTGTTGGCCGGCGGCGAAAGGGGGAAAAATAAATTGGGATTATCCCTGGGGCCGCTTATTTCGGCGCTTTGTGTGGCCCCCGTTATATATGCATAATCTTTTCGCGCGCGCCCGCGCTAAGCTGTTTCAACCTCCCATTGTGATTCTAATCTGGAGAGTTAATCGTCGCCTCCGCCACCCACCTTTTGGTCGAGGGAAATTGCGCTTTTGAATTAATTGTCGTGTAATTAATGAACGCGTATACTCGTCTATGCGATGGAGTGTGTGTGTGTATACGAAGAGAAGGGACTAGTAAATATTGCAAAATTGGCACCGCAAATTTTTTTATAATGCAGTATATTGTAGCTTTTACACAAACTTTAAAATTTCGAACAATTCATTTATCCTTGATTATATTCACAATAAACGATGAGCAACCAATTTAAGATTGATTGGCAAGCGAAGCCACTGTTTTAAATATGGAATTTCTTTAATCACAATAGCTTAATATTAATAGGAATAAATGTGGAAAACGTACAAAGCGCGTGTAAAGTTGCTATAGTATTTTTAACAATAAAATATACCTACGAAGCGTTTTAATTATCAAACAACAATCTCATCCCTTTTGAAACACATCGACATAGTGCGACGTTTGATACATTTCCGTCAGCGCAACGACAGAGTTCTCTCTCTCTCTCTCTCTCTCCACAATTGTCAAGTTATAACGCATACAGTGAACGTGTAATTTCAATCCTGTAAAGGCAGCTCGAATCGAATTCAACGCTTTGTTGCTGCAGGCGTTGTGTTAATATTACTCGCCGTTATATTGCGGCGACATGCCGAAAAATAGAGAGCACTCAATGAAATTCAACTTTATATATATATTTTTACTCTTCCACTGCGTATACATATATACACGGCGCTCGTTGCTGAATCTCGCTTCGTTGTTTTTACTGCGCTCGACAAAAATCGCTGAAATCCTTGCAAACGCGGGAACTTGTAGCTGAATTTTAAAAAATTAGCATTTTAATCGATGCAGCGCCCGCGTATATCGTGTCTTAACTCGACATAAAAAATTATACAGAGTTTTAAATGCAATTGAGTGTACATGTACATATGCAACGCTACTTGCTCGGAAAACTATTTATTTGCCCTGAAATATGTACGTATTTGTATATAAGGGTGGTCCTATACTTTTTATACGTGTTATTCGCTCGAGTGAGCTAGCGCTGCACCGAATAATTATTGATATTCGGCCGCGGAATTCCTATTGATTCTAGCGTATCTCAACGTATACTTTTCGATGAGTATATTAATCTAAAATCGATCACTGCGATATTATAGATCGACAGGGAGCTTAAAATTAAGCATTAAATATAAATCAAGCTCGCTGCAAATTACAAACAAAACGCCGCCACCGACACATTTTTATTGCGCGGGAGGATAGGCCTTTTTTGTAGTCGACATATATCTCAAAGTGCATTTTTTACGCACGTGTACTTTTTACACTCTGCCGTGATTAAGCGGACGTTTCGCTCCGCGCATGTTTGCAATTTTTCTAGGCACGTGCCTGTTTGGGGATTCGGTCAAATTATGTAACACGCGCCTGCCTGAAATATGCGCTCGAATTAAGGTCTTTTTAATTTTTTCAATTACAGCGTCGACGTGTTGCCAATATTTACCGTCACGCGTTTAACGTCAAATATCCGCTGACCGATTACGGTATTCAAAGAACACTCCGTTATTGTTTTTCATATTTGACGCGGCGAGCCGTTTTTGACAGGCGTTCGGTCAGAATGCTGCATGTAAAACTCGGAATATTCACAAAGCAATCGGGAGGAATTTTGAAAAATTAATCGAATAACATTTCGTCAATATGAACGAAAGTCGTCGAGCGTGCAATACACATAACCATATATATATATATATATATATATACATATATATATATATATATATATATATATATATATATATATATATATATATATATATGCGAGCACAAATTTTTAAATGAATTCTTCCCAATAAAATATATGCTCGTCGCGCAGTCTTGACTCCGAAATTCAACTGCGCATACCATATTAGTGACGAGTCCAGTCGGCTTTTAATACACGCGGTTAAATAAAGCATCAGACAGATATATATATATATATATATAAGTAATATGGCCTTGCGAGGAATTTATGCGTACGTGCGAGCTATTCGTTAATACAGATCGCTGTATTATTTCGTAAATAGCTCGAATGCTAAAATGTTATTGTATTATAATGCTCGAGCATTTAGTATAGGTAAGACATTATGAGTTGTAGAGCAGGCGAATATATATCATATATATATATATATATATATATACCGTCGGAATTTCTGAACCGCACATGCTGTACACACACACTGTGCAGATATTATGGGGCAAATATAATTTTCATAAATTTCGCTCTCGCCAAGCGCATATATAATAAGTATAATAGCCGCTGGCATAATACCTGAACTGCGTTTCTTGCGCTCGAAGCTTCTCCGGCTCGTACTCGTTATCAGCTGAATGAATTCGTGCACACGTGCCCGTCATTTTTTAAATTGAAACTCCCGATGGATAAAAATATCAACCCGCGACGAATAAATCGAAATACACTGCCACGTGTGTACGTCACCAAGTGCCTATACATAGAGGCAGGTTATAAAGCAACAGTTGTATATTATATACAGACACACACGCGCTCGGTGTCGCCGGTCAAAATTCACTTAAATCCCGAAATCTCCCAGCGGGTACATGTACCTTATTATACATAATCGAGAGAAAGAGCGAGAGAGAAGCAAATCCGCTCGCTGGCCCGTGAACTTATCGCAAAATTGCGCTTTCGTCGGCGCGGGCTCGCTCCTTCCATATAATAACACGCGCCGCGGCTGCAGAGAGAAAGCAGCGCCATGGGGCGAGCCCGATATATCCATAATGCGCGCTAATGGCACTACGGCCCAGTTCCCTCTATATAAATGCGTAGGTGTATGTGTGTAGAGCCAGCGCGAGCCCGGGCTGCAGTAGTTCTAGGCGGCGACTAGACCGCACGTAACGATACGCGTTAATTAGCCCCGTGTTTTCGCCAACGGCGCTGCTCTCCCTCTCTCCCTCTCTCTCTCTCTTTCTCTCATGGGAGAGAGCGAGAGAAGAGCAGTTGCGCTTCTGCTCAGTGTACATATATGTATGTGGGTATATAGACGCGGCCGCCGCGAATTATGCAGCACGTATACTCTTGTCGGCCGAGTGTTCCAGGAGTTCGGAGCTAAGAAGGGAGTTCGCTTATATATTGCGGTGAACGACTAATTGGCTGATATTTCGATGATGATTAGAAGTGTAGGGTCTCGAGTGAAGTTTCCGTATGGGAATCGACTTACCTATAGTGCATAACACGAGACTGGCGTGCGCTGTTTACGTACCTGAAACAGAAAATGACAAATTCTTCTAAATTACGTATTGTCAGTCTCTCGAAATCGATTTCTATATATAATATATATGTATATAAAATACACGAGCGAGTCGCTGAAAAGCCATAGCTGAAAAAGAAGCCAATACAGCATCCGAAATTCGTCTCGCGCGACGGTCACCCCCGAGTCTCCTTATCGTCCTTTTCACCGGTCGCCGCAGTAGCTCGGGTAGTACATCATCGCAGCTGATGCGAGCTTTTCTACGCTCGAGAGAGAAACGCCACAAGCCAGCTATATACACGACTACGACGACGACGACGACGACGAACTGACCCAGGCAGAGCGCGCCGCGCTGTGACATGTGCCAATCTAATCTGCGCACGGCCGGAAATTGATTTTGCCTCGTGGTTTACCGGGGACGCGCGCGTCCTCTCGACCACCGCCGACGTGCTGCACACAGGCATCTCGCTGCTATACACAACATTGAAAATCGCGTCGCGCGCGCGCCGAGCATCGAATATAAAAAGTTCCGGCCTTTCTCCGCTCTCTGGGATGTATCTTGCGCGAGAGGGGGATGACGATGATCATGGGGGAAACGAGCTTCGACGGGAAATAAAAATTTATCGAATAGGGAAAATGAATTTCGAAGGAGCGATGCTTCTTTTTTATATTTTCCTATGCACTTTTTCTTCTGTGTAGGCATAGGTATAATTTTAATGGAAATTCGAGAGCTATCTGATCGAAGCAGCGCGCTATCTATACACGGGATTATTATAAACTCAGCGAGCAATTAGGTGAAAAAGCGCGAGTTCGGAGTAAGTAAATATCGTGAGATTCCATGCTGTTTTGAAGAAAAATAACGAGCCTTATGTCGCGGGAAACGGCGACGCGATTAGCATTTTCATCGATCCTCCCTACGAGATAATACAAATTACAGGGCTTTGATCGTCTCGGATTCATTATAATTTCCTGATGATGTAGCAGGACGAATTATCATTTTGCCTCTCCCGCGACCGCGTAAACCAACTTTGAATAATAAATCATATTAAAACTTGAGAGAACTCTCGCGAGCGACGCTATATACATACGTCTAGTTAGCGAACTCGAGAAATATTATTATTATTACATGCTATCGGAGGAGCGAGAGCGTCTGATCGGTATTATTATTATGATAATGATGAAAGTGTGCAAACAATGAACGCGATTCAGCATCGCTGTTTCAACTTAGTTGCGAGAGAGGAATACGCGACAACAATTTTTACATCCGTCGCAATTAACGTCTGCAAAGTATTTTTAAAATAATTAAGTATTATCTAAGAATAATAAGAAGGTAAGTAGTATGGGTACAAAAACGAAAACAGTTGTGTACCAAACGATCATTTGATAACATATTTATTTAAATCACTCTTTTAAGAGAGGATAAATCATATTTTTCTTAGAATGTTTCGGTAAAACTTAATTAACAACTTCACACGCAATGCTCCAAAAATTTCCCACCAATACGAAAACTTAAAAAAAAACAATCGATCCCCAACACAACAGATATTTATCTACATCAGAGAGTACGCATCAAAGGAGAATCAACGTATCAATCGTCGATTTATCGTCGTCGTCGCGCTGAGAGACAAATTGCATAATCGCCGCGGCGAACCCCCTCAAAAAGTTCCGGTGGGAAAGGCTGCCGCGCGGTCAAGATTTTCCAGGCCGATAAGAAGCCCGCAACGTTTATTAAAGTCTGTGTGAAAAAAAAAAATTTTTTTCAACCTCCTATTTTTTTGCGTGCAGGCGCGCGATAATGCGTTTCGCGCATTTAATTTCCGCTCCGAGCGATGGCGGGGGCTTCAGCCTATATGTACTTGTGCATACGCGTTTTTTTCAGAGGCGATGACGCGCGGCGTGTTCGGCTGGAAGTGAAATGTTCGATCCGGTCGCTACATTGAAAATGCACGATTTATACTCTCAATCAAACTTTGTGCAAAAACAAAAAAAAGAAATCCTCTCGATTCCAGGAAAAGCCGCAAGCGATCGTCCAGTAGCGGAACTTACGGGATTCAACGGGGCGCACAGCCTAGACTCTCCCGGCAGTTTTGAGAAGAAAAAAAATGCGCGCAGCATCGTCATTAATAAGCCCGGCGGCGGCAGCAGGTGCCGAAGATGGCGATCGAGCATTGCGCATTCCGGCGAGAGCCGGCGGCGGTCTCAGCTCTGCAGCAGCCCGTAAATTCGAGGGTCGCGCATGAATTCGGATATATCTTTTGTGGCGTTCGACGGTTCAATTGTTATTCCGCGCGATGCGTCCCCGCACGCTCGACTTATCCCCGCTCGCGCTGGGGGGAGCTTTAGGACCGGCAGATTGGCACGAAGCCCGACTCGCGACTGGATTTCCAAAGGAGCTGCTAGTATTGCAGCGCGCGCGCGCGTGTGTGTGTGTTAGCTCGACGAAGCCACATACCGTCTCTGCTGGCGCTGCACGCGGGTACGCGTAATTTAAACGAATTCGCGCTAATCCCTGCATATTGTTTCGTTATTACAGTCAGCTGCGCGCAGCCCTTCTTTATGATCGCGCGATCATTTTAGCTTTTCAATCCTGATTTATAGCCTCGTTAATACACGGAAACGGCAGGTAACCGCAAAGCAGCTTCCTGGAAGCTCCGAGTGTCACATGGACGCCTCAAGGAGAGGCTAACCGCGCACTTATATACCCCTCTCCGATCGTTTTTCTCCAGAGCGCGCATATCTGAAAAAACGCTTCTCTCGTATAATTCTATTTATCGAGGTTAGCTTTTCCGAGGATGTTTATAAGTACCACAGACAACGCGCTCTCGATGCGATGTATATATATATATATACATGCGACGGGCTGCAGTGCACGCAATTAGGGCCGCCGACGATCGAAACCGGTTTCGCAGCCGGCCAGATGTGCGGTGTAGGTATATATATACATACACGTATATAGGCTGTGTGTAAAAGGACGAGGTGGGGAGGAAGACTGCGCAGGTGAGATAAAGAGCGCGAGACTGGAAGAGCTGCTCAGGTGTAATGGGTGCAGGGAGGAAGTGCGGATTTTTAGCCGCGACGATCCGGTCGATTTGCCTGGATTTCCGGTGATGAAGTGGCAGTCGTCGACGTGAGGTTAATGAAAATTAATCTGACAATTTTTGTTGTTCCCGCTAATATGTATATATATACATACCGTGTACACCGCAGGCTTTGCGAGGGCAAAGAAATTTCATTATAACGACGGTGTAATGATTATTATTATTTTTATATTTTTAATGCGAAAAAAATATGACGCGCACAATATCGATATGGCCTTCGAACCTCTGACGACTGTATATCGTGAGCCGAGTGGTGGATATATAGACGAAACTCGAAGAGATCGAGAGGGCGCGAGTGCGTTAACGAGCGGAAATCGTAAAGCGGCGAATCGGATAATGTACCGCTGACGGAGAGGATTTTTCCTCGCGTGCCGGATTACGCGGCTCGTGTGTGTGTGTGTGTGTGTGTACTCGGGATCCATTAGGATGTGGGAAAAGCGCGAATTAACATTTTTTGCCCGTATCTGGCACTTTTTTTTCATCGAGGGGCGAACCCAATGCCGAGTTCACGTGTTTCTGTCCGCGCCGGTGATAACGATGTCGGTTATTATTTCTCCTTTTTTTTTATCACATAAGCCTTTTAATTACTCTATTCCTTCTTGGGAGCTGTGTAGAGAATAGCGCGCCACGTGCACACAGCGTGTAAGCATTCCCCCGCAATCTCTAGACCACAATTGGAAACTAAAATCCTCTACCGCGACTCGGAAAAATAGTCAACCGCGGTCATTTGTCATTCGCAGGCTGCTACAATGCGCACACCTCCATCACATTGCTTTAGAGCCCCAAGGACATAAAACTCGGCCCCGAGACGTTATAAAATCCACTGCAGCCGCTTGTATACACACGCGAACATGAAAAGCATTGTGTATTATTATGAGTAGCACACGCGACATATATACAAAGACATCGCGTGCAGGGCTCCTCTCGTTTATATATACAGAGACGTCTCTGTAGTCGCTTCGCACTCGACCCCCCCCCCCCCCCCCCCCCCACACGTGTAGGATCTTGATTCTCAAACACACGTGATCCGTGAGAATAGAGGAGATAGACTCGTTGGAGTTTTCTACGATATTATCGAGTTGCGCACGACGCTGGGGGAGCGACGACAGATGATGAGAAGCACTCGATGAGCGAGATAATAATATACTTATGTACCTACTCGAAAAGTGAAATTTCGAAGAGCGTTGTTCGCAAGCATACGCGGAGAAAAAATAAGGATCTTCAGTTTTTGGTTACAGTATAGTTTCAATGCTGTAACCATAATATATTTTGAAATTTAAAGGGGTCGTTTTTAGTAATGAATAAATTGAATATCAGTCATTCTTGAATCAGAGTAATGCTTCTCAACTCTCACTTTCCTGGTAGAAAATAGACCAGTCAAACTATTCAGCAGGCTAAATTTTAGCGAATACAAAATGGCGAGTTTAGAGTAGAGTTACTGGCTAAGAAGTACTGAACCAGCTATTAATATTATATAAAATAAGGAAATCTTTGATAATAAGATAACGCGATCCATTTAAAATTAAAAATTATTATGGATCAAACGTTACTTCAATTTACTGCTATTAAATCTAGTTAGACAATCTAACCTACACACCTATACTTATGCAAAACATGCAGCCTATATTCGTCCTAATACAGTCAAGTCAGACTACACGGCACTGACTGCGCGCATGCACATCTCAAGTTGGCAGCAGTCACAGACTTAACCTAAAAAAACGCAAAAAAAATTCAATATAATAAATAGCAAGTGTATATCTTAAATTCTATTTGATGCTTTTTGATCGTACATCATTTTTATCTACTTTCATTACTAAAACGAGCAACGAACATTAATTATTAATAATTTACATTTTCAAGTTTGATCGCCAGTCCTTAGAGAGCAAATCAATTTAACATCTGACAAAAATGACATGTCTGCTCGCGAGTTACTTTGTCGAATTTGACATTGACTGGCGAGTTACTGGGCAACGTTTCTACCAGAGCTATTTCGCACTTTTTAACCTACAACCATACAACCTGTATTGTCATAATACGTCGCTGTTCAGTTATACCAATATACGTAGCAACTACATATAGCAGTAGATTCTCTGCTCAACAGCTGCCACTACATTTCTTTAGACTCGACCCCCTGCCGGCGTACCCTAGACGACGGGACGCTATACGGTACATCCCGTATAGGTACCTCTATATATAGCCGCGTATATACAATACCTTCTACACTACGCTCGCGGAGACTGTGTTTGCCCCCACAGACTCTACTTGTATCCACTCGGTCGACTCTGTGTAATACGTATATACATCGCGTAGACTATATACACGCGGAGCGAACGATTTTCACGCATTGATGGATGCGACTTTTCCGCTGTCTTAGAGTTTTGCCAAAGAGATAAATAAGTAAGGGATGTATCGTCTTCCCGTCACAAGAACGAAAGCCTGAGGACAGGCGATTATTTTCGGCTCGCTTCGGCATGTACTATATATATGCGCGATGTTAATTAAAATGTTCCAATTAGACGAGATCGCAATCGAGTCGCCGCATATGTGCATCGCTCGACTTTTCCGTTAGAAGTAATCAGGCTCTGAACGGCAAAAATTTAACAGCAAGTCCCAGTCGGCGAGTAACAGCCTGCGCGCGAGTATATAGAGAGTGCTCTGAAAAAGAAGCAGCGAAAAGTCAAGTAAACGAGCGGCAAAAAACGGTGTACAGGAGTATTATACGCACAAGGAGCTGCTGCTGCTGCTGCTGCTGTTATACGCCGAGACAAAAACCGGACGAAGAGAATAGCCGAAAGAGCGAGGAGCAAGTTTAAATCCACGTTAAAAAGAGAGCGACGTTCTTTCATGCTTATCCCGGAGATAAATGATTCCATGCTTGGCTTGCTCCATGTCATCGTCGACGCTTCCGTTCGCCACCACCTCCTACTCCTTTTTTGCTTGCCTCGTATACACGTATACATAGCACGTCTTATCTCCTCTGTTTGTGTGTGTCTATGTTTGCTTTGCCGCATTGCCGTCTCATGCCACTGGCGTCGTCGTCCTGTGACCCTTAACAAACTTCCCAAACGTCATGCTCTCGATTCGTCTCATCCTCTCTCCCTCTTTTTATTCGCTCGCGCTGTATGGCCTTTGACGCTTGACTTGTCGCTGCTGCGATACCCCTTTGTGCGTGTGTATATATATATATATATATATATATATATATATATATATATATATATATATATATATATATATATATATATATATATATATATATATATATATATATATAGCCTCGTATATAGCTATATACATGCGATATGTCTTCTTCGCGAATCGTCCGCGGCGAGGAAAAATGTCGAGCGATTCGTTTGTCCGCTGCGTATACAACCAGTTGCCAAGTTTTAATGAAAAACTTGCAAGCGCCCGCGGATGCAAGTGGATTGCAAGAAGAAAATCGCGGAAGTTTAATTCGAGGAAAATTAATTTCAAATCTGCCCTCGCTACTTTTACAGTCTCGCTGTGGTCCCTTGACGCTGCCGTTCTCGGGATTAGGCGTATGTATATGTATGTAATACGCGCGCGTGACTGTATATAGAGTGGAGAAACAATTACGGACGACCAGTCAAAAAAGAACGGCGAGTGTGTACTCATGGACAGCTCTCACCTTTTGCGTCAATGGCAAACACGAGAGGAGCTGCGCGACTAAAATGGATCGGAGAAGATTCTCTTCGTCTTCGACTTCTTCTCTTCGTCTAGTTAATCGCAAAGTTCCTTTTCTGCAGCCTTTATTTCGGAAATAAAGGCTGCGCTGACTTTGATTAATCCTTTGCGCTGCCGGAGCAGCTGGTGTGCAGCAGCGTTGGCTGAGCAAACTTGCGAGAGAAAGAGATGGGAAGAAGAAGTAGAAGAAGAGAGAGAAGGTCTTTAGAGAGTCGCTGAGATAGTTTGCGGTGTAATGAAAATTTCAGTGCTGATGCGACGCATTGTTGTGCGGGATAACGCTATATATACACACTCTCTTTGCAGCCTCGGCTCACTCGTTTTACACGGGATTATCGGGGCGCCAGTCTGGGAAACCGAGAGAGAGGGGGGGGGAGGGAGAGCTTTTACGCGGAAGTAATTTTTATCGGAGGAAATTTAACGCGATTACACACTGGCTTCTTGAATATAAAAAGATTACGGCGAAATGCTGCGTGAAAATGACGGCGATCGAGAAAAGCTAATTGATTATTTATATTAACGGGCGTACACCTAATGGTTCATTGTCACGAGCACTCGCTCGAGGAAAACCGGGCGACGATATAACACACAGGAACCATTAGCAACAATCAACCACACACAGTGGGGCTACTGCACATTAGAACGGCCGCGCACTGATGAAACGCCACTAATACCGCGAGCGCGAGAGAGCTATAGCTATATATATAGTCTTCGACACTCCATAAAGACCGGATCGCAGATCGCGTGAGCGCATTCTCTCGCTCTCTCTCACTGGAACGCGAGAGCGAGATCAATAAAAGCGGATTAATCAAAGCCCGATATTAACGACAAGTGCCATATCGCATTAGCGACATAAATCGCCGCGGGTTGGGCTTCGACAAAACGCGAGCGAGCGGTTCCCGCTCGAGGATAATGGAGTGCTCTACGGTGTGCGTGCGTTATTACTCTCCTCTTTTGCTCGCTATTTTTTGGCAAATATTGAATTTTCGGAGTGGAGTTTATGAGGGGGGAATTTCGAAAAAATTTAAATCCTTGTAAAAGACAAGCTTTGTTAAAAAAAAATAATAATAATAATAATAAAAATTCGCTAGATTAAAATGGATTTTGAAAACGAAGTAAAGAAAATCCGGCTTTTAGACGAGCTGTAATACGATTATACAAGCTCAGTTGCGTGAAAGCGCGGACAATCCTTTTTCGTAATAATAATAATGGTACGAGTACTTCTCGTTCGTCGTGACCCAATTTTCGCTTTAATATCTCACTATACAGTATAGCTAGGGTTAGAGTGACCACATATACGCACACGCGGTATATATAGATGCCTTGAAAAACTCGTACAAAAGTCAGCCAAAGAAGTCAGCAAAAAAGCCGGGCGCAGCTTTTCCCTCCCCCGCAGACGAAAAAAAAAAATCACAACAACGAAAGCCCCAACGAGAGTAGACGCTGACCGAGAGAAAGAGAACGAGGAACTCGATTGCCGGTGCAGCGAGTAAATACGCAGCGAATAAAAAGCTCCGTCGGGTGCCAGCTGAGTAGTGTGTGTATGTATATGTGTACGTACAGTAATTGCAAGACAACACGCGACCGCAACGGGAACTAGCGCGTATTCCAACACATATAGACACGCTTTTCCTCGGCTTTCCTCTTTCCTCTCTCTCTCTCTCTCTCTCTCTCTCTCCCTCTCTCAGTATTGACGCACGTCGCCGTATTTATTTTTCTCCTCGTTAATGAAAAAAAGAAGCGTACACAGAGACGTATATACATTATCCGAGGCGAAATCGTTGTTCGAGCTCGCGAGCAAAAAGTGCTCGCGTTGATGATGCGTATATATACGCGCCGGGCGCTATATGGTCTTCGGAATATAAAAGCGGATTAATTTATCGCGGGCGTTCACGCTTTTTGCGGCGATGCGATTTTCATATAATATAAACTGCGCTGCGATGATGCCAGTGTTCTTTTTTCGCGAGACGCGTATGCAGCCCCCGCGGTTTGGATGTGTATATATATATATATATATAAGTCAGTTAATTAATTGCGGATTATTGCTATTGACGCGTTGCGCGCGAGAGAGCTGTGTTTCGGTGACAGTATAATAATTAACTCTGAAAAAGTCATTTACGAATAACGCAGCATCCCCGAGTTATACCTCCCAGCGCTCGCATTAATCATCATCCTCGACTTAACGACGATGACGTCCTATCGACGTCGATTTCACGTATACGCGCACGTTTTATATATATATATATATATATATATATATATATGTATATATATATATATATATATATATATATATATATATATATATATATATATAATATATCGGGTGAAAAACCATCAGCATCGATCTCCCGGAAATTCCAGATACGCACTCTGCTCACTTGTGCAAACAAACATCAGCCCTCATATGCGTTAGAAATTCGAATAGCGCGATATCACCGCACGCGCGTGTATACACAATAACGATAAAGCTTGCTCTCTCTCTCTCTCTCTCTCTCTCTCTCTCTCTCTCTCTCTCTCTCTCTCTCTCTCTCTCCCGGCGCGCGAAAGTAAATCCCGATAAAATAATAGTCGCCGGAGAGTTCAGTGCGCGCGTATATATAAATATATAGCGTTCACGCGTCGATGATTGCGTATATAACACACTGGGCATACATGCGCGAGCTTAATAGTTTTCGACCAAATGAGGCGTGTCACGCGTTTTATTGTTGCTCCCGATTGGATTCCCGCGTGTGTTATAACGATGATTCGTTGAAAGTGTAATACCGACCGACGACTTTTTCGGCTTCATGCGTGCGCTATACGCAGTTCTATATGCGCGTATAAAAAACAATCCCGCTGTTTTTGTACTTGCCGCGCGGTTATATTGATATTTGTATATATATAAATACGCAGGAAAAAAAACACGCGTGCGGAGATAAAATGAAGAATCGCGATGCCAAATTGCTCGAAAAAAAAAATACAGCACACGAAGCTCTGCTACGTAATTTTTCCAAATATCCGTCACATAAATATCCACTCAATTTAACGTATATATACACGGCTCATAAATAACAATGCTCTCTGTATACATCGAAATTTTTCAAAGGGCTTTAAACACGAGGCCGAAATCCGAGAATAACAACGATACCGTCGGGCCAACGATAATTCAATGTTGAATTCAAAGTGCGCGAAATAGCGTAATGCGAATAAATACGAGATGCCCAGACGCGGCGTGAAATTTCACGCGCCGGCGCCTTTTTATTGCAAAAATATAATCAGAAGCTATGCGGCGCATACATAGGCTCGTATATATACACAGCAACGAATAATTCCCCTATACTCCCTGAATTTATTAATACCGCGTTATCTCGGCAAAGCGCCCGCGCGCGCGCGCGAGACTATTAATTTGAAGCGGAAGCCGGTGAGCGCCGGCGAATATCAATCACCGATATCTATTGCCACTTCGGCTATTTTTTCGCTGATTGATCGGACACTGCATTAGCTGTCGCCTATGGATTATTGATTGCGCGGCAGCAACCGTGCAGCAGTTTCGGCGCATTTTCTCTGTACAGCTACATACATACATTTCATTTATATATAAATCGCGAGGTTGCGCGCGTATAATAAAAAAATGAAAAATCGTTCACGAAGATCCGATTATATGCCGCACGAAATTATCATTCGCACAGTTGCGGCAATATACTCTCCTCTCTCGCAAGCCCGCACGTAATACCGCTAATGTGGGCTCCGTCCAAGTTTCGCTGTCGCGCCATTTAAGGGCGGAAGATTTGTCGAATTTGCATAATTCCGCGGAGAGCAGCGGAGGCGACGTCTTCCGCCACCGTTAAAAGTACGCGAGTGTATAGGGGGGCGTACGAGCTCCTCCCCCCCCCCCTCTCAGTTGAATCTCGCCCGGAAAGCCACACCACTGCAGCAACGCGCCGCAAACTTTAAGCCGGATCCGTATGATAATCTTGTTTTCCAGCGAGTTCCGAGTGCGGATGCTGTAGCTGTCTGTGGAGGCCGCGGCTGTTCTTTTCAAGCTGTGTGTGTGGGTGGATTGTTCTATGTACATGGAGAGGTTTGAGAGAAATGCGCGCGAGGATCGCTGAAATTTTAATTGTCGCGGAGGCTCGCGGAATGTTGATGCCGCCGCGGTGACATATTGAGAGAGCCATATATAGGCAGAGATTTGTGAGGATGCAAGTATATATATATATACAAGAGCTCTCTTATTGAAACTATTCTGCCGAAACAAAGTTTGCACCCCGAGAAGTTTAGTTGCGAAACAGGTGGAAACGTATTGGGCCGTAGCTGCTCATGCGCGTAAAAATGCCGGCTAAGGCGAGGACTCGCGTAGTGAAACCATATCTTATGCATACTTTAGCTTTTCCTCTTATGCATCGTATATATAGCCACGTCTTTAGTCGTACGTACATAGTTCCTTCTTATACGCGCTTGCGCGCGCGCCCGCGCAAGGATGAGCCTCTTTGAGAGCGACGCGTAGTCCCTTTCCATAATCTGTTTTCCGTCGAGATTTTCCGCGCTCGCCTCATGTTTATTATTTGGAATAAAATTACGCGATAGATATAAGCCCTTTTTTATTTTACATGCTCGTTCATTCCGCGCGTGAAAAAAGAAGTGAGCGCGAAATTTGAATAAAGTATATATATAAAGTATATATATATATAAAGCCGCAGCAGTCACACGCGCGCGCGAGCGCGGCTAGAGGCAAGAAAAAACATGAGGCCCGAGGGCACACGAGACTCCTCCACCTCTTCTCCGCGCGATACCCGCTATATACTTATACACGCGGTATATGTACATACAAGCTAACTCTTCCCATCGCAGCTCTCGCTCGCGAGCTAATTAAAGAAGAGCAGCGCTACTATATACTCGCTCGCCTTATTCCCGCAGCGTGTATATATATACGCGCGCGCGAAAGGGCAACGCTATATACATATATATATAGAGAGAGAGAAAAAAAACGCCGACGAAGGGAAAGAAAAGAAAACGGCGGCGCGGCTCTTGAATCGCAGGATGTGAGAGCCGCGCTCAGTATATAGCGACGGGCGTGGGACTATGCGATTGTGTTGCGCGAGTCGGCCGGAAATGACGCGAGGCTCTAATAACTCGTTGCGCCGTCATCGCCGCCGTTGTTTCTTCTCTCTTTCTTGCTTTCCGAGCATCGCAGAAGAAGCAGGTGCAGCAACGCACACGACGCGCTCGCAGACTTTGACTTCTTAATGGATTTAAGCATAGACCTGCTGCTGATCTCTGGCAGCATGCGATTCGACTCCCTGCGGATTACACGTTGTTCTCTCCCTCTTTTTACTGTCTTATTTTCGGGTTGGCGAGAGGCTGCAGATGCAGCCTGTGATTTTTATTCGGATTCCGAGCCGTTAACGAGAGGCTCGCGCCGAGGCCTCTCGCATAACGGGAGAGGTATTTCAGCACTCGTTATTTTATTGTAATTTTCGCGCAGCTCCGCCGTTAATGAAACAGAGGGCTATACTATATATAGCTGCCTCATAATCGGCGGATCGAAGCTACGTTGTTTACAGGCTCGTAGGGGGTATATGTTTATAACGGATGGACGCGTATGGTTATTCGGTAATATCCCACCGGCTACAGGGGGGAATTTGGGTCACCGGAATATCACGGGAGTGCGATTGAAGAAAAGTCGCGCGATGTTTTATTGGACGTGTAATTGTTTAATAGATCACGTCACGCTGTGTATTGATGGATTTGATTATCGTTCTGCGAGGCCGGGGCTAATGAAATATTGTCCGGGGGGACGGATTTGTTTGTTCGGATCATATTGAACGTGTTTATAATTTATTAAGCGGCGTTTGTAATTAATATTCGCGTCAAGGATAATTTTCATCTGTTAAAACGTTAGCGTCAATATTTCCGGTGTATGATTCGTTCTTGAACAACAATCAATTGTTATATCAAATGCGATTATACGCATGCACACATATTGCTGAATGTAATGAAATGGCAGTAAACCAAAGGAGATTACAGTTTTAGGATGCGATAACTACTGCGGTGCATGTATGTATATATATGGCCCTACGAATATTGCAATGATTAATTAATCTTTTCGCATATACGTTATTATATTCAGTTCGATATCTCAATACGTGCGGAATATTGCCCGATTACACGAATATGCATCATTTATATTGATTCCAATTTGACAATTTTTACCCAGTAATTATACGAGTAAACAATCAGCTATATGCGATGGACTTTGCCCGCTGCCCAGCCCTTACGTGAAATAACTTTTCCAGCCGCTGTTCGCTATATACATGCGCAGACCTTATAACAGCAGCGCGCAAAGGTTCTATTCTATAAAGCTGTATATACCACCACGCACCTATACGCTTCGTTAATTTCAAAGTGTATTTACATTGTGTTATGTCGGTTAGCTGTGTGCAACGCTGCATAATATTTATAATGCGTTTAACTAGCCCGGTAATTATTTCATAATGGGTTACTCTTGGGCCTGGAAAAGTGATTTGAGAAAGAGAGAGAGAGAGAGTTGCGTACTGTTATATTTTTCTCTATATACACAAAGTTCTACGAATACGAACAATTATGTGAAATTTCGCATAATAATTATCAGTTAGTAAAAGGCGATTATATTATTCCGCTTATAAGCTCCCTTTGTTATTTACATTCGAGTTTTGTACTCCCGAGGTAATGTTAAATCGCTTAGCAGATTCAATTTAATCACGTTACCGATATAAACTCTCGCGTTTATTGCGTTTAGAAAATTTCGGCGAAATCAGCTTGCGGGATGAAGCTTCGACGCCAATATAATTTTGATCGAACTCGATATATAAATATTGTCTGCAACGTTGGCCGATCAAATTTTGCGAGCTGCTGCGATTGACACTGCGTCGATGAAACAAAATAAAGTTCGCTTTATATCGGCCAATACGCTCGAATGTTAAAAAAATGGGAGGCAAACACAGCGTCACGCCTTGCCGTCGTCGACCGAATAATCATCGCAATGACGCATCGACTATACGGGAAACAAATCGCGCAATATTTGCCCAGCGTTAGGTCGATATACGCATGAAGTTAGAACGAAAAAAAAATCGCAAACGAACCTAGCAGTCAGAATTCAAGTTATCGAATTATGAGCGTCAATTATCGCAGAGCCGTCGTCCGCGAGAATTACAGCTCTGGATCGTTAGGCGAATCAACGCCGCGTTTGTCGCGCTATTTTTTCCGGCCCCGTATCCAAATAACGCGCTTCGGAAAAAATGCTTTCACGGTGAAATTCTCATTGCCGGGAGGGTCTGTAGGCTAATTCGATGAAGTCTCGTTCGAAATGGTGTGTATATATACTCAGAAAAAGGTTCTGTAAAAATTATAATACTGGCAACTAAAGTAGCCATAGACTGCGAAAATGTACCCAAATTCTTAGATTTATCAATGAAATTTACTACATTGTCATACAAATTACGTACGTTTAACTCGAGTTTAACGATTGTAATTTGTGTTCGAAAATAATTGTTAATTGTAAATATAATCAAGAGAATATAAATTTTTCAAATTTCAATGTTTATGTATAAATTACTATCATACTATACTACAACAATTACTAGACTCGCAGTGTATAGCTACTGCTTTAGTTGCCATAGCAATGTAAAAATTGTGGAGTCAATTTGTAATATTTACTGCATTCCTCTCCAAATATACACATACGTATGCGCGCAGGTCGCGAAGTGGGTTAAACCGGAGCGCCAAAGCTGTTGCAGCCGTCAAACATTGGAGCGCGGGGATATGTGCGTTCTCTCGAGGCGAGAATTGGCTGGAAAGTTTGATTTTTATTATTTTTCCTTTCCTTTTGATGGGTATAAAGTGCTCTTTGGGATGATTTTTTTCAAAAGGGGATCGCCGCGTGATAAAGTTTGTTTTCGCGGCTGGAGCAGCGGGCAAGGGTGAAAAGTGGATATCGCTTACACTTTGGACGATGGAACTTTTGTAATTTGAATATTTGGTGGGAATCAAGCGAAAATAGAAATCGAAGAACGCTCGTAAAAAAACCGACGAGTTCGCTCTTTCCCGTCTAATACATAGATATACTGCATATATTTTCGAAAAAAGCGTCTGCAGCGCATCCGCGAAGAAAAAAAATCGCAAGAGGAAATGGAGGGAAGCAATGCATACAAATACACGCGTCAGCCGTCGCGCGATGATGGCAGTTTCTCTCGCAGCTCTCTCCTTCTCGTTCCCTCTCTAATTCACCTGTCAGCGAGCGCGCAAGGGGGGCAAAAACACAACAGACGCGTTACATAATCAAGCTCCCGCGAGCTGTTCGGACTCGCTCCTCCCGTGTCGGTTCTTCGGCTGTGCGCTGCAACGCAGCTCCCGAAGTCGAGCTCGCTTACCCGTAACTATATATAGATGTATATATATATATACACAGAGCAGCGAGCGTCGAGCTGGTTAATTTTGCATTTGAATTCTCGGGGCCGAGGGCAGGTCGGCGAAAATTGCATTAATTACCCGAGCATCGGCAAAACGTCAACTGAATTAATTAAGGGTTAGGAGTATCGCGAGAGAGGGAGGGAGAGAGAGCGATGTATACGTAATGTATCTTTCTCTTATATCTACTACTGCGCTGGTGGACGGCGGTTGGCTGGGTATAGCTATACTCCTCTATAACTGATTTTGCTCTCTGCTTTCGATTGCCTCCGTAGTACCCGGTGAAAATTGATCGTAATCGTTAAATGTCGCGATGCTGGATAAACTGTGAGCTTGTTAAGTATTTGCAAATATTTCATTTTTCGAAAAGCCACTCTGTGTAAGAATACTTTTTTTGGAGCACCTGCATCTTGGCACAAATGTATCTATGTAATAAATAAAACCATCAGAGCCCTTTTGACAAATGGTGCACCGCAGACCCAGTGACCCATTCAACCGTACACAATATACTCTCAAAATCTCTCCATCTCGGCAGCTGTCAGAATAGGCCGCAAGCTGGAAACTTCTTATTTACGTTGGCCATCTCTCTCACCGGGCAGCGCCTAATTCACATCTCTCTGGGTCAGTAGCAGCGTGTGCCAGTAGCAGCATTATAGCCAGACGACTCTCGACACCACGAGCCTCAACGCGCAGATTTCGAAAATGGCGAGCCGCAACTACGCACACCCCCGCACACATACTCACACACACACACACACCGTCCAATATTTGTTGGCGGTCTGTCCGACTGGGAAATCGATATTCCGCGGTGGCTCGTTGCTCCTCCTACTTCGACTCCACCGCCGCTGCGGCTCGGAATAAAAGAGAGAGGGATAGAAGGGAGGAGGACAAGAGAATCCGCGCGACGAGGCTGCTTTAGGTCGGCCGATAAGGACTTTGGACCAACTCGTTTTCGCCTGCCCAGCGCTCGCGCACACGCGGAGAGAAGTTTGCCCACCGCCGCGTCCTTATCCAATCATCCGCCTTATTCCCTAATTCTATTCATGAGAGAGCATTGCGTTATACCTTTGCTATGCGGTGTGGCTTGTGGTCAGGCCGTGCGCTACCGTCGTATTATATGGCTATATCGATAGAAATCCATTTTTCGATCATGTAATGCGAATTAATTTGCAATTTAGCGCAGATGTAATCGAGAGAGGCGCGCGACGGCTGGAGAAAATTGAGAACCGCAATTTTTCACCTCGGCCGCGATCGAGAGGGAAAAGTTGCTCGTCTCGATTATTAGGAAAACTTTGAGCGTGTCAAGATTGCGGCGAGTGACTAGCATGTGATTGGTTACTCAAGAGTTTTTGCATTCTTATCGGGCGGCCAAAAGCACATATATTTCATGCTCGGGCGGACGGAGTCGGATAAGAAAGTTGGAAGGGACTCTCTCTCTCTCTTGCTCACGCGCAAGCGGGAGGATAAGGGATTCAAACTTATCGTTTTTGGATTTCACCCGCGGAGAGAAGAGATTTTTGAAAGTTGCCCGCCTTCTCGCGTCTCTCTCTCTCTCTCTCTCTCTCTCTCAACCCCCATTATAAAAAGTTATAATAATCATTCACTTTAAAAGAGCGACCCACTTTTCGGCTCGTACGTATATTATATATATAGCGAGCGTAATCCGATATCCCACTGCTGGCATCAACTTTTAAAAACTCGTTCTCGCAGGCCATGTAACGACGTGACAAACGAAATCATAACTCATAGTAAACAGCCCTATCAATGCGATCGTTTAATACCCCGGCGTGTGAGGTTTTCGATATGGGAATTTCGCGTCCTGCGACAGTTATATGCGGCGGCAAAAGCGTTGCGGCGTCGGACAACGACGCGAGCCATCACGCGATTGCGCGAGCTATTTCGCCGCAATTCGATTGCGCCGGCGGCGTTGCTGCTGAAAGGTTCCGATTGCAATTACGCGCTTATTATGTGCGATGCTATATAATGCGATTTTTACGGAGCGCGCCACTGGCACGTTTTCAATTCTTTGCTAATGAAAATTTCAGAACACCGAGCCGTTAATGCGCTTATTCGTCGACGCTGAATATTAATGAGCTTCTTAATTATATTTAAAAGTAAATACTATTTTCCTGCGAGTAATTGCGTCCGACATCACGCGTCAAGAATTCAATCGAGTTCAACCAGCCGAATTTTTGTAATCGACGATATTCACGCGGGCCGAAGAAAATTATTCCTGACCGTGTGGATGACAGGGATTTGGAGTCGAGCGTGCCGATAACAATTTCGACGCTCCCGAGCCGGGCGTTCGAGCGATTCAATGCGACGTTTAATGATGCAGGAGTTTTCGTTAGCTCGTCGTTTGGCTCGCGCGCGCCGCACTGATCGTATTGTTATTGACATTGAGATCATTATTATTATTCGTCTGCTCGTTTGCATTAGGCTCTCTTTAGATCAGGTGGGTAATTGCCGTTAATATTGTAAAACTGCCGATGCTGCACTTTATCGATCGGGCACTATATAATTATTTCTTTTGTGTTTGTAGACGAATATATGCGTGTACGATGCCGAGGCAATTATTGTTAATATACTGTAATTTATTATAATATTATAATTACAGTATTTAACAATTTACACCTGAAAGAGGCTTTGAACATCACAGTAAAACGTATTGTGCAAAAGTTTCGTCGTGAAATATAGTTTTATATTCGATCAAATCAAAATATTATATATCATATATGTCGTATATAGCTGATTATCATAGCTGTTATATCACAATTCATACTAGTTCGGATGCTGGTTTTAATATGATGCGCTTGACATAATATTCATAGTACATCGTTAGTACATTCTATCGCGTCATTAAAAGCAACAACGCATACTAGAAACCGTCGCTCTGGGTTAAGAACGCCTCATTTCAGTTTTGCGGTGAAGAACGCCCCATTTCGAATTTTCGTAAATGAATTTTACGCTCACAGTTTTGCTCTGGTCGTTTAGATTAAGAATATATTTTTTATAAGAAAAAAATTCCTTTATAAAGAACACAGTATCGTAAATGACAAATAGAATAATTGAATAAAATTTGAAAGTGAAATGGAGCGTTGATCTTCACTAAACGAGTGTAAGCTTGAATGCAACCATCGCTAAAAACTATAAAGGAATAATAAAACCTACAACATTATATTAAACCGAATTTCATTGCAATATTAAACTAGCAATACGGCGTCAAAAGTATTTTGTTCATTTCCTCCCGCACATCAATCATAAAAAAACTCCGCATAAAAGTCGCGCAAAACGACGCGAATGCAAGATAAAACTCGAAACAACAAGGCGTGCATATACACGCGTGTTCGACAAAGATGGCTAACAGCCGGTGGCCATTGGCTAAAACTGCGTTCACGCATAAACGGCCGTCGGCGACTGCTGGACCCATATGCAGGAGGCGATACTCCGAGCATAAACGCGATATATATATATACATATACGTATATTTGCCACAGCACACAAGCGGGCGACGAAGGTCCGAGAAGCCTCTTACATCACGATGGGCATTCTTGTTTAGTTCCGGAGCAGATGGCGAGCCGTCGTCGCCGTCGTCGTCCGCATTGCTCGCGATATTTTAATGGCTTCCCTCTTAAAATCAAATGAGAAGGGCTTTATTAGGCCGAGTGGATCGCCGCTGCTGCTGTTGCGTAGATGGGACGGCTTTAGGAGAGGTCATACGACGCGCGCGGTTCTAGGTTATATCGAGCGCTAGTTTTACAAAATTGTTTGTTGAACATTTTTATATATACATCTTGCTTCATGGAAATTATAAACCGCTTCTCAACGCCTTCGATATAAGAACAAATTAAGCTACATCTCGATGTTTCCTCTACTGAATAACGTTGATTTCGAAGATTCGAAAAACATATTTAAAAGAAATTAATCAAAAACTTGTGTATGATTACATATAGTAAGCAGTAATTTATAGAATATAGAAGCCCGCTTAATGCATGCCAATTATACACGACTGTGTTTCTCCTATTTGTTTGCCCATAAATACGCACTTATGACCTATAACAACCAGTGAGTCTCGAGCAAGTTGAGACTTTATAAAGCCCGGCGAGGGACATATACATATACCAGGCCAGCTGTATATATAGAGCTCTCGAGAGGAGACCTGGGCCGCGCCAACAATGACGCGCGTCTCCGTTGCGGCGTTATATATATATATATATGCACGCGCGAGAACCGATTTCGAGAGAGCGTGCAATGACTGTATGCACACGCGCACTCGATTGTTATCGCTTTGGGACGGCTTGCAACTTTGCAAGAGCGGGCGTAAGCAATGTTTATTTACGTGACCATTTGGCCAACGATACGGGCTGAGTGCTCTGATGCCGTTCGGCCGTGTAGTGTGAAGCGCGTTGGTTGGGCTGTGAATTAGAGATGCTTTGTTTCTTTTGTTTGTTTGTTTATTTCAACGTATAATTAATAGACTCGACATTTCTAAACAGGGGAAACGGATGAGCCGATGAATGTCGAGCGGGTTCGAATCTACGGGTGAAATATAACGTAACACGTATGAAAACACACGAGGCACAAGAGCCGCCGGGATAAAGGAGCTGGCTATAGGAGGGGAAAAGTAAAAGGAGACAAAGAAGAAAAACGCGAAGGGCGAAAAAGACAAAAGCCGGCCGCGAGAGCTAGAGAGCTGGTATACAAGTAAAGAACCAGGAGTGGCGATAGATTCTAATCGAATGTTTACGCAATCTTACATAATACATGCTAAGCCTTATTGTCAAGCATATTTCGAATTGTTTCACGAGAGCAGTGTAACGCGCACATAAGCATTGAATTTCCACGGTACAACCGAAATCAAGAAAAAATAACTCCAAGCATCATATCAGTTCGTATTGTAATCAAAATTTCACTATATTCCCTCCCATCTAAGAAACAGCCTGCAGCTAGCTTCCACAATAAAAAAAAATAAAAAAAAACAAAGTTCACCCTTCTCAGCATCCAACTGCACCGTCAGACCTCTCTCCCCGAGTCGCGATGTTATCCAGTTAGACAAAAGGGAGCGAGAGATAACGAAGTAGGAGCGCGCTGCAGCAGCCTCTCGTATGCACGGGATCTCTCTCTCTCTCTCTCTCTCGCGTGCGCGCGCGCAGGACGGATTTACCGCCTCGAATCCCCCGCTATATACCTCTCTCGTGTCCCAAGGCAGACTCTCCTTCGCCACCTGCGCTATGGCTCCTGAAGCCCTCCAAGCAGAAACGCAAGAAGCACAGTTCCGCCAGACGAGGATGAGACTCCTGCGGCATTATTCCTCCTCGTCCTTTGTCTCTATCCTGCGTAGTCTGCTGCTTCGTCTTCTGCTGCTTCTTCGGGAGCGGCGTCTACTTTGCTCCCTTGTTATCTCGACGTGTTTTTTTTCCAGCGGCTAGAGGAAGCACGGATGGATGCAGTCGAGGGTTTTTTTTTCATCCTCGCGGAGTTTCGGATCGTCACGTGCTTAATTTCGAATCGACGTGTGTGTATATGTCCGGTCTTGCGTTAAAGTTGGAAAGTTAAGTAGAAAAAGAAAAACGAACCGAAGGAGTTGAAGCGAACTCGCTGTAACAAACCGCCAATTTGTTTGTCGACTACCCCCTGAAGCTGTCGAACTCAGGAGGCTTAATTACCTCTCTTCTTTTGCCGTTTCGAGACGCGCAGCTGCGATAAAAGAGCAGCTCGAGAAGAAGAGTTTGAGCGCAGCGCCAAAAGGACTTTGGCCGCGTGAAACGAGGCGCACGAACGCCCCCTCGAGTCTGTCCAAATATAAGAGACGACTGCCAGCTCTCAATTGGTCACTTCTCTCTCTCTCTCTCTCTCTCTCTCTCTCTCTCTCTCTCTCTCTCTCTCTCTCTCTCTCTCTCTCTCCGCACACGACGAACGTTTCGTCGCCAAGACGCGCGACTCTTTTATATCACTTCGTCCTTTACCCTATAGCACTTTTTTTATTTGCTTGGCGTTGAAGACGAGGAAAAGAGTTTTTTTACACGCTCACCTCTTTGCGCATATATAATTCACAGTATGAAAAGTTTCACCGCGAGGAACAAGTCCACCGGAACTCGGCGGGTCATCGTCTATAAACGAGCCGGGGACAGGGCAACTTTACGGCTCATAGACACTGTAATACGAGCTGGGTACACGGACCGGTTTTTTAGCTGAAAGATGCTGCTACGGAGAGCAGCGTACGGCTCGTGAACGTCCAGGGCACGAATGAATTGCCGAATCGAAACTCAGTCCCTGGGGCTGATGCAGCCGCTGCTGCAGTTCCGTCTCGCTCTCTTAACCCCCACGAAGCGTAGCGGAAGCTACGTACAGTGGGTGTTGCTGCTACTGCTGCTGGCTGGTATACGACGACGTGCTCTTGCTGTCTATTTGTTAACTTTTTGTGTCTGGCTACGGGCTATGGTTCCATTGTTCCATTTAAATGTTCGTTTAAACAAAATATACTTTAATCTACGTACAATACTTACATTCGAATAATTATCAAGAACTGCGAAATAGAATGGCGCGCTGAAGTTTTAATTAAAAAATCTTGAATGAAAAGTAGCTCACAAAAGAAAATATCAATCATCCATGGAACTCGATAAATCTATTTAAACTTCCTTTGTCCCGCATTTCTCTTGCAGCGTCCTCCCTCCGCCTCTCACTTCAACGTCAGTTGTGCACGACTCTTAACTCGGTTTTTATTTTTTCCCTTTCTTTCTCTCTTTCCCTTCTTCTTTTTCTATTTCCTTCGGCCTTCCTCGCCTTTACGAGTTTCGGACGCAATTCTGTCCCCGATATCGCCACTTATACCCGCGGCCACGAGCAGCAGTGGCAGCAACGGCTCTGTTTCTCTCCGGCAGCTCGGAATCCACTCGGCGGACGATCGAAGAGAGAGAGAGAGAGAGAGCAGCGATATAACGCCCATATAACCATATTTCTTCCGCCTCGCCTTTCGGTATATCCCGTGTCTTCGACGGTGTCTCTTTTGGGAAGACTTCTGTTTACACAGCCGTTTTCGTCGAGGTACGAGGTTTCTCTCTCAGATTTGCATACGAGATTCTCTTATTTCCACAGCTATCTATATCGCGCATCAGGGATGAGCAACGAAAGCAGCAGGGCGATTCGTCAATTATAGCCGCGACAGCAAAACGCTCGTCATCGGTAAAATCAAAGCGACGAGAGCTTTGCGCGTACACAGTAGCGCATCTCCGGGGCTTCGGAGGGAAAACGCAGCCTCCAATCCCCCGCAGCGACGCGCTGCAGCTCCTCTAATTAATTAACACGCTTCAAAGCGACCGCGGCACGGAAAACACTCGCTAATTGCCAGATAGCGTAATCGACGCGGGCGAACGGGCTTCGCTTGCGAAACAACAGGGCTCGCGCATACGCCGCGCGGCTATCGCTTTGTGCGTGTGTCCCGTACACGCGTTGCGCGAAATAACCGTGACTAACTGGAGGCGGTGGCGTTTGCGAAAGAGCTTCGTTTCTGTTTTCCAGATTTTCCCTCGTGGGCGTGCGGTATCGAGGATGAGCGATGATCAAGCGCCATCCCACCGCTATTACCGAGAGAAATGTTTGCTTCCACCAGGAGCGCGCGTATCATCGTCATCGATTATCTCCTCCCGTCGCGCCTGACGATCTGCGGACTCTCGCTCACGCACACATAGCCCGGGCCTATAATTATTTACGCACTCTGCAGATTTCTCTAGCGCAGCATTGCCGCTTCCTTTCTCCTCCTGTATATAGCCTTTAACTATCCCCTGGGCTAGTTGGCTCGGGCAGATCGCAAATTAGCGCTGCAATGCGGAGCGAAGGCGATTACGTAGGCGAGCGACTCCTCCATTGGCATTATCGTTTGCCAGTTACGCTCCAGTTCGTCGCTGGCTTACACGCGCACGTGCACCAGTGAGCTTTCAAAAACTGCCTTCGGAGTCGATGGCGCGATTCCTGACCGCAGGGGCAGCTTTGATTTTTGGCAAGCGGTGCGTATCCCTTTTCGGAGAATAGCGAGCTTGTTGCATATTTGTTGTCGATGTATATCTGGGCTCGTCCGTTTGTGTTTCCGCTCTCGCGCAAGCTCGGAGCTTTCGCGCGTTTCGTTGTCTTCCTATTTCGCCGATGGAATTAACGGAACGGCTTCTTGCGTGATAATAATACACTTGATCAAAATTATCACGTGGGTTTTCGAAGCACGTATAAATTTCAAACCTGCGAAGGGAAAAATTGAATTTGTAAAAGAAGAGGTATAACGCAACGGTCAGGGATTATTCAATCAATCGGGTAAGATAAGCGATCCGTATATCAAGCTAGGAGAGTTGATTTTCCAGGAAAATAAATAATGAGCCTAGGGAGCAGTGGGCACCGTGGCGCGGCGGCTCGTAAAACCAATTTTCAATTTCCCGGCGAGTTTAGCCCCACTAATCGAAGATTACATTGCCGAGCAATTCTGAACAATGTAAGGCTTAGCCTTTCCAATAATGAATTCCCAATCCATCCTCCGGCGGTGGCGGCGGCTCACCGAATTAAAGTCCATTAAAAAAACGAGGTGAGTAGGAGGGCGAGAGAGAGAGAGAGAGAAGGAGAAAAACTCTCTTCCGGCCAGTGGAAAAACAATCGACTGCAAATTTATCAATCAATCCCGGGGAAAAAGCGCGCGCTCTCCCTCTCTCCCATTCACTCTTCCTCTCGGGCTCTAATACAGAGAGGGAGAGGGAAAGAGAGTCAGCGGTCGTATGGCGATCGACGCGCGTATTTATAGGCTCGTTCATCAGCATACTCTCAATCACTTTAATGTCCCGGCCAACGTGCTTGCGGCGCAGGCAACGGCGGCCTCCAGAGAAAGAGAGAAAGGAGCGAAAAAGACTTTCCGACGTCGACGTCGTTGTCTTCGTCTTTTTTCTAAATCTCTCGGGCGGAGTGATAAGCGACGACAAGTAGGTCGACTGTGGAGAGAAAGAGAGGAGGTTGAGGGGTAGCTGTAATGCCAAAGAGAGATAGAGACAGACAGCCCGACGGACAGGGACGAGACGAGGGCGGCAATCCTTGTGTGTTATCTTTGTATACGCTGACGCCTTCCATTCCTCGGGCCTCGACCGACTGTCGCTCCCTGACATTTTTCGTTTGCTCTCTCTCGCCCTTCGATATTTGCTCCGCTCTCTCTCTCTCTCTCTCTCTCTCTCTCTCTCTCTCTCTCTCTTTCGCGCGTGTGTGTGTGCGCCCACGCGATTTTTATCCACGTACCGCTGCTACTGCTTTATCTGCGACTGTCGACGTGAGTGCTCAAATGAAGACCTAGCGCTCTGCCTTTTTTCTTTTCTCTCTTTCTCTCTTGGAATTGCGCGGTTGGAGTTTTTCTTTTATTTCGGAGTTGCGATAGTTTGTGTTTTCGCCGTTTCTCGAGGTCAAACTTTTAATCGTTATTGTTACGATGAGCCAATTTGAAGTTGCGAGCTAGATATGGATGAATGTTTCTTCTTTTCACGGGCTCGTTGTGTTTGTTAAACTAAGGAAGAGCAATAATTTTCGGGTGTAGATGATAAATACAAGTTTTTTTTCGGCTTTTACTGGCTCTCGCAGCCGAGTATCAAGAAACAAAAAAGTTAACGCGAATTTAAGCCTCTTAGTTAGCTGTCGCCTGTTGTTTCGGATTGGCCTCGAGGATACGTGGGCTTGTAGAGTATTTTCTCGTGCAAAAGCGGAGCTACAGTAGAAAACGTTTTTTTTTACACTTGTTGATAACGCTTGACAAATCATCAAATTCTCTTTTTAAGATCAATGCTTAAGCACTATTTTTATTGTATGACTAATTGTACCGTTCATGGTGATATATTTTGTACTGTACGCGTTGAAAAATTAAATTTATTTCAATAAAAAAATCACACTCTTCGTTCTATAACCCATGATAAATTAATTGAATCGTAAAATGAAAAAGTTTGCAGCCATGGGCGGATGTTTTGTCAATTGTTTTCCTTCGAAATTTTCAATAAAGCGATATTTTCTGGACTGGGGCAATCATACATTATAAAATTAATACGTTAGTTATCGGGCTTTGTTAAATATTTGTTTATCTGTAAAAAGCCGACTTCACAGCAGAAATACAATTTTAAAAGTTGCGTTTCGTTATTGCATGAACACAATTGGTTTTCAAACAGTCGTAGTTTATTTTTGGCAACTGAATATTTTGGAAACCATATTTTATTCGACACAATAAATAAAAAAGAACATCGCTTTGATTAATAAAATAAAATTAACACGGTGTCGCGAGCTTTGCTTGCGCGTTGAATTTTTGAACGCTCAGAAAAAAGAATATTATATTTACAAATTTCCATCATACTATATAGCTATTTGAATAATAACCTCAACTTTTGTCATTTTTTTTCTTTAGAATCAAGCCGATTTCAATCAGTCACGACACACGCTGACCATCTAGCGGGAAAACCGTCTTAATTTTCAAGTCAACTGAACCCTCGTCAAAGATCGAAGTTTCGAATTCCCATGCAAAAGCAAGGAGAAGAGAAAAGGCCTCTCGCGAAAGAAGCACTCCAAAACCGAAGCTCATTTCTCTCCCCGCAAAAAGCATATAAGAGAAGCTCACATACAAACAACACGAACCAGCGAGCGGGGGCACACAAGCTTCCGAAAATCGCGCGCAAAAGCAATAAGGGCCAAGTTTTTCGGCAAGCTGGAGCGGCCAAACGAGCCCCTGGTACAGACCCACGAACATACGCGAACAATGTGGCGCGTTCGTCTCTCTGAGCTTGCGAAGCTCGCCGGCTATTACACTTTGTTTCCGGCCAACCGCCCCTGGTCTTCCTGCCTCTTTTTCAAGGTTTTCCCGACGTTTAGAGCTCGAAAGTGTACAGCGCACTGATCGAAACTTGCTAAAGGGGTTGAGAGCGGGTGAGGGCACGCCCACATTTTTAATATGACCGACCGAAGCTTGATGCGAGACGCCCTTGACTATTCCCATTATTTCCACGAGCGAATATAAGGGGTTATTTTTAAATTCCTATTGAAAAGCGATTATTTAAAAAATTTTGTTTTATATGTACAGTTCTTTATTATTTTTATTTATGTGAGAAACAGAGATACTACGTACTTCGGTCTGTGCTATCGGGGTTTTTAAAACCCTTTTCATTCAGAATACTATTTTTATTCAAGTTCTGCGTTTGAGAGTTTAGTTTGCAACTGAAATACAGGCACAACGGTCATTAGTTTTACAACCTTTGATATTCGAATGTTCGAATAAAAACGAAGCAAAATAGTTTGATTTCGAGGGAGTGAAAATATTTTTTTATTTTCAGGGAAAGATTGTACGAAAAGAGTGTTTTTTTTTCCTTAAAATTTTGGTTTTACGATTTTTATACGATCCAATTTTATACAAGTTGTTAAACTATTTTTGATATTAAACTTTTACAAGCGGCTTACAGTTACGTACTCTCTAAAAATGTACTTTTCCAATAATTCATTTCACATTTATAATCCTACATTTATACCCGCGATGTAAAATTCATATTTTCAGCTCAAGCATTATATTCATAATTTTTTAGAAAGCGGTATACGAAGCCCTGTTTTTAGATATCCCCGACCCTTCCGTAATTGCTGAATGAAAGCCCTTTTTCACTCGATTATACGTCGAGCATGACCCGATTCTTCTTTTAACCGGTTCTTCACCAGTTTGAACAAAAATAGAGTGCAGTTTCCGAACAGCTTTTACTTTCGTCCAATCAATCCTGCTGAAAATTGAATATCAGAAAATCTTCTGCTCCCGTATATATATATATAGTATACATATAGTCGACGAGTGAATGGAGTTAGCGAAAATGCCGGTAAAAAGCAGCTTCCTGAGTTCGCCTTACGTCAGTTGCAGCAGCAAACTCTAATTCCGCAGGCAAGAAGCAAAAGCCCGTAGTCAGCAGCAGCAGCAGCAGCAGCAGTAAACCGCGGCTACAGCTTCATCAATGCCTAATCAAAAGATCGGCCCTATACATACAGCAGCTAGCCAAGGACTTACTACTTCGTCCAAGCAACTACTCGAGCGCCCGAGCGACAGCGTCGTCGTTCGGGCAAGTGCCCGAATAATTTTAATTCGAGCGGTGGTTTCTCTCTGCCCCTTCTACTTCAGTGTCCCTTCAAAGGCCGAAAGCTCCAGCGCTAGCACCGAACGAGGATTAAAGCGTCCCTCGAGTTAGCTCAAAGATTAGTCAAGTTGACGAAGTTGCCCTTGCCTTCGTCTCGCTCGCTTTGCTTATGTGTGTGTGCTTACCGCTTCGCGCCTGTGTCCGCGTCTCTGTGTGTGTGTGTCTGTACTTAGAGAGTTACGGATCTGCTTAGATAATCGGCCTGCGCGCGCGCGCGACTAGAGGCGGAAGCGAATCGATCAGAGCGGATCCCGAGATTATAAAGCAATTTCGCGAAATCTGCTTGGCTTGGTTATTGCGATATTATATTCCGGCAAGGACGACGAGGCGAGATATCCGATAAATACGGCCGGGGTAGAGTTAATTATCGAGGAGTCGATCGCACGGTCCTATACAACGCACAGAGCGAGCCCTGCTCTATGTATATATATATATAATCACGCAGCAACGATCGCCAGACTCGCGCGCGCTCGCGGGTTAATCGCGCCTTTCTCTCAATTAGGAGCTAACAAATTAGCCGTCGCTGGAGCCGCGGATCTCTCGTTATTAATGACTACTCAGAGCCGTTTTCGGTCATAAATGTCGCCTGCGTTTTCTTTTCATTCTCGCGCGTTGTCCAAAGTATACGCGCGCGCATAATTAATCGCGAGATATATTCATTATAGCCGCGCAGCCGCGATGCCAGAGAAGTCATATTCAATTAATTTAATTAGACGCCGAGCGATCGCGCGTTTCCTTCCGCCGGCTTTCCGAGGGGGAGAGCTGCGCGTGATTTATCCTCGCTATTAATCGCGCGGCTTCTTCGCGTATAATTTGCACCACACGTTCAAACGTGTCGAGCTGTTGACTCGAAATCGTTATTCACCGCCGGGTCACGTTAATTATTTCTGGTCGGCGAGTTTTGGTGAGAGTGGTGGGATTCGCCATTGGGCCAATTTTAGACGCCAGACGCGTCATTCAAGAGACTATAAGAAAAGAATGACCTTTGAATAAGTATCGGAGATTCGTGGACGGTCACTCGATGAATAAATCCTCGGGGTCAGATGAAGTACGACGTGTGTGACAAAACTAGTGCAGCGAAGAGACGTAGACAGAATCAGGATGAAGCTCGTGGTTCTTGATCAAAATCTCGCATAGTCCAGTTCGTCGTCGGTAACTATTGGGTGCAAAGTTAAATCGACAACCGGCCGCGCGGGATTATACGAGTAATCGGATCAGTCGAGATGCGCGGCTAATCCCGAGCTTGAATTATTTCCGCTCGGAATTTTTTTTTTGCAGCTGTAACGACGAGTTAGTGTAGTGTTGTTGGGTCCGACTCGCGACAGAAATCATCTCGGTTATAGTGGGTGAAGTTTGGCTAATACTTCCCTTGTTATTTTATGTACATACTCCGAATTATAGAGGTTCGTGCGACTCACCGAGTAAGAAGCGAATATCGTGACGCTCACCTGAAACAGAGAAAAATCGATCGGTCAGACAACGGTATAAACACAACGCATTCGATCTAGAAAGTCGAATAAAGTTAAACCGTAGGGTTATCTCAAAGAAGCGACTCCTTACGTACAGCATTACACAAGGGATGTAGTGTATGTGTGTGCCAGGCCACCGCATACGTGGAATTTTCGGCCGCACGTTCGCCAAAAGTACACGTATATAGCTATCGCACACACGCGGGTATCCTCAAAGCCGGCGTTTGACAAGTGGCTATACGCGTCGGCATTCCGACTTGCTAACTCCCTCTCTCTCTCTTCTCCTTTTTATTCCTCTCTCGCTCTCTTTCTTTGAGCTTCGCGCGCGCGCGTGTAACCCACAAACCCAGCGCGGCGTAACAGTCAGCGCTAAAGTGCACTTTTACTCCCAGCAGACGAGTCTCCTCGCTGCTGCTGTAGGACAGGCTTTTGCCCCCCGGACTCGTCATTAATTCAGAATGTTCGAGCGCAAGCCTCACCGACTGCTACTGCTGCTGCGACGAGACAGATATAGTATAGAGAGAAAGCCGACCGGGGAGTTATCTCGGCTTTTTATTCGACGCTCGTGGCGACGAGGAGCCGCTACAGGCTTTTGTCTTGAGCGACGCGGCTGCTGGGACACGCGCGCATTGTCGATTTTTCCGAAAGAAAAGTAAAAGAGCCGCCCCATTGTGTAGCGCGATTTAATGCCGTTCGGTCCGGACTGCGTTAAATAGGTAAAGAGCTGCTCGCAGTGTTAATGTTTGACGATCGTTTGCCGCCGAGCTGATGATTTATCTTTTCGTGCGTCCTATAACTGATAAGGCGATATGCGGCCATTATTTTTCGATAAAACGACGAGGATTTAAGCTGGAAAACAAATTTTCCCGTGTACATATACTTCGAGGCAGCGAAATCAGTTACACCTCAGCGCTGAGATAAATCAGATCAGATAGCAACAACTCATCATCCCGCATTATGTTTGCAATGTAAGAGTCGAAAGCGGTCGCAATCATTCACCTTTATTATCCCCGGATCGGCGGCGACACAAATTGCCCGATACACTCGCTCACACAGGTTATAAAGAAAGCAAAAGAGGGCCACTGTAGCAAAAGTAAATAATACCAGTCGAGGGTTGGCGTAATACATCGCGTACTTAAAATAATGGCCCGAAGCCTCTCTCTCTCTCTCTCTCTCGCACACCCGCAGCATCGCAGACACAAAAGGCATCGCGCGACAAGGGAGATTGCGGCTCTTTAAGGACTTTCATTTTTCGAGTGCACGGAGGCTTAAGGATGCCACGGGGTCAGAGGGGAAAATATGAGAGACGAAAGATTCTTTTTGCTCTCTCTTTCTCTCTCGCGCGCGGTGGGGGATAGATAACAACCGCGTTTTATCAGAGCGGCTTGGAGAACGTAGCTCGCGGCGTCATTCGTCAACGTCTTATCAAGCGCGCGCTGTGTGCGAGCGCTTGCGGATAAAAAGCTCGGCGTTGATTTTTTTTCTCCCGGCGCGCAAAAGGGAGAGGGAGTCATCTCCCGGCGACGACGCGCGTGAAGCGGCAAAAAGAGCTCGAGGGAAGAAAGCTCGTCTTGCTTGTTTTTTTCGTATCGGCGATAGGATGGGTTTTGTTGATACACTTCGGGCCTTTTCATTACGGCGCGGCGCGTGTGTTTTGTTTGCCGCTGCTGCGCGGCTGTAATTAAAATAGGTACAGCTTTTATCTCTATACCTTCTCGTCGATCGCGAAGTATCAGACGTAATGATATGCACGAGCGAAGCTGCCTCGGCGGACGAACTCGGGAGACACACGCGAATCAGTCGAAAAATATAACGAAGAACCGAGCCGTAAGGGATCTCGTGTCCCTATATCATCCAAATGATCGGGACGAAAACCTTGCGATTTATAACGGGCGATCGCATTTTCATCCGCGATAAATCAGGCCCGGCGGCGCGTGCTATCTCACGCAACGCGAACTTTTCCTTCATCCGCGATCAACAATGTCCTTGCCGCATATCGACCGATAAATCCTTGCGCCTCCGAAATAACTTCTTCCTCAGCTGTTCTCCTTATACGTGTACTCGGCTCTTCTCTCTCGGATCTATATATACTTATTAAAGTCCGTTGGATTTTTCTGCGCCGTAAGCGTCGGAGCTGAAAAAAAAAATGAAAAACGAAGAAACGAGACGGAGAGCTTTGTAGGTCAGAGTATACCACTCCAGAGGTTTGTTCGGGAGTCGGGCTTGATTAACGTCCTTTATATATACACTGAAAAGGGTCACCGTCGTCGGAGTTGTCCTCGTCGTGCTGACAAGCGTGTATAGGAAAAGCAACAACATGGCCGGACGCTTCCGGAAAAATGATGTGGATTTCGCGTGCTTTTCGACCCTGTAAATAAAATGCATTCGATGCAGCGGTTCGCGATGAATTCCATCATTTATACATGATCCGCGCTCGGCGAGATGCGCGCGTTTTGAAAAGTCTGCGACTAATTCAACGAAGCCGGAATACCAAATGACTCATTCGAAATTCAACGCCGCCCAGAAAACACAGGCTCCTGTGTGCATTTCCCGAACATGGACCGACGACAGAGCGAGCTATCCCCCGATGCTCTTGCCGGCGAGTATCCCCGCGTCCTTTTGACGTTGTCTCCCCGGGGACTAGCTCGCAGGAAGATTTTGAGCGAAATATCGGAAAGTGGGCGACGTCCCAGTGGATGCTGGAAATTACCCGCGCGCGTGTTCGTCAAATAACAAAAATATACCCGCCGCCGCGCCAACGAGTTGCTTTTGGAGCTCAACTTGATGTATACATATACATACCGCACGTGCAACGCTGCTGCGAGTTAGTCTACGCTTTGCGGTGTTACCTTGCGGTGGAGTTTCGGAATATCGTTTAGCGGAAGGTGTGGTTTTCGAGTTTTACTTATGCTTCTTATTTGGAGGAGCGGATAAAAAACAGAGTCGGGCCGATAGAAAAATACCGTTTTATACACGAGAGGTGCATTCGCAACGCATTGTCTATTAAGTAATTAAACGCCAGAATGAAAAATACGGCTTAATTATCTAATCAGGCCGAGTCTATATACAAGGCGCTATGGTTATTTAATTAAAATTATGTACTCGCTACCTTGATCGGAACACAAGTTAAAGAAGCCGGCACGAAATGCATACGAGTAATTTTAATTCACTTGATCGCTGCGGAGGTTAAAAAAACATAGGTAATCGGATATAAATAACCCAAGCGGAGTGTAAAAAAAGAAGAAAAAAAACAGGGTAAGGGCATCAAATTTTCAGAGGCATGCACGCACGACGGAGGAATGGATTTTCTTCCGCAGCGGTGCTGGAACAAACGGGGCCTCGCCGAAAAATTTGTGGCCTCCGCTGCAATTCCTATCTCGCAAAGGGAGAGAGAAGCCAAAGGGGAATAAGAGACTCGCGGCAAAAAGATCGCGAGTAATAAAAAAGGAGGTGCTCGAACGGAGCGAGCCAAAGTGAAAAATAGAGTGAAACAAAGCGCTCAACGGGAGAAAAGAGAGATAGATTCTAGAGCAGTCTTGGGAAGAAAATTTTGTTCGGCTATACATTTCATTAGAAGGGGATGAAAGGTTTATTTGAATGCCGTTGAAATTAAATGTGAATTTTTTCCGACGCTACCGCTGCTGTTGCTGAGAGTTGCGATAATTAGGCTATAGCGATGCCTAATTCTCGCGGCCTTCGCTCGAGTGCTCCAAAAGGAGGGCCATGGAAGAAGCGTTGAATAATTTCATGGAAATAGTCTCGAAAACGCAAGAGGAGTCATTCATTATCCTTTCTCTTAATATCGTCTGAAAGGATTATCAGCTTCATCGTATGAGTTATATTCCGCTGGTAGCGCAGCGCAGTTTGATAAAGCCAAGTCTGCGAGAATTGTATATATATGTCTAAGACAGAAAAGGTCAGCGGGGGCCAAGAGGCAAGATGGGAAAATGAGAAAATTGAAAGAACGACAAGCGAGGCGAGCTTCTTTTTCTTTCTCCCTCGGTAAACGTACGTGGATGGAAAATTCGAGGCCATTAAACAAACTGTCGCAATAAACGCGAAACTAAAGGTAAAGTAGCGTGAGCGCGTCTCGCGTCAGCAGCGCGCCGACGTAAAATCCAGACCTTTATCTCCATTCCGCGACGTCGAGAGGACCTTATATATATATAAGGGGTACCCTCGGGGACGCGTCAATCGATTTTTTTTTCTAAAAGTTGCCTCGACTCTTGCACGTCATTCGCTCAAAGCAAACTAATTTTCTCGAGTTACGTGTTATTCTAAGCTTCCGTCGTTGGCTACTAATTTTTTCCGTATATCTCGAATAACTTTTACACTGCGCCTTGTAATATGACATTTCGTGAATTATTAAAAATATCCGTGTCAGAATAGCTGGAATTCTCTCCTGTTGTATCAGTAACAGATAAATATTATTCCGACTCGGCAAAACAGACGGGAAACCAGGCAGAGGCAACGAGAAATAATAACAGAAGTCAGGACCTGTTGGCGTTCATCCGTCCGCAAAACGTCCGACTGTCCCCCTGGAAACCCGTCGCATCCTCCTAAATAACACACAGCTCGGCTTTTTTAATGAAACGTAAAGCGAGAAGAATATCCTTCGCGCGGAGGACGATTATTTATCGCCGTACGACTCGCGCGCGTTTAATGAAATTTTCGCGGAATTAAACACGCGAGCGCGGTTTTACTCCACGTTTCTTTCATTCGACCACGTATATATATATATCAGTATGTGAGCATTTCTACGGGAAAAATGCACTAACAGAGTTACAAAAAGAAGAAACAGTTTTCAAGAGGCAGACGTATTTTCTCAGCCATAGTTCAAGTTCTCTTATTGGAAATTTAACATTTTTGCAGTCAATGTCTAAGGTGGTGGATAAAAAATTAATTTTAATAGGATCACAGTTAATGAAAAGATCGATAAAAAGGTTGATAAGATAAAAAATTGTCTCCGTTTAAATATTGCAAAAAAACACTTTTTCTTAAATCTTTGTAATTTTTTGCTCAACCAATCATTTTTAACCTACCCGGGCTTAAATAAAACATCTTTTCCTCTACTTACATTTTAAGATTTGACAATATATAAATCTCCGTTTATTGCTTGGCTACACATATGCGGTAATCAAAAAGGTAAAAAATGCCAGTCGAAGAAAAGAGCTGTCACTGGAGCGCGGATTCGTTAAAACTTACTAATAAATGCTAAAAAATTATTCTTCTTTCTCTAGCCGACTTAGTTCATTTTTCCCGTAGAAATGCTCATATACCATATGCACTGCACGTGCGTCGTTTTTCCGGTTAGAGTGCGAGCGCGTATAATTGAATGCTTCATTCGAAGATCATCCGCACAGAAACAATGGTTTCCCCTTTCGTTTTCTATTATATTTTAATTATCGTTAGAGCGTCGCTGAAGCGTGTAATTCATTTTTCCCCGAGCATCAGTAGGGCGAATAAACAAAAGTATTGTTGGCTGAAAGAGATGTGAACTTTGTGTGCAGTGAGCCCTGATGAAAGAAGCGAAGTCGCTTTTTGATCTCGGGAAGCTTTTACAGTTCAGTCGGAGCTGAATACGATTGAAAGGTTACTCTTACGCCGTTCTTAAAACGACCTTGTAGACTCAGATATTTATGTACAAACGCAAAATTAATTAGACGAGATCGTCTGTGTGATAAACGTAAAGCAATAAGCTGTAAAAATCATTCAAGAATTCAGTTCATACATTTTTTTGTAAGGCTGCGTCGATGTATATCGAGAAAACGCAAAAGGGCAATGCAAGCTGCCGCTGCAAAGTGAAGGCTTCGGCAGTAAAAGGATGGAGGGATAGATGGGGGCGAGAGCTGGCGATATCGAACAATCAGAGTCCTTGCCGAGAGAAAATCGAGAGAGACGTTTAAATTCCTTGTCAACTGTTTGAAATGCGAAAAGACGGTATCCGCGCGTCTGCATATTTTATTTACCGCCGGAATTGATGGGCTTTTTCGAGCACCCATTTTCTGCTTCTTCTTCTTTTTCTTCGTTCTCTCTTCTTTCGCTTGGATCATTCCCAGCTTCGACTTCTTGCTTAAATCGACTCAGTTTTGTTTGCCTTTTCTTCTTTCTACAGTGCAGCTCAATTATCACGCGAGATACCATTCGTCTTTCACATTCTAATTGGTGGGTATGTTGACTGATGGGTATAATCCCACTTCTGGCACCAAATAACGATAATCGGCGACAGCAGTGGGATAATTCAAGAGCGTTAAAAAAATTAAAATGCTGCTGCATTTCAGAATAAATTCTCAGCTATATATTCTCCTGCATCCAGCGCATTAAACTCGCTCCCCTACTCACTCTCTTACCCGAGCTTAATCTACTTCTTCACTTTATCTTCTCGTTGGCCTTTTTGTCAAGCTTCTCTTTACTCTCTGTACCGGATTTAGAGTCTTTTATCGGATATCCATTATTCCTGCGGAGCCTCTCCAGCGAAATCTTTCGCCAGGAAGAAACGCGCGCATACAGCCCCGGGACCAAAGATAATTCCACCCCCTCCACGCTCTCCAAGGCTAATTTAAGTAAGCGTCAGCCGCCCATTTTTTATGTTTACATTACTTCACGCGCGCACTTTTTCTCTCTTCCGCGTCATTTTTTTTCGCTCCGAGGATGGATGCGCTCCTAATGAAATATAAATAAGCCGAGTTAATTAATTACGTGCGGAGGGGTCCGCGAGAGATTGGCTTCGCGGGGGCGGATGAGCTCGCTGCGATGTTTTTGCTTTTAATTAGCGCTAGCGTCGATCTTCTGCGCGGACGTTTGTTCTTGCGTCATTCGACGCGATAATGAAAGAATTATGGGGCCTACGCGAGATCGGATATTTGCGTGCTTTTTTCGATTACACTCGACGGCGTCGGGTGATAGAGCATTTGTTTTTCCACGTTTTTTTTCACGCGAAGAGGCTCTAATGTTATAGAGATTTTTATCGAAAGCACGCGGCGCGCAAAGATAAAAAAAAATGAATAATAACAAACTTTTGTAAAAGCAAGTCGATTCAGAAATGCTGGCAGTAGCTATTCATATATACGAATACCGTGTGACAATGGATGGAAATTCGATTTGCGCCGATGTCTGGCAATATTACATTACTCCGAGACTGTTCTCGATTTTGAAATTTTTTTCCCAAGGGATGGCATTGTATTCATCTTCGAAAGCGTTTCGCGGAAAAATCTCGGTTGACAGAAGTAGGAAACTCGACGTCGAGGCAAATATAAACAGCTACAGGATTTGTTGAACGAATAATTTTTGCGCCGCGCGCGCACTCGAAATGTTTTTTCAAAATCAATTTCACGGCGAATAATCAACATAGCTGTATTCAGATTCCTATCCATTCTAGCAAGCCTCACGGTGTCATTGACGAGTAGCGGTAAGTATACAGAGCCCGTAAACAGCCGGGAAAATTTTTTCGATCGCCGCACCAGCTCTGAACCGCGACCAGCTAATCTTCGGTCTCGACTCGAGTGGACGTACACACGAGCTTTCAACATTAGCGCCGGCGGTGGCGGCCGTAGTGATGACTGCAAGTGAAATAGGACCGGCTACGGTCAGACCCGTCGGTGTTTTTCACCTCGGACGCATTGTGTCGCGACCATTGAATCCCACGTGTATATACATATATATACGAGCGCGACGTCATTTCGAGCAAGCCGAAAGAGAAATGCAGTCTTTGTACGGTCTGCTTTTCTTTTGTGAGATGGATTGAAATTCAAAGGTGAATGCGCTGGTATTTTTTTTGTTACTTTGGATTGTCGTTCTTGGAAAGTAGACAAGTTTCAGTGCATTTACATGCGTCGCGGGAAAGGAGTGAATATCGAGTTATACATATATACTATACGCATTGCGTTTTATCGGCTATAAAAGAACGCTCGGAATTCCACACACATGCTACACCGTGTAATGTTTATTTACAAGTAGATCATGTGCACTATACCTTAAGTGCGTGGAATAAAATTTAACGCGAACATTTAAATTCGAGCTTTACGAGCCAACGCCCGTCGTTGGATACATCGACAAATTGTTTACGAATTCCAGCGGCCTCTTCGGCATTAGAAAGCGGCACCGCGTTAGTAAAAAAAAACTTATCATCAGCTCGCAGCTGGGCTGTCTCAGCTTTTGCCTAAAAAGCCGCTGCTCTCGGACAGATCGATTCCCATTTCCCTCACTTTCTGTCTACTCGGTTTTTCCGTGGGCATATTCAAGCCGCGCGAAGAATTTATCCCCGCGCGTATCCAAGATATTCGATAAAAAGAGTGGGGAGCCGGAAAACGAGGACAAACAGATTTGACGCGCGGAATCCCGGGACTACTTCCTCTTTTCCCTCCTCTCGGTTAGTCTCTCTCGCGGGGGGCAAAAAGCTACTGGGGAATATGGATGCGCTAGCTGGGGATAAAGGTGAAGATTTATTAATTTGCTCGATATATACAGTCTCTCTCTCTCTCTCCCGGTTTGCAGAGAGGCGTGCGCGGGCCGAGCTTTATACGCGCGCGCGGAAATGTTCATCCCGCGCTGAGTGCTATTATTTTTATGGCCGGCCATTTTTCAAGAGCCTTGTTGTGTTTATTCTAGCGCCGGAGTACATAAGATGTTTTTTCGCCTGTGTATACATGCACGCGCGAGCAGCAGCGTGTCTTTCGGATTTGCAAGCTCTGAGTAAATTCGATCTATGTCGACAGCTTACACAGTATGGGAAAATAAATGTCGCGTGTGTGTAACAGCTGCGGAGAAACAATGGCTGCGATAAACTTGTTTATGTCGTTTATCATACTTTTTTTTCTTCGTCGATATGGCCGTGCCTCGGACTAATGCAGACGTATGCGTATAAATATCGTCCTTTTTAACATCCGGCACGACGCGCGACGTTAACGCAAGAGACACTCGTGCCGCGAGAGACAAAAACGAGATATACACATTAGTACGATCCCTTTACTGTTATCGCCGCGGGAGCAGAAGCTCTCATCTCTTCTTCCTTTCGGCACACTAGCCGCGCGGTGCGAGAGGGGGAGGAGCGACGACAATTTTACGATAGCCCATAAAGCAGCTAAATAATTCAAGAGCCGTAATCCTAGGCCGAATCGTTCGACGCACGTACACATCGACGAACGGCTGCGAAGCAATCGAGAGGGACTACGACGAAAAGTGAGTCAACGAGCTATACGTATATACATATATAGATATCGCGTAGAGCCAGTCCGTGCGTATACATAGATATAGAGCTCCCCACAGCAAGCCCTTAGAGCAGCATGCAGCGAGCGTCGAGGGCCGTGTCCTACAATGGCCCATCGTCCGCCCATCATTTGGCAAAGCGGTATAATTTTCTGAAAGTCCCGCATGCATGCAGTGTGTATGTGTCGCAGTTGACCCGAGCGCGAGCTACATACGCGCGGCGGGATTTGCCCGCGGTCTCGTACCGGCAGCGCCGACACGAGCCGCCTGTCTCTGTACCTTTATATATATATACAAGCACACATATATATATAGAGAGAGAGAGAGGAGCTTGCTCACTCCGGGGGAAATCCCCGATTTCGGGGCTGAATCGGATCAGTCGGCCGGGATCACACGGGACACGCTGCGCTACTCTGCTATGCTTTCTCTTTCTGGCTCGACTGCGGACTGCTGCTCACGCCCCGAGAGAGAGAGAGGGAAGGGGTGGGTACGACTATATGCGCTATACTGCCTCGAGAAGAAGCGACGCTCTCTCTCTGTAATTAATGGCGCGGAACTGATGATGATTCAATTTTCTCGTTTGATGGAGATCACGGTCGCAGCAACCAGCTAACCAGGATGAGGGTAATTTTGGGGACGATTCAAAGAAGAAGCTCGAGCGAGAGGCCTGTGGAGGATTTGTGATATGATAGACTGCGCGCAGGCATTAAACAGCGGGCGAATCGCTCGTGTGCCAAGACTTCTTTTTTTGCAGTCGCGCTGGATTTCGAGAGGAGGCGACAATATGGAATGCTCGCACCGGCGGAAAGCTGTTTGACTTACGCGTATTTCGACTGTTGATTTGGACCTTATTATAGTTGTTGTTTTTTAACGCTCTCGCGTCGGAATATATCTCGAGGCTGAAAAGCGGTATAAGAAAATAAAGCCGGGAAAAATTTGGTTATAGGAAAGAGGTCGAATTTTTCGCCGAGCAGTAGTGGCACACACGCAGCTGAAAAGAGAGTATATAAATTCCGTGGGCAAAGGCCAGGGAGAGAGAGCGCCTCCAATTCTTCTGCAGATCGCAGAGATTAAAATGACAAGAGCAGTCAATTTGCCGGTGCCTGGAAGCCCTCCAGGAGCGTCGAATTTTCTATCTCTCACTCTCGTTCTCTCCGTTTCTCTTCTGCTTCCTTTTCTCCCCGCGTTTCCTGTTATAGCTCTTTTTCGTTTTGCTTAGCTTTTTGACGTTCGTAAAAGGCGCAGCAGCTGCGGCATTTCTCGAGAGCCGCACTGATGCTACTGGCCATCTCGGCCGAGATATAATCGAGCTTAAATATACTTTTCGATCGCAACTTTTTCAACGTCTCTCTCTGTGTGTGTGTGTGTACATATATGGAAAAAAATAATGGCTTTTACACTCAATAATTCCAAGGCAAACAAACCGCTCGCGATATATATGTAGGCCGCGCCGCCAAAAAAAGACGTCAATCTACGCCGCCCCAACCGCGAAATTCGACACGCACACTTTTTTCCCCAACGCCCGGAGCAGTCGATTTATGAATTCGTCAGCGTGCGTATATATAGGGGTGCGGCGATTTCGTGATTCGAGCCTGAGCGATCGAACGGATGGAGATGACAGCCGCGGAAAACGAGGGACTTGATGAATCAGTATATGTGTGCAGCGGGGAAGTCGTCGTGTATGTATATATAAGCTCGAACGCGTTACAAATGCGGAAATCCGACGAGGCCCCTACACTCCCGCGATTTATGGTAATAGTCGTGTGTCAACTCTCCACGTAGCGATCAACATATTCGTTTTTTAATACCACCCGCCGCGAGTAGTGTATCAAACATTTTTTGTAGCGTCGCGCGCTTTCGAATAATATTGCGAAATCTTTCGAAATTATTATACCGACTATGAGTAAGAAAGAGAGAGAGAGAGAGAGAACGTTGTTATAAATTATTATCACGGCGAAAGTATAAGCTCTAAAACTCGGGAGAGAGCGGCCAAGTCGGAGTGAATCAGGGCCTGTAGAACTCTGACGCTATAATGCTAAGTAGGTACATGAAGCGTCATAACTTCAAAGTTTCCCGCGCGCAAGTTAGATGTAGCTGCAAGTTTTCCAAGTGGTGTTACAATACGGGCATCCCGAATCCTATAGTGCCGCTCGTGTTTTCGGAAAAAAATTCACAGCTCGCGTGTGTACGCTCCTCAAATATTATCCGCTTTCGTTTCAACAATGACCGACTCGAGAAACTCTAATTCTAAATTAAACGAGGCGCATACAGCAATCATCCCCATAACCGAGAGCGACGCTGAGCACAAGTCTGAGAATAAAATTCGAGATGCCGCGCGGGGAAGCCGGGATTTCGAAACAATTCCCGCCTGCAAAACAACACGCAGCGAAGACGCCAACGCACGCGCGCGGCTGTACATAGAGCGAAATTCCGAAAAGCGATCCGGCATTTATCTCCGCCGGCTGCAGCGGCGGCGTTGCTGGAGCTCGGGAGACGTATTGATCGGGCCGCGGGAAACGCACGAGGGCGGCGGCGCGTTCTCTTCCTGTGCGCTCCGCGCTCTTTATCTGTCTCTCTCGTGGTGTTGCTGCTCCGCGTGCGTTTTTATTCTATCCTTCTCCTGTGTCTATCTGCATTTTGTTTTACGCGGGAAGGAAAAAGAAAGAATTAATTTTTCCCGGAAGGAGCGCGGCGCGATGGAATTAGAGATTCGCGGTACACGCCAGGTCGTAAATCAAATTTCGCGTTGTTATTATCCTCCGGCTCGGAGAGCGTATACGCGGAGCAGCAGGTGAATTGGCTCGAAGAGAAGCCGGGCAAAAACAAATAGAGGCAAGTGTGCGGTGTATATCAGCGATACTTATTTCACTCGGCTACACCTCCCGCGAGCAGTACTAGTTTCACTCGGAGTCTCTCAACTTTGCTCTCACTCACTCACTCCGGTCTGTTTCTACTTACGATTCAATTATACTCGATCCTTCCGCGCAGCGAGTGCATTATCTCTATCGGTTTCTTCCACTCTTTTCTCCTTTCTCGCTGGCTGATCCCTTTCGCTCGGCTCTCGGCATTGCTCAGCTCTCTCTTTTCCAGGGGGCAAAAAATTCACGATCATATATCTAAAATTCATGCGCTGGAATATCTATCTTAAAAAATCATGCGCGGCAGTAAGGAGCAATTCTCATTCCGAGAGACGTGTGTATAGTGTATTTGCTTTGCGCATGACGACGCAAGCGTACGTTGAAACAATAAGAGAATGTGCCGCCGCACATGTGCGTTGAGCCACATTTACATAAAAGGTCGTTCGATAACAAGCAGTTTCGCCGCTGCGTATACGTGTACCGGAGTCTCGCCCTTTCTCTCTGACTCACTTCAGCGGCTAATACAAATACGGCGCAAAGTTTCGTTTAATTAACCATCGCAGCTATGCGTCGCTGCTGCTTCGGGATTATATTTAATTTGCTCAAAGGTCCCCGTAGCTTCCGCTATTGTTGTTGCGTGTTTAATAAACAAGTCCGTTAAATCCTTCAAGCACATATTACGCTAACAATATTCTTCCCCCTTTGGTTATCGCGCGAAATATACGTAGTATCGGCTGCAAACATGTGCGCATTTGAATTTCACCACGAAATTAAACAATCACGATATGGAAAGACGTAAAGGTTCACAAAAAAGCCAGTATAGAGCGATCACTTACGTACACACGATAATTGCGCTTAATAATAAATAACGCTTTCTCCACCCAGTCAAGCTCGCTTTTTTCCTCTTTCCTGGTCTCTCTCTCTCTCTCTCTCTCTCGTCTCTTTCTACCCCGTTAACTCGCTCCCCAGAGATGCAGCGGGAGAAAAGAGAGAAAGAGAACAGCAGCACACACCGGCCAAATACAGCGCAGCTCTCGGCATTTTTTCCTCCACGGACGCAGAAACAGAGAGCGCCGCTGCAGCAGCGGTCCGAAAGTCACTTGGCCTCGGTGCGATGACCCGTGCGCATGAACTCACTCGATTTGTATTCTATATATCCCCTCTTTTTTCTGCGTCATATATCCATACTATATACGTGCATACTTCTCCCTTCGATTTTTCTCCATACTTCTTTCGCGTTTGAATTCATTTTCCTTCCACTTAGGTTTTTCTCCGCGGGGCTTGCCTTTGTGCCTGTCCGCGCGGGCGCCTTTAGCGACTGCGACTTTTCTTATGCGCTTGATTTTCCGCAATTTTTTTACGATTCACCAACGCACAGAGCGAGTCTCTTTGACTGCTGTATACTCTTTCAAAGTCACGGCGAGATAGTGCGTGTATGGAAACTATACGGATATTCTGAAAAAAAATTCTGCAGATGATAAATTACTCGTGCGTAGCGCTGGATATATACAGAATGAAGAATAAACCCGAGTAGCAGTATCTCAATGTAGAGTCTCGCCAAGTGAAAAAAGCCATCTCTCGCTTCGCTTTCCGAATACCGGCGCAGCTATATCGTTGCGCACGTAAGCTGCATTTTTCCTAATGATACAGCCCCGTAAATTCGCATTACAGGAGAGCAAGAAAGAGAGAGAGAGAGAGCGAGAGAGAAAGGGGGCTATAAGCACATATTGCGGGGACGCGTTCTCATAATGGCTAACACGCAGCGCTGCTACTATACCCTCTTTTAACCTTTAACGGCGGCACGAGCCTTTCTTTTTCTACGACTCTCTCAATCATTTTCTCGTTACTCTACTGCGCCGCGTCTTCTGCGCCCACACGCGCATATTCTCCTCTCTCTCTTTCTCTAGTATCGCTTCCTTCATTGTCCCTCTATTGCTTCGCTGACCTTCTTTCCGTCATCTAGTTTTATTCCCCTACTCCGTATCTCTCCCGCACCTGCCTTGATTCTTTTCTGCGCCGGTCTTTTGTTCGACTCGGCATTCCAAAAATATATATATATATAATGTCGAAACGATGTAGTATTTATATTTCCTTTTGCCATCGTGTACATGATGCGCAGCTTTACGCATCAGTTTGTAAAATAAATTCTTACGGACACTGTAAGTGTTGATTTCGCATGAAGCGTAAAATAGCTCATTGCGCACACTCGTGATAAAAGTAACGAAAAATATACAGAATTAAAAGACCAGAGCGGTATAATTCCCTTGGTCACAAACTGGGCCATACGCTCGAGCAGCCCTTATCTCCGCAGCATGGCAATCGAACCTTTTCATTCCGCATTCCCGAACCGCCGCATCTATATATGCAGCAGCCGCTTATAGTAGGGGTACATAAATAACGCCCACGCACGTGGGGGGGGGGGGGGCAGAGACGAGTGTCTAAATATGGGAAACGCGCTCAGCCCCCTCTTGCGGCGGGAGATAAAGCTCATGTATAGGGGACGATGCCCGAGATTTATTTGAACGTTAGCGCATCGAATTTTTATTTTTCAGACTATAGGCCCTTATCGCGAGTGCAGTAACTACTCTCTCGTAAGTGGCTCATTTTTCTCGGGAAACAAGAGACCTTGGCAATCGGCCGGAATGCTATTATACTGGCTGTTTCGAAATTACAAGCGGCCGATGTAAACGAGCTACGCGAGAGCGACGGCTTATCTTAAGTCGGGAGGCTATTACGCCGCACAAATCTCGCGATCGGACACAGGCGAGAGTGAGAAATCGACGAGGGTCTAATGCGATGGCCTCTACTGTTTATTTCGAATCATTTCTTTGATTGCGCCCGCCCGAATCGCATTACGCGCTGCATTAGCCGTAATTGGCTTGTATTTATCAGAGAGGCGAGCATTAATTGGGAGGGTATATATGCGGGTTTTTCTTTACGTTACATTGACAGTACATTCAAAAGTTCGCGCGAGAATCGCAAGCTCGCTTTCCGACATATTTATCCCAAATCCGTCAGTAGGTCAGCTAGCTATTCATCGAGAGATATAAACTATATATATGGCAGAAATCCTTCGGGGGATGAGCCTGAAATTCAAGGATTCTCCATCGCTAGAAGAGAAATCGCACTCGGGCATCGAGTCCCGCCTTTCAGCGCTCGCATTTTTTTTGCTCGAATTCCATATCTCCCTCTGGCTCGGTCTTACATTTAAGCTCTATTTATTTCCTCCCGATGCTCTTGTTTCCCTTCTTATTCGCCGGCGCGCGAAAGCCAACTTTTCGGAACTGCTCTCGACGCTGCGGAGTCTTCGAACTTGCGGAGATCTATCCCGAAATCAAGGAGGAAAGCTCGCGGATCACGTCCGCGCCGGCTTCTCTTTCTTTTCGCTCGGTATAGTTCTCCCGCGGTTGCCCCGAGAGCTAACTGTATGTATGTATATATAGTCAGAGTTTCCTCGGCCGCATCAGCCACGTGAAAGCTTCCCCGGGCGAGCTTCGCCGTGTCGCAACTCGAGAGAGTGATTACGGATATGCTCCGCGGGGGTTGAAATTTCATCTGGAATGATTACTACGCGCGCGCTACTGGTGTTGGAAAATCTGATATAAAAAATTCTTGTAATTTACGCGCGTGCGCGCGCGGCCTCGGCAAAAAAGTACTCGTAAAGCTTCGTCCCGGGGAAAAAACGACGCAAAGTTTCGCCTGTTACAACGGCCAGACAGAGCTCATAAAAATAAAGGGGTATAAAGAGAGAGAGAGAGAGAGAGAGAGAGAGAGAGAGAGAGAGAGAGAGAGAGCGAGTATGAGGAGATTTGCGCGCGAATTCCCGGCACGTAGGTAAACACGCAGAAAAGTGCCGACGAGTCTCTTTCCCCTCCGCGCGCGTATATACGTATAGCTATATACTGGGCTCCAACGGTAATTGACGTTTCGAGTGGCCTTTATACGGGAGGGCGCAAAGGGATCGGCTCGATAAAGCGCGTCTGATCATCCAAAACGTATGTGTCTTTATTGGCGCGCCCGATGCGAGCAGCAGCCACCCACACCTACACACACATGGCCAGCGGCGCTATAGCTCCAGCCGCGATTTTCCTCTTTGGCATTGTTCACGCAAGCACATGCTGCTGTTATTCTTTTCTCTCCTCTGCGAGCTATATCGTTATTTCTCTTGCTATAGCTCTTTTTCGAGCGTCTAGGGCATTGTGGGTGTGGGTTTATTGAGATGAATGAGGATACCTTGTGTGCGCTCGTATTATCTCCAGTTTGACTTTGAACATCGTTCGATCGCCCTTAAATATTTCAGAGAAGACGAAAAAAATGCAACAAAGAGATGTGTATAGGATAAAATTCCTCCTCATCACTTCGCTATGTGCATATACATCTGTAGCTATAATAATGTATATATAATGGGGGGAGATCAAGCCCTGCAGTCAATGAAGCCCTTCCCTGCGAGAGTAAACCTTATGAAGTTATACATTATGAGCGAACGGCGAGGGATATGTTGCACTACTTGCTCTCGCTCGGAAAATATAACGAATTTCTGCTGCGCGAAGCATTTGAAACGTCCAGGAGCGAGTTTTAGCCTCCGGATAGACAGAGAGCTTGTATTATACAGCATCGTATGTCGGGCCTCGAAGAATGCGATAAGTCCGTTCAGGCATCAATACGAAGTTGGAGGGCAAAAAGCGAATTTAAGAACAGAGATATACAATGACTCATCGGTTTCCAATCATCGGAGCTTTGGATATATGTATATCACCATTACCAATTATAGAAGCCGCTACGTTAGCCGATGACAGCTTGCACTCGTTCTCGTCCGATGCGCAAAAAAAGAAGATGAAAGCGCGCTTTTATTGGCCGATAATAAGTGGTCGCGAGATAGACAGACAGAGAGAGAGAGAGAGAGAGAGAGAGAGAGAGAGAGAGAGAAAGAGAGAGAGAGAGAGTATATATAGTCTGCGGTGCGGATCTCGATTGATTTCGCTCTCGCGCTCGCGGGCGCGAGTCAGCGCAGGGTATTTCTTTTGTTCCGTTAGCGGTATTATACGTGCGTGCGGCTGAACGCGGATATCTGCGGAGCTTGCCGAGAATTGAGAGAGAGCTTTATTTTACGGCTAATTCAATTGTTTTGGGATTTATAGATATATATATAAGGTCAAGTTTTATAAAGCCGAACAGCTCGCGAGCTTTTTCATTCGAGTGCAGGAGGAGAGATAGCAGCTGCACGAGTGCGAGAGCTCACAATTAGAGGCTCAGCCCGAGCTTATATTTTTCATTCTCTCGCTTCCGCGAGAAGCAGCTCGAAAGTTATATAAAACAGCGAACGTTCGCGTCACAGAGCCGATGTAACCCAATTCAGCTGGAGCCAGCCCAGATATCTGAATACATAACGACTGGCAACAAAAATCCATTCGGTTATGGTGAGCGCAGAGGCTGCCTACCTGACAATAGCCAGTGAGGAGGAGAGAAAAGCCAAGATCCATTTTCCATCTTCGAAGTACTCGAGTTTCTGCGCGGCGATCATTAGCAGCAGCAGCAGCAGCAGCAGCAGCGAAGGAGACAATCGGCCAGAGTATAGTCCGCCGAGGCAGTCGGTAATTAGGTCGGTATTTACGGGCGGGATCCTTTGATTAGGCCGAACGAGCATCGCCTGCAGCCTCAAAACATAATCGATATCGATGTCGCGCCGTACTTCTCCGAATCTGGGCCATGAATTACGAGGGCTTAAACGACCGCGAAGACGTTGTAAACTGCATCGTTTGCAGCAGGAGCTCGCAGCTCCCGCGCGACACGACGAGTTTCGAATTTTAAGGGCTCGTTCTATAGCTATATATATATGCTTTCTCTCGGCGGCGAGCAGGCTGATTTATGGGCCGAATGTTTGATACACTTTTAAGCAGTGTTTACCCTGCGCTGCGGAGAGCTGGGAGGTATACGCTCTTTAAGAAAGTTCGCCGCCGCCGTCGGAACAATTAACAGCGCGAGCTGCTTTTAAGTTATTGTGCTATTTATCTTTCGGCTTTAATTTCACTAATAATGCGACGCGCATAGTACGCATGTATATATATATATATATATACGGTCGAAAGTATGCGCGTCAGGCAGTTTTAAAGCTCCGTCTTCCGGCTAACTTTGAGAAAAGACGTGCGCATGAATTATTCCCCTGGCTAATTAGCTGAGTCGCTCTCCGAACGCAACGAATCATCCGGTCAGCGATTAAAACGACTAGTGGAGAGAGACCATGACGAACGACGAGTCACTCCCTCGAAAAGAAATAAAAAGCAGCAGCGTAACGAGCGTATCATAGCCTCTTGTACGATACGTTCCACGCGTCGTCGGGGCAGATAAAGCAAAAGCCAGAACGACGATAAGCGTACAGCTAAGCATTCGAGGAAAATGCTAACGACAGCCGCAAGCTCGTTGTTGGCGGAAATGAAAAGCTCTTGGCGTAATCCAACACGTCTTTTCTCGCGGTACACGGACATATATACTCCGGCACTGAGTTGTTATTAATGGAGCGATCCTGGAGAATCGCTAATGGTCAATTGGACTATACGGAGCCGCGCACGTGTGAGCCGTGACGGGAATGGCGATGAGGGCTGCCGCGGGAAAATAAGGGGGAAGTTTGACGCTTTTATTTTATTCGCCTGACGCTGATGATTATTGAGTAGTATAGGACAACTACGAGTCAAGGCTGATGGCTTGAGGTATTGTATGTATAAAAACGCTGTTGTCACCTTCTTGCGAGCGAGGAAAGAAAAGATTCTTTAGTCGTATATATTATATATATATATATATATATATATATATATAGAGAGAGAGAGAGAGAGACAGAGAGAGAGAGAGAGAGAGACATTACTGCACGACAGGTCGTATAACGAGGAGGGCGTCGGTATCAGGAGAGGACCTTTTGCGATTCCTCCTCGTCTCTGGTGGGAAATTAAGGGATTCGATTAAAGGAGCACGAGCCGGCCGTGTATAACTGCGCGCGGGACAACGTCGACGACGACTACTACTACTACTACGCCGAACAATTTTAATGGAGTTGTTTCGAGGATTGCAGTGCCGGCACGCGCGAGGGAGAAGAGAATCTGGCCTTTTTTACTGCCTACTTTTATGACTTATTCAGAGGGACATTATGGCTGTTAATATTTGAATGCGGCAGTTCGCGTTATGGATATGATATGGGGAGGAGGCGTTATACCGCTGTTATACAGCTGGCTATTGTTCCGGGGATATTATACCCAGTGGGCGCGTGTGTGCGCGGGCCGTTTATTAATTTATAGCCTTGGCTTTCATATAATCGTTATATTGACGTATAAGGCGATATCATTGCGCTGCCGTACTTACTTCTGTGTAAACTAATTAGTCATTCTATCGCGAGGCTGTGCTGCGATGTAGCCGCGAGTGCGGTATAACAAGAGCCAATTAGGGGAGAACCTTTTTTTTTTGAAAATCGAAAGGATTTTTTCGCGCGCGCTCTTGTTTGAATTCTGTAACAATGCCGCGGAAAAATTGAATAGAAAACTGTGGAAGGAACTGTTTCTGCCGCAAGACCGACTCGTGTCGGAGCTTCTGCGCCTCGAAGAGAAAAGAAAAGGCTATTATTTTATCATTGAAATAAGGCGACGTCGCTGTATTCACTGTCTTCGTTTTTTATCCGATCCAATCATAATGCGAATAAGTTGGAATAATCTTTACAGAGGGGAATATTACGCTTTAACGTCGCGCAGTCGAAGGGATCATTACCACCTTGATTGGAATCGTTAGATAAAAGAAATTCTATCTCGTCGGCTGCTGCTGCTGCTGCTGCTGCCAGGGAATAAGACAGAAAGGCCGCGACCGTAGCGTCGCCTGGGATATCATCGCCTCTCCTCCCACTCCATATACATATATATATGTATGTGACTCGGAGGAACGATTCTTGAAAAGCGCGTCGCCGAGGGAAAGATTTTCTTTTCCTGTTTTCGCGTGCAGCGCTCGAGTGTCGGAAGCTGGTTGGCCAATTTCACGAGCCAATGGCGATTAAAACAAACAGTTTATATTTTTTAGACGAAAATCGACGCATCAACCAGGCAGCGGAAAACTCAATGATCATCGGGGGCTCTTGACGATTATACAGATATATAAAAACTCACGTCGCAGAGTCGCGATTAATCGTCGCGCTAATGGCCCGTAATATACGTTTCCACGCGCTGCGCAAAAAGTTCGCGCTGCCCGCGGCAAATAACGCCGCCGATACATCGCAGCGAGAGAACGCGTATAATCCTCTTCTCCCGGGGCATTCATGGAAAAAAGAGCGACCGGTTGAATTCCTCGTCGGGGAGCAGTTTCTAAAGTATGTGCAGCGCCCCCGCGAGCCCGGGCTAAGGGGATATTTTTCAGTCCCGCGAGAGGATGGAGATCGCTCGCGCGCGCGCACGCGAGAGAACAATCATTTTTCTCGCAGGAAGAAGGTGTACTGCGAATGAGACTACTTGCCCCCTCCCTCTTTTCGCTCCTATACAATACTTTTCCCCGCAGCTTCGCAGGAGTTGTCGAGCTGCTTAAGTTTGATAAGTTGCTCGTCGATGGCAAAGTGTCGATAAGGAAGATTGTCTGAGTGTTTTATACTTTTCTTCTTTTTTCTCTCGTTCTCCTTTGACGGGAAATTGAGTTTCCAACAAATCAGCAGTATCCATCATCGAAGTATTCTTCTTGTTTAGCTCTGTTGCTGTATATATATACACACACGCACTTATTGGAAATCTTATCAGTCGGTCACTCCAGCGAATAAGATGTGTGTATAACCAAAAACCTCGAAAGAATTTTCATTCAAGCCACGTCGGAAGTCCTAGGCGCCTTCCACAATATAATCCTCCCCGAGCGCGCTGCGCACACAATGCCTGTCCGATGCGTATAGCTATATATACATATATATATATATATAAACATGCAGCACAGCGCATCGTCGGACAGCGAAAAACTGTTCCCAGATCGCGAAGACGATTAATCAAGCCGCGGTAGAGCAGCAACAGCGCAGCGGAGTGGGTCAGCGATTAGCGAAGCCCCCACCCCACCCCCCTCTGTATATACATCGCACTTCGTCGTCGTCTCGACCGTCGTCCTACGCTGGAAACATAAATTGGATCGCCGCGTCTGAGGCCGAATAATTCTCACCTGCGAGACTGCACACTGCCATAGAAATGGACCGCGGCGCGCCGCACCGCTGCTATGTGCAGATGCTGCAAATCACGAGGACAAAACAGTCGTCGTCGGCCCGGCAAACTTTGCCCGAGCTCGTGTCTGTGTACGCGAGCATTGGACTGACGGCATTTGTAGTGTGCGTCTGTGTGCATGAGCACGCGAGGACGGAAAATTTGTCTTTGACAGTAGGAGAGAGGCTACGCGAGAGAAGAAGATAAATGGAGCGCGTGCACCGACGCCTGGCTGGCTCTGTGTGTGTGTGGGTGAGGAAAGAATGGCGCGTAGGGGAAAACAGGGTGCATAGTGCTTTTCGAGTGAAATTTTTAGGGCTATTGTGTAGCGCGAGAGTGTAGGGGCTGAGGGATGCTACGTGCGCGGTGCTATTGGCGTGAAGTGGGTATTTATACCGACGTACGAATCGATCCGTATCAGGGCTCGCGCTATCGAGCGTTAGACAAACAACTGAAGGTATATCGAGAGCTGGAGCATTTGAGCAGCAAGTGTGGCGCGAAGAGACTCGACCACGTGTTAATTATTCGTAATCTTTCGTTATCGATGTTGTTATCATATTGTATGCGGGAATTGAACAATGTATACAGAAAAAAGTAGCGTCGACGAGAACGATCTCGGGGAAAATTATAAACAAGAAGAATGGAGAGCCCGGGAGGATCGATGTGCGAAAAACGACCGGGAGAAGAGAAGCATATAATACGGCCGATGGGAAAAGCGACGCGGCGGATACGAGACAACACGGAGAAGAATATAGGTATATATAAGTGATTGGTTAAAGAGTGAAAGCGAATAAGAGAAAGAAAGCTTGCCAAGGGCGTGGGGCGAAGTTGGAAAAATCTCATTGATAGAATATACAGCCCAAGCGTGAGTCATTCGACAAACTGCATACGTGTGTGTGTGTCTTACGAGGGAGAATAAATCACGCGCCTACGTACAGCATTTCCAAAAACATCACGATCCCCGAATAAATCCCCTGCAGCTACTGCAAAACGCGGAAAACCCGTCGCCACGCGAGTACGGGAGAACCAGACGCGCGAGGGTACACAAACACGGAGCTATAGGCCAAACAGGAAGAAGTCGAAGTGAGCGCGCGCCCGGCATATTTCGAAATACTAATTATCCTCGAGCCTCGTGTTACTAGAATGAAAAGCCGTCGCCACCGACGAGTGAATGCAAACCGTCGCGATATTACTCGCGCATATATGTATATATAACCCACACCCCTTAACGAACTCCTCGTCTGCCGCGACGTTGCTCATTATACTCGACCGCTTTATGAGCGAGCTGTGAAAGGGGAGGAAAGAATTTTTTTTTCGCGACTCGTCTAACGCCGTAAGCGCGTGCGTTTTCATGTGCGACTTGCTTGGAAGTTTTGACCTTTCTCTGCCGCCAGTCTCGATAAATAACAGCGAGCGCGACTGTACTTTTCAATGTCGACGGGCTTTTGGAATTGGGAATTTTCAGTCTTTGAATTAAAAAATTTATTCTGAAACACGAATACTTGCGAATCTGTTATTTATTATCAGCGCTTCATTGCTTTGATTTTTCATGCTGTCAAAACAGGAGCAACCGAATTTCGCGATTATAATGTACTCTCCGAGTGTGTAGCTTTTTTGTCGTTAACGCGACGCATATCAGTGCAGTATATAGAGCCGGCTTTTGCATATTTCGTTACGCGTATGCTGCTAATAACCCTTTGATACAGTTGAACATGCATTTGCGGATCATTTTCTCCAAAAGCCAGAGTACCATTCTCTTAGAAAATTGATTTAACGCCGAAACGAGTTTTCAGGCCGAAGCGCAACGATTCAATATCAATGAGTTGTAAAAGGATAACCATTAAATATTTTAATAAAATATGAAAGTGAAACCATAAAAAACTTAGAGAGCCTCAACAGTATAGTACACTTCGAGCGTATACTGCAGAAAAAGTGACGAGATTTCTCATGCGCATAAAGCTCCGCAATTGTCCGTAAAAGCTCGGCCCTTATTCCTCCCCATCGTCTCAGCGAGTTCTTAAACGCCGAGAATACCTGTCGTTTAATTGATACCTTACAAAATCAAGCCGAGCTATTTCCGTAACGACTATACATACATATGTATATAATTTAATTTAGTGAATTAAAAAAATGTAATAATCGTCTCAGCTCGCCAACTTAATTATGCGGCGTCACCTTCAAACACACGCCAACCGCAAGAAACTATATACATGTTCTATAGCTATTCGCCGTTATTTCACACATTCCCTCTTGCGAATAAAAACACAGCCCTACCGTCGCTAACTTTGAAGCGTGCACAAATAAAAGCAACTATAAGCGCGCTTTTTATTTTAAAATCGTTACCGCGCGGGCAAAAAGTCACGCTCGCGCACGCGAGAGGAAGAAAAGCGCGAATCTCATCAGCGGGAAAGAAAGGAAGAAAGAAAGTCGAGGCGCAACTTTACGCCTCGGATTTGTTGGTTCACGCAGGGGCCGGGCAAAGTTTTCCGGAAGCCGCTGATTACCGTCGTGGCCGCTTCTTAATCCAATTCTTCTCGCGGTAAGACCCACTTGAATTTTTAATAAGCGAATATGTCCGTTTTTCGGTTTGCTCTCTCGCAGTGGAAGATTCCTCACGGCGAGTGTTTATCGCGAAGTTTTAGATTGTGCAGCTATTTTGGCGACTGACTTTAATTGTTTTCAGCTTCGAAGGGTCTACTGAAAAAATGAGCTGAAAATTGAATTAACCATCGCGCTGAAAACAATCTGAAAGGTTGACCCGAGAAAGCTGCTGGGGAGTATATGGTGCGGGAAAAAAAGCTCGTCGGGAGAAATTGTTGACTCTAGCAAGTTTTCTCACTCGGCGCAAAAATATTTTCCACGCAAACAAACAATTTTGCAGCCGCAGCAGCCACTGTGCTCTGATAAGAAAATAAATGCATAGCCCTGTATCGCTGTCCGCTAAAACTTTCGCTATCGGATTTTCCGGGATGAGCTATGAAAATTCCAAAAACAACTCGCCTCACTATCACGGACAACGCCCCCCCCCCCCCCCCCCCACAACCTTCACCTTCATACGTGGCGAGAGTGATGGCAATAACATCACACAATCTTAGCGGTTTCGAACTCCAAAGTAGATTTATTTTCGATTATAAGAAATTAAAAGTATACTATGAAGGTATCATTCGTTAATAGTTAATACGCGAACTAATACGCTATTATTGAAGTTTAATTGTATTTTCCAGTTTGCACAACTAACTAAAAATGTAAAAAAGCGTATTCTCCATATTAATATATATATATAGCAATGAAATACTTCTCTCAGTGTACATATGCTTATTAACTAATGTATAATTATACCAACCTTAATCTACGTATTGCCTCGAGCAAATGCTTCTTTTTCCCACCCTCAATTGCTGTTTATTAGTGCACTGTGACGTGATCCAATAACCAGATATAAAACTCCAGAGACTCGCGAATACGAGTATCCGGTACATCTTTAGTGTAAGAACTCCTCTTTCAGAAGTGAGCTGTAGTGGCTCACCACCGTCAGACGTAGGAAGTATTTTGCAACAGTGTCTCTTCAGAAAAATATTCAATACTGCCGTGTCATCTTATCTCCTCGCGTATTTTGACTTCCACGTCGCGTTCCGTGTCCTGCGAGGGATGAGGCGACGTCCCTGGATACCCCAATCTTCACACGGAAGCGATGCTCAGGAATTCGTTCCATATCAGCACCTTCGCAATACAACATGCACAGCAATTTACAAACCAAAAGCCCGTCGTCCATATTTCACTCTGAACAAGCCCTAATTATTCACCTTTGAACAAACTCTTCGATACTTCTCCTTTGTAATGTTTTATGACTTTTGCATGGATATTAAACGCAAACCTAATCTAATTTCTAGCGCTGATTCCAATTATAACAACAGAATAGCGCTCGCGTATAAACACAAAGCGAGAGAGAGAGTGCGCAAGTTACGCCTGCCACAGAGAGCGCAAGAGAGATAGATATAGATAGAGGGAGAGAGAGAGAGAGAGAAAGCGAGGATAGATTCGCAGATGGAAACAAGAGACGTCAGTGCTTGCGGTTACGTCAAATGCGTTACCGGCAGAAAGCGCGCGCGAGCGCACAACGGAGATCGCAGAGGAAGCTAAGATCAAACGGCGAGATTCCCCGGAGGCATTCCGGGAGCCAAAGCAAAGTACAAACAGCGGCATTCTCGCCCCCTGCGCCTGACTTGCTCTGCTCGTACGCGCGCGAGACGTCTTCCCCGCGTGTCCTCACTGAGAACTGGGCCAAGCTCTTTTTTTCCCGGTTATTTTTTCGACGTATCTAGCGCGCACTGCATCGAGTAGAACGAGTCGTGTGCACCTCTATATATATATGTGGTCAGACACGTGGCGAGACGAGATAAGACTTTTCTCGGAAATATGAGCCGGTGTGGTAATCTACCCTGCGAAGAGAAAAAGCTCGCAGTTAAAAACACGGCAACATAAATCATAGCTCCACTGCAGCAGCTATGCTGCACGAAAGAAGTAGTATACGCAGTCACGGAAGGGACGTTGCACGCAGTCACTTACTGCAGCAGCAGCAGCTACGGTAAAGGGAAAAACGTTTCTTATTCTCTCGGTCGCCATTTCTTTTGAGCTCAAGAGATGCGCATATCACCTATATATATATATATATATATATACTATTGCGTTATGTATATACCTGTGTATAAGTTATTCGCGTGCGCTGACAGATGAACACAGGGAGATGCGGTTGCAGCGACGAAACGAGTCTAAACGTAAAGCGTCTTCTTTTGACAATAAAGCGCAAGCGGAGAGAAAGAGGAACCAAAAAGGTGCCTCTTTCCTCCGCACGACGACAACGGCTGCTGAGAATATCTTTGCCGAGGCTCAATCTCGAGCTGACGAGTTGCGATTGAGTTTTTGAAAAAAAGGCGAGATAAGCGCGCGCGGCTTTCGCGGAAAATTTAAACTGCTGCTGCGAGCGACGCGTGCGTCTATAGCTATTTGATATATATGAAAAATTGTTTTACCTACAGACACAAAGCAATTCGTGCGCACGGATTAGCTGAAACTATATATAATAGATACAAATTGAAAACACATTCGCCGCGTCTCATTAAAATTATCCAAGTCGAGGACGAAGTGCATCTGCAAACAAGCGCACAAATTCGTCGGGGCAATGCCTCATGCTCAAAGTTGGAAAAGCAGTAGTCTCTCATCTCGGCCGCAACACACCCGAGAGAGAGAGTAGCTGCGCTAGCCGAGGGCAGTCGAGATTTAGCGTCCGCCTCGTCCGTTACCGCAAACGCAGTTTGCACTGGCGTCAGACACTGCTGCAGCCTCGACAATGCCTCAAGCTCGGTGTATATGTATGGGTGTACGTGTCTGAGGAGAAGAGACGACGCACGCGCGACTCGAGCCTAGTTTGATATTTCGATGTATAAGAATAATCGGAGGACTTATTTCTCGCTTGTCGCTCCGTTTATATATTTACGTAGTGAGATGGTCGTTTCAAGTCCCGGTGCTTTATGCAGATATATATACGCATATTAAGAAAGTTTTATTCGAAAGTTCGGGCATTAAAATCGTTATAATAATCTCGCGCGTCCTCCCGGCCTCTATTTCAAGTAAAGATTAACACCGGTCGCGCACTTTCCGAACTTCATAGCGCTCGCGCGCGAAAGTTCGCGGGCAAGAACTGATATTCCTTTTTTATCTCCATCAGCCGGCCACAATGCGGAAATAAAAACTTTACCGACGTGTTATGGAGCTCTCTCTCTCTCTCTCATTTTATCGATCGCCCGGTCGCGCGCATTTAAGAATGAGCACCGTAAAAAAATGTATATATAACGCAGCGGTTCGGATTATGTTAACACACTTTTTACACTCCCCACAGCGAGAGCCATACCGAAATCGTGGTAAATCAAACAGCCGGCGGTATCGTAAACTCCGCCGCGCGAGCGATAAATCCCGCAATGACGCGCGTGCTTATGAAGACGCTTGAGATAAATTTTAAAAACGCGCACCGCTCTCGAATTTTCCAAACTCCGCAGTCGCGTTAATGATTCAGACGAGAGTAGCCTATATATACGCACACGGTCCCCGGGGATCCAAGACAGCCCGGGTTCAATTGTCCGGTCTGCATAATTCAGGCTGGCTAGTCTCGCCCGCAGCGAAAAAGGCGAACCGCTAATGATGCGGCCGGAGAGAGGAGAGAAAAAAAGAGTCGCCTGTAGAATTCATGCGCTCCAGACAAGTCGTATAATCTCTCGCGGGTGACACCGCACTAGAGGTGACGTCAGCGCCGCGACGCGACGTAATATATTATAGCCCGCGTTCCCGCGGGGATGAGAGAACGAGGTGACGTCTGTTTTTCCCGGCAATGACTCGTAGCTACATACACACGATCAGTAGAGGAAAAAGTCTCTCTATTTTCGGATCTTGATTGAAGAAACGACGTTACCAGGACAATGTCTGTACAATGACGCGGTGCTTTCTTTTTGGAGAGAAGAAGAAGACGACGACGACGCGGGATTGAATTTCTATCGAAGACAAATTGTAATGGCTTTTTGCCGGCGGGCGATAGCTTCCGCGCGACGGGCCAGGATATATATGTATATACAGCTCGTTTGTTTTCGACGACGACGCTGCTACTGGCTATGTTTGTCTCGCGCGCTGTGGTAAGCTGATGAGCGGCCCATGAATAGGGAGGATTTGTAGTGGCTGTTTGTTGATTTTGCGCGAGCTACTGCTGCGGCTGTTTTGTTAAGGAAATTCGTTTTCTTTCTTTGATTGGGTTTCTTAATTGTTCTTCTCCTGCTGGAAATTAATGGCTCTCGGCTAGTTTCGTTTCTGCGGACTGATGATGGTGTAGATATTTTTTTCACGATGACTTACCGAATGTACGAATTATTATTATTATACGCCCCCCGAAAGAAGCGAAAACAAAAAAAAACTCTATTTCAATTTCAATTCTTATCCCCGATGTATCAGTCCATCGATTCCGCAAGCACAACCGACTAAATCAATCGTCCCCCGTTTTTCCGTCTAATCAGTTGATAAGCATCGGCTCGAAAAAAAAGGCGGGAAAAAAATCAATATATCCGCTGCATCGACGCGTTATATATATATATATGTGTGTGTATACAAACCCAAGAAAAAAGGAGCCGGATCGAGCCAAGTATATAGTCTTATCGAACAAAGCGAATCAGCACCCCCGTATCAGTCGTTTGTTCCCCCCGCCCCCTCGAAAATCCTTCCTCGGATCCCCCAATCCACTCGTGTGCAACTTATCTAAGCCCAGTTGGCCGAGGCTCGTCGGCTCTCTAATCGCAGATTCAAGACAGCGCCGCGCGTAGCTGGAAAAGAAAGAGAGTGCACAAGCTGGCAGCCGCTATAGTCTAGGAAGCAGCCTTAAGTGGCGTGCGGATGAACAAGTTCAGCCCACGAAATGAGAGCAGAGCTTCTTGCTCTCTTCGCGCGCGCGAGAGAGAGCTTTTTCCTTTATTTTCTTGCTGATTCGCTCTCGTTTCTAGTCGAGACGCTCGGCCTTTTTGCTGCCTTTGGCTACACTGAGTTACGGCGCTGCATTCGGATTGCATAGTGAGGAATTTTTAGACGAACTTGGTTTCTCTAAAATATTATATACGTTGATATATATATTATAGATATATACATTATAAAGAGTCGAAGCATTTGCTCCGACACTGAGCAGCAGTACAGTCGAATCGCACATCGTGATATAGTTGGATAAAAGTGAAAACTGAACATAACTCTCTCGCTCTATCTCTCTCCCTCTCTGATTTAAATGGCACATCAGGTTAGTTTAAACTTTGCGGCTCCGTCAAGAGCAGTTTCCATTTCGCCAGAGTTGAGAATGTTCCGCGTGCACACACACGCGCGCGCCATTTCTCAGTCGACGTTCGCTCGCATTACACCCACACACACACACACAAACACACACAAACACACACCATAATTAAAAGCATTTTCCCGAGGCCATATAGCCCATTATACCCTCTTATAACATCCTCGAAAAAAGGCAAACTTTCCAACAACACACACCGGCCGGTACTAAAATCCATTCCATCTTATTAACATCCCCGGGCAAGGAAGAATACATATATACACGGCGGGGAAAAAGAAAGGGAGAGAGCGAGAGCATCAGAGGCGCTTTTACGAGGTTCGCGGATCGAAACGATACGACCCCGTGTATACCATTGTTTACGCAGCCATACTCCGGGGGTGCGATCGAGAGGGCTGCGCTAAACAGGCGGTATATATAGTGTCTTCCCTTATAACACTGGGAGAAAAGAGGAAGGAGAAGAAGAAGAAGAAGAGCAGAGCAAAGAGAGCAGCCGAAGTTTGGTTTTAGGGTCGACAGATATATATATATATGTGTATATATATATATATATATATATATCCAATTCGATTGGCTCGCTCGCCCGCGCGCCGAGTGAAATCTCCGCGCGACGACATAGGTATATATACTGCTGTACTCTGGTATAGAAAAAGGGAGAGAAATATCAGCGTAATCGTCGCAAATAACCGACGACATCGGGGGGACCCGCTGCAGTATAGTCGGGCTATAATATGTGCGAGTCGAGCGAAAAAGTTTCATTGAATTTAAGGATGAAGGGGACGTAAGTCGAAAATTAAGTAATTGCTTCTATCGTGCGGAATTTGATTTATGCTGGGATGCTCCATTGCTGCCGGGATATATATACACACATATATATAGGAAACGAGGCGGTATAATTGAATTCGAGCCACGGCTGCGTAATTTTATTTTTCAATCGTATATACCGCGTACACGTATGCATAGAACGTCGCCCGCGCGACGGAACAAGGAAAATATTTGAAAGCCAATGCCGTATACAATGCATATTTTAATGGACATAAAACGAATATAGCAGCCAGGTGTGTGCGTAAAGTAAGCCATGGCACTGAAAATAATCGTAAAATATGCTCTACAGCGCGCTTCGATGCAGCAGAGCCGAATATGCGCCGCTGCTGCAGACATCAGGTGCATTCGCCCTCCGGATTGTATACATGGCCGTCTCGAGCAAGAACAGCTTCCCTGTTGACGTTATACGCGCAACGACGACAACGGCGTCGATGAACGCTCGAGCGAGCCGCTGTCGTAACAACCGTGTGAATTAATAATTCAAAGCGCGTCGAGGTGTTCAGGCATTTACTGATTTGGTACCTCCTATATATGTATATATATCGTGTACTGGATTACACAGGCTTATATTATACATCGCTAGATAATAATAATTCGTAATCGTACATTTGCCTGACTGATCGACGCAAATCCGTTCAACGCATACGAGCATCGCATGCGCGTCCGACACGAGGTTGAAAACGGCAGCGTAGCCTCCTGCAGCAAGAAACAAAGAATAAGAGCTTCGAGGAGAAAAGGGGTGATACGAGGGGGGAGATATGACGGAAGATTCGCGCATAGCCCGAACGCGGTTTTCATACGTGCGCCGGATGCGAAAGTGAATTCCGCCCTCCGACGCTGCAGCATCCTATAGTATATACTTATATATAGTGGGGGGAGAGAAAACGAGCGGAAGGAAGAATAAGAGAAGGGAGCGAGCGAGAGATGATCCATTAGCCTCACGTATAAGCGCACGAGTGTATGTACGCGTACGATTCGCTCCAACTATCGGCTTTGATGTCGCGTATTGATATGTTTCTATGAGCGTGCGATGGCGTTACATGCATATAGTAATTGTGCTTGATGCGTCGAATTTAAGACGGGATTTTCGCGTATAACGAAAATTATTTTATACCCCTAAATTCGATCGAATTTATCTCGTCAACAGCATTGCTCGAGCCGGAAATGGATTCTTCGCAAAGGCTGTCGGTGAAAAAGGCGCGCTCCGATGAAATCCCGATGCGGAGTGTATATGTATATACATAGCGATCGGAGGATAATCGAAACACCGATAATTCGCAGAGCCGCCGATGCGCGCGAAAACCACAATAGTTAAAATAGCCGGAGTCTCTTTATCGCGCATAAATTCGAATTTCATTTTAACGAGTTTTCAGCGGCGTCTTTGAAATCGCGCAAGCATCAGCGACGCCGAGTCTTTTGTGAAGAAATTAAATGTTCCTCTGATTGATGCGTTCTCTCGGTAGGAAGAGAGCTCGCTGATTGCGCGAATTTCCTGCATCCGAATGTTTAATTCGACATTTGTAATGAATTAACGTGCAGCAACGTTGCCGAGTAATTTTGCAGAGCGCGCGCTGCTGTTTCAATGAGCGTTCGAAATCGCAAAGCAAATTGGAAATTCCTAAGCGCGCTCTCTCTCTCTCTCTACCGGTATTTGATTCGACTTTGCTATAAAAGCGTGCGAGTGGCTCTCTCTCTCTCTCTCTCTGTCTCTCTGGTACTGAGAATAGTGTTTTATTAAATTAGTTGGAATTAATTCATCTTTTGTTTAATCGCGAAGAAGGTAGAGGCGCTGGCGGATCCAATTTTGCAAGCCGAACAAAGGCAGCGGGAAATTTGAAAAAGTTCGTTAATAATAGCGCGCGCTCATGAAGTTCGAAAACTATATCCTTTGTTGAAAGTTTTTCCAATATTCATGTATTATAATGGGAATGCGTTGCAAACGAATTTTCTCCCGCTGGAGAGTGAGAAAAAAAGATGTCCTCTATACCGCAGGATAGATCCTTTCTTCCTCGGGCGAGCGAATATATAACGCGCGGAATATGAGGTGCGAAGGAAAAAGCTCGCTGCTCTGTAAACACGTTCCATCTCTCTCTTTACATCGACTTTGCCTTTGCAATTGACTTTAACCCGAGCAATTTTGACGCAGCCATGCAAATATGCTCTTATGTGTAAAAGCTCCCGATATTAATTACCGAGAGAAATTGAAATTAAAATTTTAATTATTGATATGCATTTATTAATCTATAAAAAATGTCTTTATTATACTTGTACCATTGACTGGATTGAACAAATGAGCACTGTATTTGACTTGAGAGACTGGCAGATATTGCATGAGCAGGGAAACATTTAATTTCGTTTGTTCAAATACACATCGATCCCCAGTGAATTTCAATAAGTCTTCTATATTAAAATCGCAATTATTATATGATAAACAGAAGGGGAGAAGAAAATCAAAACAGGCGCACTCTGCGTAATAAGAAAATTCCACGTCGTGTGACTCCATAAAAGCACAACAACGTCGTCTGCATACACAAAGTCGCATCCATATACACACTATCCTGTCTCCGGGAAAAAGCAGCTCACAGGCTGCTGTACTGCTCCTCTCGCTCAACGGCTAGAAAGAGAGAGATCACGTCGTAAATATGAAATTTCCATCATCGAGCTCACGGCCCACTCTCTCCGGGAAAAATAATAAGAAAAGAACGACGAGGCGAGCGAGTCAGTCCAAAGAGAAAGAGAAAATGCGCCTCGGCCATCCTTCTTTCGCGATGAAAAGGCTTTGGATATAGAGAGCGAGCGAAGAAGCGGCAGCCTGTACCGGACAGGTCGGCCAGCGACGACCCCCTACCGAAGTTTCGAAGCAATCTTCAGCGGTAGCAACAAGAAGCGTCGTCGCTCATGGCCACTGCATGTAGCCTTATATACAGAAAATTCCCGCTTTCTTCTTGACACTCGGCCATATACATCCACGAGTCTCTCTCTCTCTCTCTCCTCTACTCTCGGAGGGGGAGAAAGGATTTTTAGATCCGCTTTACTTCCGGCTGAGATACGTCAAAGTCCCCGGGTCACTGGCTCGTGTACGGACGAAGGGCTGCTGCTGCCGCCTTCGACGACGAAAACTCCCCGTCTCTCCGAGTATTTTTCTCTCACTCGCTGCCTGCCTCTCGACTATCGACGAAGGAGCTGGCTGCTACAAAAAAAAGGAAGAAAAAAAATAAGGGGCTGCACCGGACAAAGGCTCAGCTATTCCCCGATTCGCGCGCGCACTCTACTCTTTGAGTGAGCGAATTTTTTCTCGGCTGCTCCTCTTTTTGTTTTTCATGAGCCTCTCGACTGCTGCGGCCTTTTTCGTATGAAAATTACTGCGGATAAAGAGCCGCCCGCCGGATGAGGGAGCGCTTTGAACGGAAATTTCCTTTTTTATATTAGACGCTTAACGACGTTATCGCCCCCAGTCCTCTCTTTTTCCTACATGTATATTCCTTCGGCCGCTTTCTTCGCGCTGTGTGTTTCGCCCCTGTAAATGGAATTTTATTGACGCGGCCCTAGCACTTTTTCTCTCTCGGTTATGAGCAAAGTGCGAACGAGAGGAGACTGAAAACGGGAACTTTCATCGTGTCGTTTAATCGTTCGCACCGCACGGACCGTCGTCGTTACACAAATTCAATCAGTTGGTAATTCTGCGAGAGCGTTAGTGCGGTAAGTATAAAAGCGTATTCTCAGCCTCGTCGATGTGTATATATATATATATATATATATATATATGTACATAGCTCTCGTTAAGCAGTATCAAAATAATCAATGCAGCAGCCGAGGAAACGAGCCGAGCGGGAAAAGAAGAAACAACGTTATCGGTTGAATTTTATCCCCGTACGGCCGAGTAAGCGGCGGTGGAATGGAGGTCAGTGGGCCTCAATTTTCTACTCGTTGAACAATTCAACGTTCAATTCCGCGGCCCGAACAAAAAGCAACTCGCCGTGCGGACCCGAGACTGTTTAAGATGTAGATTACGTGCCGCAAACACTGCTGTCTTCTTCTCGTATATGTATAGCTGTGTATACAGGTGTGTGTGTGTATATATATATATATATATATATATAGTAAGAGACGTGACCCGCTGTTGCAGAGCTTTCCTACAGCCATGAACTCGCCGCGCGGCGACACTGACGAATCGTCTTGCGGGTAGGCGCTCGAAATAATGCAGTTTTACACCTGTTTAGCTCGGAATTAAGCGCCGCTCCCTAAGCCGCGGCGCTATATTCACTCGGCGGGGTAATCAAGTGAACGATGCATATACACAACAGTGGGTTCATTCCCTGTGTGACGAGTACACATAAAAATCTGTGTAAAGAAGAAAAATCAAACTCATTACACGAGGATCGAAGAATCTGGTTATAATTAACGCGTTATATCAGAGTACACGCGAACCTCCCGGGGAGAGCGATGTGAAAGGACGCGTGTCGGTGCAGGAAATTGCGCGGGCGCGCACGCCAAAATTGCCCGGGTAAATGCTCCCTAATCCCTCAGCCGACTAAATTCAAACGCCGAGGCGCGCGCTGTCATCGCATACGTCAGCCTTACACTCGCTCGTATTAATCAAGCCAAGTAAGGACGATATAACCCGGCAGCCGCCCGCGCGCTCATAAACCCATTCGCACCTCTAAGCGAGGCATGTGCATTAACGCGCGACGACGCCTCTCCTCGCATCCTCGGCAGCTTTTGTTTCGAGCGAGCCTACACCACGGCGACGCCGTCGACCCTTTGAGCCCCTGCTGCAGATGCTCTCTGGGATATGCGTTGGCCCCTGCTTGCCCGAATGCAGTCTGGTGCCAGCTGGTGTGAAAGCTTGCGTTTGTTGCCTTGAATTAGACTTTTTTTGCTGAGTTTGTGCAAGCGATATGTTTATACGCGGATTCCAAACCATCAGGTTGCTTCGATATGCGCGTCAAACAACAATGTTCGAAGCGAATTCGATCAAACCTGTATATAACAACAGAGTGAAGAATAGCTCAGAGGATCGAATCCCACTGAAAGCAAACTACTCAATCCTCCCTCATCTGACACCAGATAACTCTAAACTCTCTCTCGTCTCGCAGCGTATACAATGAAAATTGTTTACACTCCCCCTATACCTACACACCTACATCTCTATTCGCGTCCATCTCGATATACATTCGAAAGTCAAGACAAGAGCGACTACGCCGCTGCACAAAAGCGGTATGTGAAAAAAAGTCCAATAAACTGTGCGCCGCTGCCTGCGCATCGCCGTATTTGAATTAACTCGCCGTAGCTCGAACTCCGATGCGTTTGTACCGACTCGCGCAAAGCTCGCGCGAGCGGCTAAATTTCTGACGCGAGAAATCCGACGCAGTCGGCTTTTTCTGCACTGCTCTGTCTTTTTTGCCCCAACTCCGAGCCCCATTGTTGCTGAAACGCGATCGACGCCCCCGCAAGTCGATTCGTCGGCTGCGTTCCTTCGCTTTGTTTTCACATTTGTTTGCCAATTTTTTTTCTCCCGCTGTCGATACATTGCCGACGCTGATCCGGACAATAGACGAAGCGCGAAAAATCTCGCTACATGTAGAACGCATTAGGGCTATTGCGATGTCAGATGCGCAAAGACTCAAAGTTGCGCAGCGGCCAGGAGTTAGTTCCAGGACAAAACGGTCTCGGATGGAAGGAGCTGCTACGTCGGAAAGGAAGCTCGGATCTTCTTGGCTCCCTCGGCGCCAAAGAATTTAATTAATTAATCGCTAATGGCGCAGGAGCCTCTGCCCCGGTATGTACACGTACACACAGACGGGAGCTATATATATACTGCGGATTCTCCGTTGCTGCAACGACCATGAACGTTAGTTGCTTGCTGTGTGTACATACATATGCATGTACATATTAGGAGGCAGCTGGAGTGACGCTTCAGTCGCGTGTATGTATAGGTATGCGCTTTTGGTTTTGTGTGCAGAGGCAACGCGAGCAGACGATTGATTTGCTGCGATACTGTCGGTATGCCGGTGCTTCGGCTCGCTCCGTAAATATATTCATTTCTCCGTCAACTTCTGTACTTTCCCACTAGTGCGGATCTTACAATTGCATCTAGTCGCTATGTATACATTCGACAATGAAATTAAGCTCATGATTACAGGTGCCTTCGATCAGCTCACGTGTCTGCTACTGATCTGCACAGCAGCGCGCAGAGCCATCATCTCAAGACGAGAGCACAGCTCCGCTGACGTTGGCGAACAGCTCGCGTAAGCGATCTGCCGCGGGATTTGACGTCCCGCAGGTGTCACCGAGCTGTCTCTAAGGTCGTGGTTCATCCCCCTCTCCCTGTACACATATACATATAGCTGGCACACGGGTACGGTGCAGTACCTAATTCACCCCACGGCCTAATGCAGTCCGAGCTATAATTAATCTCCGCTTGATTACCCCCCGCGACGCGTATCTCCGTTTTACGGCTGTGTACACTATATATAGTATAAGCATAGCAATCAGTTGCGATTCGAGGCGATCCTCTCTTCTCTCTTTCTGCGTCCTCGTCATGGCTGGGCGTTGTACTTGTTTTATCGCCGGCGCGAGACAGAGAGTTTCGGAAAGTTGTGTGATATATGCGCGCGACTCTATGCATATATCTATACATCGCACATAAGACTTTGCTCAGCCGGGAGAGTTCGCCGGTAACGCGGCGATAATCGATCGAGCGATTAGCACGTGAAAGGGAAGGCCCGCCGCGCTTACTCACCTGGCCGGCTCGCGCGAACAATACCCGGCGGAATGAGTAAAGCGGCTCCCGCGCTCGAGCAAATCGAGTTTGTCAAGAGCTGCGAAGCTCTCCCTCTCGCTCTCTCTCTGCAGTTGCGAGTAGAGCACACTGGATGAGGGGGGAGTAATTCAGTTTTGCCGTTATATCTGATGAGAACTTATGGTCCTGAATCGACGACTCGATGGGAATGCAATGCGCCGCCTTACTTAAATCCACTTTGGCTCGTTTATTCGCGAGAGATTTGTGTATATGTCTCGTGAGGGGGCTGACAAACGTTACGAGTCCCCGTGAAAAATTAGTGACATAATATATGGGTGGAAAAAAAACTAAATCGACGTGTCAATTCAGCGGCAGCAGACCAGGTTTAGCTCGCGTCGAGAGCAATATAAGCTGTAATATCGTGAGCTGCTGCAGGTATATTGGAGTGAATTAATTCTGGTCCACTTGCTAAATAGTAAAAATCTCTTGAGAGAAGTGAACCTCGTAATTTTGATAGAGAATTGTTTTCGTCACTCTAAAAATGAATTTTATAAAGCGAATTATTACAAAAATCGGAGAAAATCTGTCTTCTAAATTCGTGGAATTTCTACGTTGTTGTGCTCGAATGTATTTAGGGAGAAATTTTCACTTTCATGTCGACAGCGTAAATAGATTGTCGCGCACAAAGTGAGCTTCGTTCGCTGAGTCTAGTAACAAAAGGATCGAAAGCACTGCCACTTGAAACGTTCTATTTCTCCGCTGTCTGCAAGCATTAAACGAAACATTCTTAGTCAATCAATTATAAATTTCATTAAATCGACAAACGATAACCGCAATTTAATTTGTCATTTACAAAAGGAGGACGAAACGCTAAGCGATCGCCGTATCTAGAAACGAGAGGATCTAAAACAGTGATCCTTGAAATTGTTCATTCCATTATCGTCTACGAGCATCAAACACACAAGATCAAGAATCCTGATACGTTTCGATATGAAAATGACTATTCACTATTATTTCCAGTAAGTCGTCGCACGGTACACATTATACAGTACATGTAAATTTTTTTACGCTAAAACACTTTTTACAAAACCCATACTCAAATCTCATTTGCGAATCAGTCACACGCTGCCAGCTGTATCAACTGTCACGTCGCTCTTTAAAAACCCAACTTATAAAATTAAGCAAAATACCCACTCCCGCGCTCGTAATTGTCTCCGTCGTTTTTCGTCACGATGCTCGCTCTTTCTCTCGTCGGTTTCCTCAAATGTCTTTCCGCAAGGGTGACTTCGTCCCTGACCGCTCTCTGAACTTCCCATGTGACTCACGCGCGTATATAGACAACACCCGCGCGCGCGCGACAACGAATAAAAGAGAGGAACGAACGGGGGAGACAACGCGAGACCACTAATTCCCCTGCCGAATACGACGGCAGAAAAAAAAGGAACGAAGCAACCGAACGAGAGTCAACGAAAAAAAAATAAAGAACTCTGCAGTCGAGCACAATCAAACGCTCGTAAAGCTGCTGCTGCTGCCGGTGCGTCCGGTCGCGCGAACGGTAGGAAATTCTCAAGACGAATCTTTCTTGCACTAAGACGCGTAGCTCTTTTCTCTTGACTCGACAGAGAGAATGTATAGAGCCCTGGCTTGAGTTTTACGATATACAAAGTATCTCCTCCCGGCGCATAGCTTTATTCCCAGCTCTCTGACATGCTCGCGTTTTATGTAGAACATTCGGGCAGGATTAGGTGCGCTTCCAACGCGTGTATTGACGTTTCCAAAGAGCCTATACGTTTATATTCGGCGCGTTTTAATATCCCGACGAGTGAAAGAGGAAAGCTAGGCGCCAAGACGAGGATGATAATTCCGCGGAAGCTCGATCTCCTGTGGATAATCTTTGCCGCACACCCGAGTGAATTCATGTATATAAAGTACGGTGTGACTTCCTGTTTCTCGGCCGCGGCTACTTTGCCTGCTGCGGCTGCTGCTGCTGATTTGCAATTACGATCGGCTGCTGGATTTTTCCCGCGCTCGCGAAATCGTATACTTCGACCCGAGAGTGAAAATAATTTTATGATCGAATTGGCAAGCTCGTGATTGTGCGCTTTTTTTAGAGGAGAGAATAGCGGGTATCGCAAAGTTTGTATATAATACGCGGGCAAACAAGCGAATGGCGAACTCGTAGGGAAATTCAATTTCTCGCGATACTGATTTTATATAAACAAAAGTCTCCCCGAAGTACAACGTCTTGCAGCATTTCGCAAAGTTACGGAGGAGAGACAGTCTTGCCCCCCGCACGGTGAACGTCCCACTTAATTTAAAGTTTGATCAAGCACAGTTTTGATTCGCAGAAGGATTCCATCAGCTTCCGGTGACATTGTTTAAAGCTCGTGGGAAGAGGGGGGGGGGCAAACAAAAAAGAAGAATATCGCGGCGTTACACGAGCCGTCCATTAAAAATCGCTACTGTAATTCTATTAACATTTAATGCGGGACGCGCGCGCAAGCTCCTTTTTCTCAGCGATCGCTCGGAGACACAGTGGGACAGAGAAAAACAGATGGATAGAAGCGCCAGAAGCAAAGGCGAAGGCTATTAAAAGTTTTTCTCGGGTAAAAAATTCCTGGCCTACAAATAAAACGCGGCGCGCACTCGCGAAACGAACTCCCTCGTCTAATGCACTAAAAGCAATCTCGTTATAGTACACGGCAGCGCGACGGCGAAGACGAAAGGACACGGCGAAGCATAAAAAATACACGAGCTCGCCCCGGCGACGCTGCTGCAGCGCCTAGAGACGGACGAGGATGGATCCATATATAATTACTTTAAAAAGGAGATGTATAGTTTCTCCCTTTCGAGGAGTCGGTTCTTTTCATTTCTCGATATAACAATGTATTTATCATCGTAGGAATATAAAATAAAGTTTATCTCATCGTAGCTTGTTGTAGAGAGCAGAAATACTTTCTATTCTTAACCGTACGCTATTAATAATGTATCGCCATGGTCCTCGACGAAATGTTCCTTGACCACGTAATTACGGCTGCCCATCAGCGATCCATCGACGCGAAATATTACGTCGTCGCTCGGAAGCTTGATTGCGCGCGACGTTGACGGTATGTCGTCGCCAGAGCTTTGACCTTTCCGTCGTGCTCGACACCTTTGGATTTTCGTAATCAGATACGTCCATATTCGTTTTATCTCGATGTTTTTCATTGTAGAGAGGCAATAAGCGCAATGGGAAGAAAAATAATCGAATATATGACGGTTATAATAATATGTGTCGGGAAACCAGAAAAGGTATATTAATGATTCGGGTCTGCGCGCGCAGACTTGCGGTATATAATAATACAAGCCCAATAACGAACTGTAATACTTTTCAAACAGAAATCATCCGGTAGAGAGAAGTAGTCCAGAGCGAGATAGCGAAGCAAAGTCGTCCGCGGCGCGATGTGTAAAAGTTGTAACGCAGTTTGCCCGCTGGAAATTCGTCCTCGGGAAATTTCAGAATTTAAGCTCCACTCGCCTCGAGTCTCACGACTGACGTATTTCCACGAGGCCAGCCGCGGCGTTAACTTCGTTCTGTTCAAGTTTTTGCAAACTTACGCCCGCTCTCTCTCCCTCTCTCTCTCTCTCTCTCTCTCTCTCTCTCTCTCTCTCTCTCTCTCTCTCTCTCTCTCTCTCTCTCTCTCTCTCCGTAAATGTTCGCCGCTCGCGTAATTACTGTTTTCCACATTCGCCGAGTGGAAACTCGCGCGAGCGAAAAATCTCCGGACGCATTTGCGTTTTGCCGGAGGCGGGGGTGGAAAACGCAATTTTGCGCGTGTTTCATTCATGAACTCCCCCCCCCCCTCCCTCCCACTCTCCATGCTCTGTTCTGCGTATATATATACAAGAAAATAATTAAACTTTATATTGGCTTAATTTATACGCGATGTAAAACTCGTTTTCCAACTGCGATAATGCCGAGCTTGAAGTACTGAGACGATCGCGTCAGTCAACCTTGAAAGAGGCATGGGCTGCTGCTGTATAACCCCGCGCGACTTGTGTTTCTATACATAGCATATACCAGGTTGTAAAATTTCCATATCTGACGGGGTGTATGTATTCTTCATAGGACTCTCCCGACGGACAGAGAGACAAGAGAGACAAGAGGGGAATTCGATTAAAGGCCGGTTAAACGTCTTATCGCTGTGATTCCCTCGGCGCGACGTTATACCGTCATCCCAAAATAACAGCTCGCGAGCAACCGCCCCCCCCCTTTCTCGCGCGAGCTGTATTATGATCCCGTCGCTCCCGCAATGAAATTTCTCTGAATTCTAATCCGCCGTTGCGATCCGGATCCGCGATTAAAACGATCGCGAGCAGTAGAATCCGACGCTATAATACTGCAGGGAGAGGATAAGGAGGAGGTGCGAGACGTGTCCGCGGGTTATGCTTAGTTATATATAGCATCGATCGTCGGAGAGACGAGGAAACTTGGAAGAGGTTCGCAGAGTGCGGATGAAGTGGGAATCGCCGGGGTATGGAAGTGTAACTCCGGGGTGATTTGATTTAGGTATGTATAGTGAGCAACTTTCCCCATAGCAGCCAATTTACTATTCTGAATATTGCTCCAATTTTGTTATTCAAGGGAGTGCTACACTTGTACGTATATAGTTATGGTTATATAAACTCGAGTCAAGAGATACGACGAAAAATGATTACGCGTTATCATTATAGTATCAATTCTATTTACCAAATTACTCTTCAAAAGTTGTTTATACGCGGAAACATGTAGAAAAGTGCCGCTTATAGAAATTAAAATGTTTATAATTTTTTTCTTACAATCAACAGCTGCTCCACCGAAGATACTGCTATTATCGTCAATGACTTTTCGACAGTGCTGTACTTCAAACCAGAATCGAAAATGTTGCACAGGGCTGTATTATGAAATCTGTCAAATCTTGTAAACCAAGTCACATTTTGGATCTATTGACATCAGTTCTCCATTTCCAAGATACATAGACCAGCTAGTGCAACAAAGGTCCAAACCGAGTCTCCGCAGTCAGATGATCTGCATGACGTGAGCAAAATCGAAAATCTCTCATCTGACCTGTCCGTAGCTCAATTTATTAGCCCGCATAAAATGAGCGCAGTATAACAACAAACCAGCCAGTTTACTATCGCGATTTCCGTTCGGGCGCTCCAGTAGAGAGAGAAAGAGAGGGAGCCGAAGGGCTACTGCAGAGCAGCGAGGAAAGCATAAAAATGTCCATTACTGAACGGGAAAGAGCAAGCGGCGGCGACGGCGGCGACGGCGGCGGCATCTAGAGTTGGAAAAGCAAATAAAAAGAAGCTGGCGAAAAGGAGCAGGCCAGCGAGGGAGAGGGAAATTGAACCAGAAGATGAAATCTTTCGCGGGCTTTACTGCTTTTTCGCGAAGAAGACACGCTGCAGTATTTCATTTTTCATCGTGATTGTAATGCTCTGCTCCGCGCGCGATAATCTTAGGATGGACGTATTGTTGCAGGTTGTGCAAACTTTTTATTTCTGCACAACAACGAAGCGCGGAGGAAGCTCTCTCTCCTCCGAGCCGGGAAAAGTTATCGCAGAGTTTGGGCCATTTAGCGATGGAAATGGGGTTTCGGAGGTTATAAACTTAAGCATGATCTGAACGAGCTGCGAAAGGTCTTTAAAATTATTCTCTGACCATTTGACGCGGTATAAATAGTGGAATCATTATGCATCACTTGCTTATATAGGTGATCTGGGATCGTTCGCTCTGCTTACCTGTAACATATAAAAATAACACAGGATGAATAAAAAATGAATATTCCTCGTTGGGGGTAAAGAATGTTCCCAACAATTTTATAAATTCTATAGATTATATTCACGCAAGAATTCGAAACGCCGGTAAAATGAAAATTCCTCCTTATATACACCAGCAACAAAGTATACACATCTCTCGCGCAAAACATCCAACCACAACCGATCGGACCATGCCGCGTAGCCTCCAGAACCAACATCGCGAGCAGCTTCGAACAATAAAAGAGAAGCTGCAGCAAGAAGCCGGCAAAAGAAAATCGTCTCTTCAGCAGCGACAAAAAACCTATCCGAATCGCACCACAGCACCACTAGCATCTCAGCAGCGGATGTATAAATCCTCTCTCTCTCTCTCTCTCTCTCTCTCTCTCCCTGGTACAGCTCGCGTAGCATCCATATATACCTGCACACAGTGTAATCCGGGCTGGCAGTCCGCCGCCGCTGCCGCTACATTCCAGTTACTCGGCGCGTGCTCCGCTCGGACAAAGTGGGGGCAACAGCCACGCTTATTCCATCCCCTCCAAGGGACCGCGCGCGCGACCGACCGACCGACCGACGGATAGGGGGGCAGGGGGAAGGAGGTAAAAAAAGGAGATTGGCAAAATAGAAGAAAAGAGCAGAGGCTCCGTGTGTGTGTGTGTGTAGAGAGAGAGAGAGAGAGAGAGAGAGAGGACTGGCCAAGGTGGGGTATGAAAGGAGCCAGCTCGACTATATCGCTGGTACAGGTTGGCAGGAAAGTACGGGAGCGAGACAGGTCGCTTCGAATATCAACGTTGGACTTTGGAGATTTGGTATATTTTTTTCGCTGGCTGACTTTCTTCTATGCGATGCCGTGGACGCTGCTTCAATTAAATAGCTAATCCTTCGCTGTGAAAGACCGACGCGTATAAGAGCTGATGGACCACACTTGCGTTTAGCGTGATACTTTGCATGTAATAAAATCCTTGCAAACGATTCATTTTCATAAAAATTGAAGAGGGCAACCTGTTACATCGGAAGTCCTTCAATTAATGTGTAATTCCCATCCTAGCGCTCACGTGCGGTACGCAGCCTATTACTGCTTACAATCAGAATCATATGCATCCCCACCATACTCTTCTAAACACCCACGCAAAACTGGTTACATGCAAACCACCTAATGAATTTCTCGCGAGCGCATCAGCATAAATCCAAAATTTAAAAGCAAAATCTCCTCGAAAACCAGAAATCCGAGTCCCCATGAGCAAATCCAGTTTGCCGCGCAAAGCGCGGACTGTACATCGCGAAGCAGGCGCACGTATCGCGCCGGTGCAGCGAATGAATGAACGAGCAAACGCGAAGGAGACAAGGACAGAGCCAGCAGGAGCATCAGCATCCGCGGGAGCAGCAACCGGGCTAAATCTATCCGCGATCGAAAGCGCCCAAGGAGAAAGAAGGAGGCGAAGCAGAAGCAGAGAAGCGCGTCCTACCGGACACTGTGGGAAAAAGGCGAAAGAGAAAGCAGATCTGAATATATATATATATATATATATATATATATATATATATATATATATATATATATATACACACACGTACAGACGCAGGCGCGGCTGTGTTGGTTTATACGGACCGGACAGAGAAATGAACGGAGTCGAGGCTGAACGTTAAGTTCTTTCTGGCGTACGTGCACGCATGCTTACTCTGATGTGTGCGTACTGCTAACGCAAGGTGCAATTAAAAGGTCGATTTCATTGGGCTTCACTCGTGCGTGTATAAAAGATTTTATTTTAGATTTTCTTTTTCATCTGTCCGACGGTTATTGCTCAATGGATGAATGCGTAGATTGATTTTTAATGACGGAGGGTCATCGATCTAGTATAGAGATCTGGCTCCAAAGACCGATTTTTTGTTGAGTTTTCAGCATAAATTTATAAAGGTTGTTGGATTTGTACAGTTCGTTAAAAACTATAAAAGTATATTGTTCTCGTTAAGATTCCATTAGGTAAAATTAGAATAGAATGGTTTAAATTCAATCATTATTGCGCGAATAATTTATACTTTTTTTCAAGCGCTTTCAGAAGATGCTAATTATATAGGAACATAATTGATGAAGAAGCTAATACTCGACGCTCGACGCTTTTTATGCATAAATTGATTATATAAAATTCTAGAAAAACTCAAATGTATATAACAGCGTTTAATAACCATTTCAGGCAACTTTTCAAAGAATTTCAGAGAAACAATTTACACATAAAAGATGTATTGTAAAATCATCATTTTAAAACGAGCTCCAAGTTAGGAGTTTCTTGAACCGCATTCTGCGAGTTAGCATCTTCTTGTAGCGCTTTCCAAATTAGCGTCTTCTCAGCACGCTTTCTGACTAAGCATTTTCTTCCAGCCAGCTATCGACATGGAGTTAAAATCGGCAAATTATTTATATAGCTATATACACTTCGAAATCGTAATATCTGTAAATCGTAAACGCGCATCGGTAATCGGAAACCTAAAAACAAACGAGCCAGAATAAACCTCGCTCGCACAAACTCAACGGCAGTATCAGGAGACGCGGGTTAACGCTCTGATCTCGCGTTCATTCATTCCAACTTCGCTTGAGCCAGTGGCTGCCGTCGATATAGACCCGCTCCTGCTCTAGCCAAAAGGAAGTCCAAATCCACGGCAGAAGCGGTTTGAGAAATTATATCGAATTCCTCGACGATGCTCGCGCATGCGCATCGCGACGCGGTAGAATGATATTTGTCGCGAGACTGGAAATCCTCGGCTTGGGTATATAGAGCGATAAAGCCAGGAGTTACGAATATTATTATTATGTCTGAAGGCAATGAGAAACAATGCCGTTGATTCGGAGAAGCAGTGCTACATTCAGCACGAGTGTCTCTCACTGTAATTTTCTAATGATTGAGCTAAACTCGCGTGTCTCGTTGTAGATTCCGAGAAGCGCTCCCTCGTGATTTATGATCTTTTGATTTTCGAAATTTCTCATTTTGCTCTCTCTCTCTCTCTCTCTCTCTCTCTCTTTGAAATTGCTTAACGGTATAAAATATATCGGGAGCGTTTACGCTGGATTGCTTCGCCGTCGTAAACAGCATCTTTAGCATCAAGGGTTGTTTTAATTGGCTTTCGTGTCCGATGCATTTATTTACGCATCTCGTCTTATAAAGTATATTGCATACCAAGCTCGCGAATGCAATAAAATTACGCGTATACGCTCTTTACGGTTATAATTCCCATAAACATTTCATTTTTACGTGTAATCTTTACACCGAAACGCGCGCATTCGCCTCAAAACTATGAAAATTCTCAGGCGTACATTAACACTCTCCGACAACACGCCGTAAAAATGCCCACGTAGATACACTCAGAAACAGAGAATCAATTCGGCCTCTCCATTCATCATCAGAGACTGCGTAGCATATATATATATATATATAGAATACACAGGTACACTATGTATACTCGCGAGCTCTGAAATCTTAATAAGGAGCGCCGTATAGTTCCGCGGCGCAGTGTACCACGCCCACGAGGAACAACGTACGTGTAGCTCGTATATATAGACGAGGGCATAAAGCAGCCGGTGCGTGCGTGCAACGCGAGGCGAAGCCTTTTTCCGAGCGCTTAACAGGTACTTTTTAAAGGGAAGATTCTCTCTCATTGATAGAGCCGCTGTGTGTAGCAATGACGAGGTTAATGAGTGTTTATTGTGCGAGCGAGCGAAAACTCGCTCTATTACGTTTGATTCACTCTCGCCGAGGAGATATCTCGATCGTTTTTTCTCCGGCCAATTAAAAATCATGATACGATGTGTATATACGGTTGAGGGGACTCGTTGCGCAAACGAATCTCGGATTTTCAGTGAAATACGAGGTTTATGCGTGCGCAGTGGCGATAAAGAGTGCGCGCTCATTTCTGGAAGAAGCTTATTCGGGGAGGAAAAAAATTAACAAAGCAATCAATTCAAACTTTAAAGGTCCATCCGGCAGCTCGTGCGACAACTACGAAACACGTCGTGAAGCGCCGGATAACGGTAATCCTCCGCGTCGCGCAGGGTAATTCTAAATTTTAGCTTCGCCGCGCATTAAAATAAATTCTCTAGTTTAACAGTCTCGTTAAATTCGTCGTAGACAAGTCGTAAAAAGTGCTGTAAAACCCTTTTAATAAATGTAGCCTCTCTCTCTGCCTCTCCTCAGTCGGCCTTCAAAGAAGAGCAGGAGCGAGAAGAAAGCCAAGCGGAAACCCCGCTGTACAATGGAGCGTCAAAGAGGCTCACCGAGAGAACATGGAGAGAAGAGTAGAAAAACGAGAAAAAATAGAGAGAGAGTGAGAGTGAGAGAGAGAGAGAGAGAAGAGCGCTTGAGCGTGTGTACATAATCGAGGATAAAGGATAGACAAATAGTCCTCTCCTGTGCTTTCCCACGACGCGACGGGTAGTCTCTCTCTCGAAAATGTTGCCGGAGTAGAAAGTGATCGCGCGGTCTCTCGCGGCACTAATCGACGGAATCTGAGGAAACGGCGCGTAACCGGGCCCTACTATCGCATTCCCATCGCTCTTGATTCTTATATACCGCTTATGATTATCATTATTATATTGCTTGAGTCCGAGAAGAGAGCCTGTGCTCTGATATAATCAATTTCGAGAAACTAGAGACACGAGATGCGAGACGCGTGACACGGCCCCGAATTAATTGGCCCCGGCTTTTAATGTGGCGCTCTTTGCTCACTATTCTCGAATACATTATGTATACTGGAAGGATATAATTGACTCGTCGATGCCGTATTAGCCGTTATATAGGTGGAATCGAGAGTGCATAATACAGCTTTCGAAAATGAGTCGGCGAACTAATTTGACAGTGGACAAATTCCAGGGTCAGAGAAAAATGGGAAACGGAGCTGAAATTGAATCATAACTTTTTGGGAGATCCAAAGAATTACTCCGCGCGGCTGCGGCTCTTCTTTCCAAGAAACGTAATATGATAATTTAATTAATACCGCGCGTATAATTCCGTCGTTCCGCTGAATTCGGAGCCGCTATATATACATATATCTGTGTGCGTATATATATTTTCGATGCTATATAGCAGCGCTGCTGCTGCTATATTCCCGCGGTCATACTGCTCTCCTAATGAATTCGAAATTCATGCTGCGGCGCTAATTATTCACGGCTCGCTTGGATGCAAAATCGCATTATTAAAATTACGAATTATAGATATGAGCTAACTATATATCTACTCGCTATATAACGACGTGTTGTGCAGCACTCGCTGATTCGAGTGCTATAATCATCCCTGTGCGCGCTCGCGACACGATTTTTTTATATATTAGAAAAAAAGCCGATCCACGAGAAAAAGAAGCTGCTGCTGCTGCTGCTGCTGCTGGGAAAGAGGCAGAAGAAGAAGATATAATGGAAAAAATATCGATAAAAAGCGTTTGCTCCGCGAAGGAAAAAAGCTCTCATAGATTGGTTCGCGTCTTTCGCCGATGCTTCATCGCTGGATTTCTTAATTAGAAACTTTTACGGGCTCCGCGCGCGCGCTTTCTGTGTTAATTGGAAATCTCCGAGGGTCTGCACTGAAGAAAAAAGCGAGGAGAGAAGTGGAGCGACCGATGAATGGACAAATTTTCCCTCCCTAATGATCTCGTTACGTATAAAGGTTCGCCCGGATGAAAAACAAACAGGTGTACCTAACCTTATACACACTCACTTCGATTTCTTTTTATCTTTTAAATCCTCAAAAGTCCGCCGACTTTCATCGAGGAAAATAATCCCCGAACGCGAGTGCGGCGATGATTGAGTTTTACAGCTGATGCAAACCTTCGACGGTTTCGCAGAAATTGTTGCATTTTCCATGGAAATCCGATAAAGGCCGAAGCTATAAAAATTATCAAAAGAGCCCCTGTTTTCGTATATATATATATATATATATATAAGAGAGCGAACTTAATTATAGCGGCTCCTAAAAATAGTTTTACACTTTTATCGGCTCCAACTTTTTATAGTGCATCTCGCTTGCGCTGTACTTTTATCGCTCTCCCCTGCTCGATTGCAGCCGCTCGACTCGCGAATGAACTCACACTCTCCTAAAAAGTTAATCTCCAGAAACGCCCGCTAATTGTCTGCGGGCAATCGAATTAAATCGCCCTCAAGGCCAACTGCCGTTAACCTTGTCGCGCGCGAGTCTCGCTTATATGCGTATATACACACGCGCACGAGAATCCGAAAAGGCCATTAACTTGTTTAGAACAGAGAGTGAGAGAGAAAGAGAGAGAGAAGTGTCGCGCGGCCGTTTACACGCCTTTCCGTCCGGTCGTCGTCCACGAGTATATTATATAGCCGAGAGAATTGAAAAGTTAAAGAGTGAAATCGCGTACTTTCCCACCTTCTTATAAGCTTCCGTTCTCCTTGATGGCCGGTAATTTGTCGCGTTTTTCTTCGGCTACTGCTTCTTCGAGATGCGTATATGCGAGCCTCTGTATATTTAGTTTATGATTTATGTACAGCGCGAAAGAGACAAAGAGTTTAAGTATACGCTTGTCGTTTATATACATTGTACACGATATCGCGTTAAAAGCTGAGTTTAAAAGAGGGAGAGTATGTAACATTGCTGTTTTCAATTAAAAAGTATATAAGAATTGTATTTCATAAATTATACATCAACTCATTCAGCGAGGAGTTATGTGGTGCTACACAACACGACGTGAAGCACGTGACGCTGTTCCCAACCGAAAATACCTGCTACGCCCCGCCTCGACAGACGAAAAACTCGGACCCATTACGATTATTCGAATGACCATCTGCCACCTACTTATACCGGTCTCGCTGACCGCTGCCTCAATCGCAGCTCATATACACGCACGTGCCATGTCATGCCACGTTTAGGCTGAATTTTATTAGTACAATATTTACATAGCTCGGAATACAACTTTTCTGCGAGCATAATAGCTTCGTTTGTTTTTATAGCGCAAAGTGAGCAAAATAATTATCGAATTATATTTTAAATTCCAATTTAGAAACTGGTTCTCGCCAGCCTTCCGTCGTTTACATTCAAATTTCAAATTCCTATAACACAAAACGTAAAATTCCAAAACTACGACTGCGAACGGCGTTTCTGCAACGACATCTCTCTATCCACAAAATTTGATCTTCGATTCCCGCTGAATTAACATCTCAAGCGCAAGATCGCTTCCTCCTCACTTCCCGGCAAAGCGGTATTACTGAAAGCTAGCACCCCAGAGCGTGTACACGGTCACCTCAACCTTCGGCCGTTCATTCATCCCGCGGATTACCGGCCAGATAATGCGTAATTACGCGCGTGTACGCCGCCGCCGCCGCCTCGTCGGTTCCCATTCACGCTCTTGTCTCGAGCAGCAGCATTTGCAAAACGAAAGGAGAAACCCGCGGAGGTGTGTGCGTGCGTATATGTACGAGCCTCTCTCTCGTCTTGGCTCGACACAGCTACTCGTAAATCGTCCGCTTCCTCCGCGTGTATATACATGTATATAGACGCGCTAAAAACTGATTCATATATAACGAGGATTATGCCGAGTCTGTGGAAGCGAGCTTTTTATGCGAACGGAGAGCGTCTGCGGTTTTTTCGTTCTTTCTCGAGGAGGAGGAAGGTTACACAGAGAAGCTGCTGCTACTGCTACTTCTGGATTGTTATAGTTTTCTGGAGGAAACGCTGCGCGATGTAATTGCGATAATTGGCCCTGGAAAAAGTTGGACACTATGGCAGAGCTCGTTTTCCCACAAAATTATTGCCGCCGGGGCTGGTATTAACCCAGCTTTTGTTATTATTTCCGCTGTATATATGTATATGGAAAGTATAGTATATGAGAGATTATGTGATCCGATGCTCGCGAGCGGCGCAGTAATCGATTAAAAATAATTCATCGAATTGCTTTAAATTGTCCCTCGTGAAATTCCGCCGCCGCCGCCGCGCGTATTACTGCGTGCGAATATAAATTGGAGCTCGTTCGATATCGCTTTGAATAATTTACATGAGACTTTATTCGTAAAGCTATTATGTATATATCTGATCGTTATATTGATTCTGAATTTTTTGCGTTATATTTTTTGCTCTGCATACTCTTATAGATTTTATACAAAAAGCGAGTTTCGTGACAGTTCAACGACTCCCCGTCTTGTAAGAGAAACTTGAAATCAAATTCCTTATACGATGACTCAATCGTCACCAGGAGATATCTTTCAGCCGAACATGATGTGCTGATGCAATTCAAAAATAATGATAAGAAAATGAGCACCCGATATACACTTATGCATACAACAACCACTGCACCGAGATAATCCTAAAAACACATAACAACAAATACCTCGCAATCTGCTACTAATTCATTCTTGTGAACAAAAAGAGCCTCTACCGATTACACATCTTCACCTCGGCGCAATTAAATGACTCCATCGGGAAAAGACACAGAGCGTAAACGATCGCTAACGAAGCGCGCGCGCGTCAACTGAATCAATTAACCTTTTTTCCCCGGCGTGCTCGCCTCCCGGAACTTTAATCGAGAGCAGCGGAGAGTTTTAATCGCGGCAAGTGCGCATTTGTCGCGCGTATTTCAAATCGGCCGATGCGTTGCGAAAATCGATAATTATGGGTGAAATGGAAAAGACCGCGCGGATGAAATTTCACCGCGACGGCAGCAAACTGGATCCGAGCTAACGGAATGCGAGATTCCAAGATGTGCCGTGTGCGCAGAGGCTGGAGGAGAAGCTAATGCCGAGTGTACGTGTGCTCTCTCCCTGAGAGCATTAAATGGATGCTTCCGCGTATTTGCGCTTATATAACTGGAATTTTCGTGATATTTTTTTGTCTTGCTTTTATTCCGCGTTGAACCCTCGTGCCTTAAATTATTATTTTATACCGTATCCGCGTGCGATGCGATCGTTTTCACTTGGGTAAAAAAATACACAAATTTCAGCTGGTTCGAATAAATTGTGAAATTGTGTGCAAACGTAGTTTTCGATATCAAAGTAGATATTCGCGAGATTTCATGCAGTTTATTAACGTGAAACGACGATGCTGGTAAAAAAAGTCTCTCTGCATATTGATTCTCAAAGCAAAAAATTCTGAAAATTCCGCGCGCAAAAATCGAAGCTTTGGCACTTTTTTAAAAATAAAAGCACGCGTAGCTTTGATACCACCGCGGAATATGTGCAAATATTTTTTACGGATATAAATGCGCTGGTGAAATAAAGAATAAAATAACAGTAAACTCACGTCTCAAAAGGATACTTGTTCTCTCTCTGTCTCTCTCGATGATACAATATTTAAGTGATGATTTTAAATTTGACTTATTTTGTTTGCCCTCATTATTCCATCTCTTTGATCATCATTAAAAAACACGCGAGAGAGAGAGAGAGAGTGAGAGATTTAACGCGCGGAAAAGAATTTTGATAAACTGCCGTCCTAAATAAAAACGGAAACTATATCGGGTGCCGCGCGCTCGAGCTCGTTTAATCCTTTATACACGAGCGCGACGCGATATATATGTATATAAATCATCAGATAAGCGATGGATTTTTTCCGGCGACAATGTATATATGTATATACGACAGTGCGTATATACTGAGACGCTAATAAAAATGTTATTCAAATCGATGAAAATCCCACGTCGTATTATCGGAGTATATAGTTTATTACGCAGCTGCATATATCGCGAGCGTCGATAAAGTTTTTACGAGTTCGATATGTATACAGCGAATTCCCCGACGTTGCCGCTCTTCGAAAGCTACATACATACGAAGTCTAAGCTAAACACACCGGTACAAAATACAGAAGGACCCACAAGTGTAAATACAATAATGCAAGAGAGCATCGGACGATCGACGATATCTTTATACCGCCGAGAGAAACGGCGGCGCTCTCGTTCATACCCGCAAAGCACATACATACACCTCTCTTTATATATCATACATAGACGTTCGAGCGGAGCTAGCGCACACGCGGGAGCAGCGCGTCTTCGCGGTCCTGCCCACAGCCCTTTCTCTCTCTTTCTCCAAAGCAAAGCCTTTGTTTTTATCTCCCACAGGTATTATACGAAGCGGTGCGGCGGCGGGCGAGCGCAGCGTCGGCGCTATAAATTTTCTTTTTCCATTAACAGCTCCGACGCCGGAAAGCAGAAGAGAAATAGAGCGTCGTGTGTGTAGCGGTATAACAGAAATATTAGAGAGTACTAGAGAAATGTAAGAAAGGGCTGCGCGCGCGCAAGGAGGATTAGAGATAGAACGAATGGCCGCGGGCGCGTTTTCTTTTCAATTTATTGGCTCGAGCGAGCGGTATTGCGTGTGTGGTGCAGGTTCGTGTAATTAATTCGAGTTTGGGAAACTCGATGAATGAGTTATTCGTGCGAGCGCTTTTGGATTTTAATTTCTGCTGCCGGTGCTGCGCGTGTGTTTTTAATTATATCGAAGCTCGGGAATTAATAACTTTCAACGAGGAGGAAAAATAATTTTAGCTCGCTGGAGTATTAGTTGAATATAAATTTGATTAGAGCACTCTATGGAAATACATCGAAAATGCAGCTGAATTTTTGACTCCGTCGCGTATGATAATTAAATTCCATATCCTTTGACGCCGTTGTATTATAATGTATAAAAGTCCTCGGCTTTATTAGCGAAATGTGAATGTTCAGCGTTCTAGCTCTGCGCGCGAACGTTATGAAAATCGTCATTGAAAACACAGCCTTGCCCGCGCATGTACAATAAAAATTCGCTTCGATGTGGCAAAACGTTAATGAATTCCCGCTACTGGCAAAGTCGGGAAAACATTATATCTATAATTAAATTCCGTTTCCTTTGACGCCGCTGTTTTTTATAAAAAAAATAATAATAAATAAACGCGAAACGGTTCTCGCCGGCCTTGCGAAAAATATATAAAAATCGCCATTCAAAATACATCAGCAGCGGCGAAAGTTTGCGTATAGCTACATCACGCGTGCCATAAAACCGAGCACGCGCATAAAATCGGTCCGCGAGGCTCTCTCATCATCGAAAAAGTATATGATCCCGTAGTACTCTGCGCAGCTCCTGTATATACGTATACGCGCGGCCGTATAATTCAGGAACTTTTCCGGCGGATTTCTCGCAGCGCTCTGACGAGTCATTACTTCGCTTTGCGAGAGACTCTCTCTCTATATAAAACTATTATACGCGGCTTGCACTCAGGGTGTAAAAATATGACGATATAGCAAAGGCCACGGGACAATAATCGATCGACGCGCCCTGGACTTGGCGAAGGGGGCATATCCGCGCGCGCGCGTTATATAACGAGAGAGAAAAGCTCCGCGGTCTCTTTATCATCCCCGCCGCTGCTCTCTGCGGTTTTTCATCGGCAACGAAATTGCTGACCGTGCGCGGAGGCTCTATGTCCTGATTAAAAAATGTTTATGTCGCGCACGTGTGCGCCCTCTTATCGGACTGCTACTGCTGCTGCTTTTTAGGAGCCTCGTTGTTTGTTTACGGGCGACTTTTTCTCTCGCAGGCGCCGTTAATGGATTGCGCTACTCTGCTGCGCCGTTGTTGTTCTTGAGCTAGAGGGAGCAATGAACGTTTAGTTTTTCAGCCGAGGAATGTAACGCGGTAATTTATTTAAATTGGCCTACTTGCTTTGATTGCTCGAGCTTGTTCTGTCGTCTAATGAGATTACCGGGCTATTTATTGCTAATAATATACACTGCTCGCACGGAGCGCAATAAGGCATTAACTGGCTATATATATATAATAAAGCGCGAAAGATCGGAATATTATAGGCTCGTTATTAATTTCCTCATTGTTTTATTTTCCTTCGGATGATCATTTACATACCGCATATTGGAAGCGAGTTAATTCATTTCGCAATCGTTCATCTCACGAGGCATATTAGAGAAAAACGACGTGTACAGTGTTATACGCACGGGATATTCAAATTTTTTACCGCTCACGCACCGCCTTTTTAATATCTAAATTACCGTCTTTTGACAAAACCGTATATATACCCGAGCAGAAAGTAGCCGCAGCATTCCTAGGGCATAAGAACAAAAAACCAGCGAAGTACATTCAAAAGCACCGACGAAAAACAGCTGGCGCTCGAGAGAAAGAGAGGATGTCATCTCTGTATATAGTATATAAGCCCTTCGATCGTTTCGCCGAGAAATTCAGCCCTATACACTAGATTGGCATCTTTCTTATTCTTTCCTCGCATCAACTGCACAGAATCCATCCAGCGCATTAACTTTCACCAAACCAGTGCGTCGATCGCGGTAAATCAAGACTTAATCGTGCAATTGGTCCGATTAAAAGGCCGCTTCCTCCAGCAGCGATATCTCTCTCTCTCTCGCTTCGTGTATATAACGTGTTCATACATCAAACGGCGCGTTAGTGCTCGCAATCTCCTTCTTTCGGAAACACGAAAAAAAGCCGGCTATAATACTCTCGCGGATATGAGATTATCGCTGCGGCGGCGGACGATGTGGAGAATCGACTAGACAAAGGTCAGCCTCGAAACAAACATATACATGTATGCGTATACAACACACATGCAACATATAAGCGGTTATACAAAGCGACTGCTGCAGAGAAGGAGAGAGGGGGGGGGGGGTATCCCGGCTTCTGGCAGAGGCTGGTAGCCCCGAGGCCGTTATGGACGAGTTTTGCACCGGCGAGAGAGGAAGTGCGCGCAGGGAGCGGCTGCCCCTTGCAAACTTGAGGCTTGCACATACAGCTGAGCTCTCTCTATGTACGTATATGATAGAAGTTTGAGAGACGCGGCGTTGTATAATGATAATCGCCGAGCACGCCGCCGCCATTTAAATGAAGCGGAGGATGTATGTATGGGGTGCTGATGAGGTCGTGTATATATATATACATATAGATCATCGTTTGTTTTTTCATCGAGCTCACGGTGGAAATTGATTTTAGCTATAAGCGCTCGGTGGCTGGATGGCTGGCTTTAGGCTCTGATTGGAATCGTTTGCGCTCGAGCTATATTATCGCGGCAATTTGAGTGCGCACAGGAAATTCGCTTCATTGCGGGGAAAAAAATTTAGCTCACGGCTGCTGCTCGAGCGCGTTCTTGTTTGCGTCATCGTTATAACGATGTTTTTAGCGAGTTCATTATTTATCTCGTCTATGTATTAATCAAGCGCGTCTATGTATCGACAAATTCTTTGGCTATACGAGAGATTCTATTCCTTGTACAAATAATACTCGGAATTTGATCGATCCCACTTTAATAGCAAAAAAAACTGGTATACACGTATAATCGCCCGAATATCACCCGTTATTGTCATATACAGCATCAAGTGTGTACGGGGCAGTCCTGATGCAGCCTTATAGGTATATAAGAGAGACAAAATCGAGTTGGAAAAAGGGACTCGCGCGCCACGAGCTATAAACGAAGCAGGAGCAGCAGCAGCAGCAGTATAACAGCAGGAGGAGTAGCAGCAGCAGGATAACGGCGGCAGTGGAAGAGAGAGAGAGGAGAGGTGTGTGTATATATATACGAGTGTGCAGGTGCATCTCGGGCGCGTGGCGGCGCGCGACGAGCAGCAGTAGGAGAGAGAGAGAAGAAACGATGACCTCTGACGAGAGCGAGTATATACTCAGAGCGGAGAACCGGTTCTTCTCCGGCATCAGCCTCTCTCGGTCCCTTTTCGTGCTGCTCATTTTCTCCCTTTTTTCCAAGCGCAAGCGCGCGAGAGAGACGCACACAGGATAAACCACGTTCTCCCCTCTCTCTCTCGCCGCTGCCTTCGCACTGGTCTTGTTATTACAGGTACTTCCTCCTGCGGCGTACGCGCGCGGCTGCGGTTTTGCTCTCATTCTTATACGCGCGCGCGCGCGTGTGTGTGTGTATGTGCGCGCGCGAGTAGTAGAGAGGTAACGCGAGCGTGAGAGGAAATTCGCGCGCAGGATAAACAATATATAGTGGCGGCGAGCCCGCAGCTCTCGCCGCTGAATTAAAGCGCAATATTTGGCTTTTGCGCGCGAGAGGGAGCTGCTATTGTGCGGCTTTTTGACTCTATACATGTTGTATATGGCTGGAGTACGTCGCGCCGATGTTTGTGATGCGAGCGCGCTGGTAATATATAGGCGACTGGTTATATTGAATTAGATAACTGTCGGGATTTCCATCGAGCGCGCGGCGCTGCGGATTCTCCGTGCGCGGAGTCGATTATTTGAAAGAGGCAATTTGGGATGATACAGAATATGTTTATAGCCCCTCTCGCGGCTTATATTCGTTGTTTCAACGCTGTGCTGCGACCTGCTCCACTGACATTCTTCGGCGCTAACCCGCTTGCCACTGACGTAATCGAGGCTGCCGTTAATCGGACCATTACCACGAACTCAATATACGTACACAAAGAAGAGTCAATCAAGCTCTTGCATCTATGTATATATGTATACGTCGTCCGCATCCGTCCCAATCTCGCCTAAAACGTTTAGCACGAGGTAACGAGCTTTTCGTGTCTACGTCTACGAATCATCTCCTTCGCGATAGATACGTCCCCGTACAAGTGCATCAGCACGTCGAACATATATACACAGCGAAACAGTGGTCTCTTCTTTTTCTCACGTTCTTTATGCGCTCGCGGGACTTAATCAGTCAGTTTGACACGCAACGAATGCGCGACTCTCTTTTTCTCGCTCTCGGGCTTCATTTCCACGTTTTAGTTACGAGCCGGTCTTTCAGCACCGCTGTTCTCACGGATCCGAGGCTGATACGGAAAAGTCGCGGATGTATATGTATAGCACGGGCTCTCGCTGCTGTGCGAAATAGTAAACAGAAGGAGGAGCTGCTGCTGCTGCTGCTGATGTGGGTGAGGACATAACGTTGTTGTTGCTGCTCCTGCTGCTGCTGAAATTGTTACGAGCGCTGCGCGCGGTGTCATTTCTTTTGCCGTGTTATGTTGGATAATGCACCGTTTGACTGAATAATTAATTGTTTAGCCCGAGGAGGATCTCCCTTTGTTTCTTTTTTTCTCAGGAGAGAGAGCAGGACGTATATTGTTATGAGTGAAACTTGCTTCGCGGTATCGTAACAATGAAGCGGCTTACATTATACGACGAGTGCGAGAAACGTTGCTAGATTTTTTAGCTTTGAAAGTATAACGATATATATTATATAGCGTACGTAATCGAAGCTTTAAAAATTACTATCTTTTCGAGCGATGGAGTACAGACAGACGAGTCTCTCTCGTGTGCTATTACACTGACCTCGAAAAAAAATACCGCCAAATTTTTCAAATCGTGTTGATGCTCCAGTCACCGTCACGCGATCTTTTCATTCGGGCGTCGCTCATTCGGCGCAGACGGTCGGCAAATACCGAGAAAAGAGCTATATATTCTAAAACCTTATACTTAAATCGCCGCTTCGCAATTATTACAAGCCTCCACTGTTTACGTATATTTACGCGACGCCATTCGCATAAGCTCAATTAAAGCCATTTAAAAAAATGCGAAATTTCCAAGCAGACATATTACACGGGGAGAATCGGCGCGGCCGATTTTATAAATTCACTGCGTGTAATTGCTGCGGGCTTGGCTTTTATCGAAATCTCGTTTTGCGCCATTACGTCGGCTATTCTGCGGTTGTTCATATGCATAAGCCTTATCAATCGGCATTGCAGCGGCGGGTGTGCGCTCGGGCTTTTACGCCGCGCGGCGATGGATTATTCGCGGCCCGTTATCTTCGCGAGAGCTGATAATAGCCATACGGTTATGAGAAAACGGTAGTAGGCTATGGAAAAACGAACGAGATTGAAATTTTCTTTCTATAACGAGGCTCGCGCGTCGAGTCTATGCGAGGCGAGATATATATCTCTCAGAGTATATAGTGGTTATTGGTATTATATATATATATATACGTGGGATGCTGATAAGGCTTTTGTTGACCCAGACTCTCGAGGAACGGTTAATGAAATTTCTTATAATTAACTGGCTTATAGTCTCGTTTACGAAGATCAATCGAGATGATCAACTAATATGAGCATAGTGTTCTGGTAAAATACGACGTGATAAAAATAATGTCTCGGAAGCAGTACTTATACGCACCGTACGCTATGCTTCTGCACCAAAAGCAGCAGCAGCAGCAGCAGCAGCAGCAGCAGTAGCAAAGCCAGGGAAATTTATTAAAGAAAATCTTATTCTCAAGCCGGATAGTGCAGCGCAGAGAAATCGCAATAAAAGAATGCAAAAGAAAGCGCGCACAGACGAGGAGAGCGGAGTGGAAGCTCGTGCGCGGGGGGGGGGGGATCACAGAGCGCGCTGCATCTCGGAATCGCAAAGCGAAATCGCGAGATGCGAAAGAAGAGCGCATTCCCATGCGGAATTTGAGCTCCGTGCGTCGTCGTCGTCGTCGTCGTCGCTTTGTCGCACCCCCTCTCTCTCTCTCTTTACCTTATTCCCTTTCTCGTGTACGGCTTGCCTACATAATACAACGTTCCATCTCATTCCCTTTGTATCTTTAGGACACGCTCTCGCGTTATATGGAACATTCCGACTCAAATGGTCCAGTCGAAATAATAAATATTCGCTCTGTTCCTCCTGGTCCAGTTCTACTTTCGAGCTCTAGTCCCTCGCTTTGACCGGATTCTTGTCTGGAAAAATCGGGAAATTCATCGTACACATCGCTCCTTTCGACGCGTTTGCTTTGAGACGCATTTCGCCCCATGCATTATTGGTTGATCATTCAAAAAGCGAGCGATGACCCGATTGTATGTCGCGACACAATTATCTTTATACATAGAAAGCGGGTCGCGAGGTGTCGGACAATTTGCGAGTATCCGACTTCATAATCATCATCATCGTCATAATAGCTCTCGCGCGTATGGATTAATACCGACGAGATCTAACACAGACTTGCGATTATACGCATTTACGTATAATTGAGCTCACAATCGCGCGCTACTCCCTTATAATTCCATCTTAGCGCGCTCGCGCATTAAGCCCCCCTGCGAGCTTCTGCGCTATCGCTTCCTTTGATGCTTGTACCCGACGATGAACTTCTCCTCATGACGGCGCCGGCGAGTATGTCGGGTCAGTTGCCCGCCGCCGCCGTGGGCTATGCGGGCGCACATTTCTGTAATTGGAACTAAGATAATGGACACTCTCTATATCGCTTATAGGATATGCGATACGGTGGCTTATATGTGTGTAGCTATATACATATCGAACTATTGAATAACGGGATCGGCGGAGATAAAAATTTTGTGAAAAGTACGACGTGTGATACATATATATTTATGCGCGGGTGTAGATTAAATGACAAGCGAGCGTATGTATAGTATATATCTCTCGTTGCGCTTTAATGAACAAAGCGAGTTTTTATTCGACGAATAATCCGCTTTTGATACCGTGCAGTACGGTGCGAAGGTAGTTTTTTTTTTAATCAAACCTCGGATATTAAAACCGAATAGTTCGTCTTCAATCATACACTGTATCTAATTCCTGACTGGTTGGACATTTTTGGAAAAAAATATTTTCAAATTGAAAGCCATCAGAGATAGCTCTTTATTAATTCAACAATACCATCAATATATACCAATAATCCATTGAAACTCAAAACCACAATACATTCCACTGATCCTCAACCTCCAGCCATAGAGAGAGGATCGCATTGAAAAATTGCACTGTCATTCTCATCGCCAGACTCTATACGTATATCTATATAGGGAAGCGTATCGGTTCTCTCGCTTTTTTCTCCCGCGATGTCCAGGAGAGCAGCTCAGATCGAGTATCGCGCAGCGGAGCGAGCGCGACACCCTCTCGCGCTTGCGTAATCGGCCGAGAGCGGATGCACCGATGCTCCTTTCTCACAACGATCGATTTGGTCGGTCAGTGTCTGCAGCTCGCTGACGCAAAAACAAATAGCGAGACGAGCTGCTGATATTGTGTATATCGAGTTTCTTTTTTTTTCACCGACGCTGCGGGATATATGGAAAACTGTTGAATTTCCATCCAGCTGCGATGGCTTATCTGCGTAATGAATTGATAAGACGAACGACTGTGTGAAGGAATCTCCGATATCGATTTTACTATATATACATGTATAATACTGCTACAGCTCGCCGTCAACGGTTAAACAGCCGCGTTCGAGAGATTCAATTAGACGATACGCGAATCATTAAGTCAACGCCTTTTTCGCGATCCGATTTCTTTTCTCGTGTATATAATATATAGGTATATACAGTATGTAAACTATATAACGTCTATACGCGAAACGGTACAACGCGTCCCGTAAAACGATCGTCATTACAGTTATATGCCTTTATGCATTATAATGTTGTGGCATATCACACGCATCAGAGGCATTTCACGATCCGGCTCGTAAAGGAAAATGCTATTCGGTGATTCATTATGTATTCAGCGCTGAGATAGTAAAACAGCGGGGGCAGAAAAATGACCACCGCAGTAGAGAGCTTGCGCGCGTTGAGTTTGGACTGTTCTCTTTTTTTACGACGACGTTCGAGAGTATTGAGGCTCTTCGTGCTTTTTTCTTTTTTGTTTACATTATAAAAATACGCCACGTTCCGTGCAGTTACTCGATGTAGTGTACTTAATTTTACTACGTTTATCGGCTAGAAAATTACGTTCAATATGCAACTGGGTCAGCGAACTCATTTTTATCTCGGCTACTTACACACCCACACGCGCACACTCAATTTTCTTTTTTTCGCAGCCACGCGCGGCGAGAGCGTGCAAAATTAAGAATCAGCCCACATCCCAGCGGCCCCCACCCACCCCCTATAATCCTTTGTGCTCCGGGCAAAATCAAACACGCTCCGGCTATAGCGCAGGAGGGGGACAATGAGCAGCAGCGCAGTGCCAACCGCGAGGCAGAAAAGAGAGCGAGTGTATAGCGCCGCGTCGCGTGTGCGCATATATCTATACACATCACAGGGGGATCGAATTCACAGTGGGCTATAGCAACGCGGGATTCTCTTTCTGCTTGACGGCGGTAACTCGAAGCCCCTGACCGCAATAACGCCGTCGAGCATCGGCGTTTTCTCTCCGCGTGATGTGTGTGCGATTGTCACACCCGCATATAGTACGGGCGAGAACTGGAGATATAGAGAGGGTATTAGAGGATGCACAGACGAGAAGGCGTCAAAGACTATCGAGCTGCGGATAGGCCGATTGATTGTTAGACACTGATTTAGGACGGATTTTGAGCTGTTGATATGCCTCGACACTTGCGAGGATCATTTTAGTCCCGGCAATGTATGACGTGTGCAAAAAACGTTCGCTTACCGTAGCCGCTTTCAAAAGCGGATCATACTCAGAGGCCCGGACACGATCTTCGAAGCGAGAGAGCCGACCTATATAATATCCTTACTCCTATCAACGCGAGTACATAACGATCGTTGGTAATGGGTATCGAATCGAAAACGTCTCTCGACTCGGTTGCCCTGGAATAATAAGCTTTCCAGTTTCCGGCCCGGGAACTCCATCAACATAATTAGCGCAACAATCCTGATGAAAACAGCCTCTAAATACCCGGCGCATTCTGTGGCAAAGGGCTCGGCTCTCTTGTCCCACTGTCGCAGAGCAGCAATATCGCGCGGCGTCCCTCAGCTGTAGAGAGTAGAGCAATCGAGAGAGAGAGAGATAGAGCGAGTCTTGAGACCAGGGATTATCTTTGACTACACAGATGCTCTCTGATCTGCCGCTGCTGCGGCGTATACAGAGCCTCTCCACGTGTGATTGCGGCCCCGTAATTGCGCGCAGACTGTATAATTGTTTTTCATTAATTTGCCAATTCCCATCGAATGTATAATTCAGCGTCGCGTATGTATAAAGCGGTGATATACACCGCGAAGGGTAATCTATAGTTTTTACACATGCAAGCCTCGAATAATAAACGCAAAACCCGATGTTTTACGGTCGCGCTTCTTTTTGCCCCTCCCACGCGCAACAATACCAATTAAGCGCGTTCGCGCCGCACACGTCCCTGGCATAAATACCTATACGCGGCGTGGACTTTTTTGCGAGGGACGTCGCTTTATCTAAAAATAGGTAATTAGCAAAACGCGCGAGCGGATGTACCTGCGCCGAGCGACGAGCGCGCTTTCAGCCTGACAGGGCAATTAGCTCTGTGTCGCGCCTCGATCAGCTTATATATACCTCTTTTTCCAGTACCCTTGCTGCTGACGCCGTGATATACGTATAAAGAGAGAGAGAGAGAGAGAGAGAGAGAGAGAGAGAGAGAGAAAAATCCCGCGTGCGTGGGGAAAAAGAAGGAAGATTTATTTTACGGCAGTAATGCGCTTCGGAAATTCGCGCTCGGTTGGCGGCGTCGACCCGGTTATTTTGGTGTGCGCGAGATTTTGCGGGAAATTCGGGGGAGGAGAACGGCCGAGAGAGGGATTGTAAAAATGGCGTTATTTATTGTTTGGGATGGATGATTTGTGCCCGCTTTGATGGAAACTTTTTTCCTGCCTTTGTCCGCGCGCGCGCGGGACGACGATTTCGTTGATTTTTGAGGTCTATTATGTCGGATGCCGTTGCGCTGCGATGTAACGATAAAATACAAAACAAATTCGAATGCGGGAGATTTAAAAAGCTTAAAAGTTTCATCGATGAATCGAAATAAGTTTATACCCCGATTGATGAAATTTCAGAATTCTCGAAGAAAAGGCGACTGGTAAAACTTCTCTCTCGTTCGAGGACTCCGAGAAGATCAATGCCGCAGCGGATCGTTAAAAGTAAAGGATCGACTTTTGCATGCCGTATATAGGTACAGCGCGACACTCGGTCGTCGTGAGTTACTATACGAGCTAACGACTTCATCGAGCGCGAAACAAGTTATCCGCGCTCGGCGACGACTAATTAACGACATCCAGCTAGCTTCAGAGCATTATTTCATAAACAAAAATCTGATGACCTATATGTAATAATCACGAGATCTGTATATAGTGCGTATACGGAGTTATTAATTTATTGCGTGGATAAACACGCGCTGAGAGCTCTCGAACATTCACAATGCAAACATGAACTCCGGAGAGCCGCTATGCAGGTATAGCAATATATATGTGCTACGAACTCCTATCACTAATCAAATTCCCATATACGCGGAGCATTTCCGAATTCAATATCAATCACATCATTGACGCGTTTGATCGTCATCGTGCGGAGCCTCGAAAGAGAACAGCAAGCTTTGCATAATCAATTACACTCCTATAATATATAATACACGAAATTCACGATGCCGAAACGAGCGACGCGCCGCAAGTCAGTCAATCACGAGTCGTGTATCCTACTCCATCTCGTCTCTCTCTCTCTCTCTCTCTCTCTCTCTCTCTCTCTCTCTCTCTCTCTCTTTCTCGATAATGAACGAACGCGACGTGCGCCACCCTCAGGGCGAAAGAGTCTCTGCGATGCGCGCGTACGTGCTTTGCCGCTGAAGGGCACGCGTGTAACGCGCGCGTATGTTCTCTCCCTTTCTCTCTCTCTCTATGCTGATGCCTGCAATTAGGCTATATATTCTCTCTCGTGCGTGATGCCCTCTGATGTTCTGCGATGCTCACGCGAGAGACGGGCGATATTATTGAAAACGGCGGCTGTCCGTTGGTGTTGCTTATCGGGCGGGCTCTTTCATACTCTCTAGTTTGAGGATTCCTTTGAGGGAGAATAATTGGTCGGAAATGAGAAAATTGAATGATTACAGTAGCTGTAACGTAGTTTTTCGCAGCAGCTACATGTTCTTGGGATATATATATATATATATATACGTAGTATGTAGCTGACAATTTTTGTAATCGCTTTCTCACACCTCTGCGCGAGACTGTTTTAATAATAATGTTTCCGAGAATCTGGATATTTTCGCGGCGCTCGGGGCAGTAAGCGACGGCTATCTCAAAGTACCCGAGACTTTAAGTCAAAGGCGTGCGAATATGTGTGTCACGAAGTCGTCGGGAAAAGTCGAGCGAGAAGCGTGTTTACATAAACTTCCGGTCAATAGGACAAATGCATCGGTTCTTTCTCTCCAGCTTCGCACTATTATATATATATATATATACATCCAGCCTCGAATCGAAGAAAAGGGAGCAAACGTCGGGAAAAAACGGCCGAGTGTTCGCAAGAGCCAAGAGGCGGGGATAAAGAGAGAACGCGAGCATCAGACTCCCTCCATCGTCCCTTTGTATTAGATCGAGAACGTGGCTCGCTTTAAAGGGGTCGAATCGAGCAGCAGCACTGAGTCGAGCGTCCGACCGCGGTTAAGTGGACGTCGTTGGCTTAACCCACTTTTTTTCGGACGATTCGGCTTACGTAAGGTGTAACAACGAGTGCTCCTCTTTCTGCTTGACGGTTTTGTGCTTCGATGGTGAAACGTAAGGCGCATGATAAGGGCGAGCGAGCGGCTCTTTTTTTTACAGCCTGATGCCTTTTCTGCCACCGCGAGAGCAGTCGACTAACTGAGATCGAAAATTGATAGCTTGCCGGATTCTTCTCCAAATTGGATCCGACGACGAGATATAAGCGCTCGGCATATTCACGAGCTTTCGCGTATAAATATATAGAAATAGAATGGAAATACATATAGGTATATCATGTATGGACAAATTGAATGGATCGTACGAATCTTTCTCTTTTACGGTGGCTAATAAAAAAGAAAAGCGCACGACGTCGAGAAAATGTTCCAAAACTTGCTCAGCTTCCGGAGCTTTACGCCGCGCTTTACGAACTGTAAAAATTTTGACGAGCGCCGAGCGGTCAATAAGTAATCTCGGCGCGTGTCAGCCGCGAGAAACGCAGCGCACTTGCAGGCCTCCGTGAGAGAAACGAATTAATAGCTTTTTACAGCGAAACTAACGACCCACGAGTTTATATAAAAGTTGCGCAGTTCGTTAGGAGCTTAATTCCGTAGCTGCGGCCGAAATTCACCTTCGGTCGAGAGAAATCTCGCTTTTCCGGGCCAGAAGAAACTGCGCTATCTCTTACCTGAAACAAGAAGAACAGTTGGGGATTAAGATACCGGCAGCAGCAGCAGCTGTAGAGCGAAGGGAGATAAGTATAAAAGCGACGCGCTTGGAAGCGGCAATTTTTAAGTGGATTTAATTAATATACCCCTATACGCCAGTAAGCTCCACTACGGCTTAATTGAATGCTCCGCGATTTTCCGTTGTTATTGCGTGGGCGCGAGGACGGGACGATTTATTCGTCGGTGCAGCATCAGAGATTTCATTATATAAGCGATTTCGGTTAATGGAACGCGTGAATAAAGCCGCGTCCGAGAAGTATATATGCCATCGTTTCGAGAGTTTTCCACGCACGTTATTCCCGACTTTATATTTCGGGCGCTTCAAATGGATAATTTGTAAGTATCTGGCTCTCGTATAAAACAAAAGAGCGTATAGTATAGCTGTATATGTGTGCAGTATATAGGCGTTGGCCGCACTTGTATTTTCATTTTCATTATACGAGGTCGAATCTGGCTCGCTGATACGCGGCACTACTTCAAATTTTCCTCGAATAATACCTGCGATCATCTCTGATATGCAGTAGTTTAAGAGCCAAGAGCAATCGATATATCGCGGCGAATGATACAACAATTTATGTTCCTATACCCTGATACATTCGTATATATAGGCAAATAATGATCGTCGTGTCTGTTTCAGTGCAGCCTCATACTAACTCGTCGGTTCTCGACTCTTCGAACTCATCAAAGTAGTGAACTGGCGTCGCTTTAAGCCGACCTGCAATCAACCTGTCGAAGATCGCGCGACTATCAAAGTCTCTATATACTGTGCCAGCAGCTACGCTCGAAACACACATTTAGGATTTACGCTGCCCGGCGAAAGCAGTAGCGAAATAAAGAAGCTCCGTGTGTGTTTAGCTTCTTCGTATATCTATATATACACACCGGAGACACTGCAGGCAAGCGAATAGAAGTTAACGCCCACTTTACTGCCGACGGCCGCGATAAATTCCATCGAGTTTTCGCTCCCGACTGGCTTCTTCTCTCGCGCGCGATGATCTTTACTTCTTTGCTCTCTCGCTAATGAAGGAAAACTCGAAATTGAACCTACGTACAAATGCTTCGCTGCTATTTTTTGAGCGTTGACGGTTATTCGAGGGGAAGCTATAGCCTTAATTAAACCAGTGACGACGACGTTCTTTATTGAAATGTTGAGCGCGAGTTACGTTGATTGTATGCAAAATTGCGGTTTCACTCGAGTGAAATACAGATTGTACAAAAAAATGTGACATTCAATTCGTAGCCATAGCGTTTTTATACAATTGTGTACTTCTCAGTTGAAGAATATTAATTAGCATTAGCAACCAATTGCGCTCGTTTTCCCGCGCAGAAATTCAAAGCATGCAAAGAAAAACGCTCTCGCGCTAAAAGCTGCGTACGTTTTTTCATCAAGCGCACGCCCATTTTAATTAACGCAAAATAACAGTTGCTCGAGAAGTTGAATTTTTCGCTTCAAGATCACGCGCAGTCCTGATATTGAAACCCGAGTAAAGTCGGCATCGATTTATCTTTCTCTCCCTCGGACAGGGTGTAATTTCAATATAAACCAAGCGTACAGCTTTAAAAAAAAGCAAAGCGGAAGCACTCATCGTCGATAGATAGAGTCACAAGAGTTTCCTCGAGGTAGTCAACCTCCTGCAAGAAGATAAGAACCGGCAGATCGTCCCGAGCCAACTCTATTCACGTTCATCCTCCCCAAGATCGCGATAGAGACAGAGAAAGAGCGAGTATATGCGCAAGAAAGAGAGGAGGAGCTGCTCCTCGCAAGGAAGGAAGATTTGTGCTGCAGCAGCAGTACAGCAGCGACGATGAGTCGAGCCGACGACGACGACGACACCCCTTTTATAGCCGAGTTAAACTACTTAGCACGCCTCCCACAAGCGCGCTTAATGGCAACGTGTTGCCCATCTTCGCTGCGCCGCGGAACCGCTTTTTACGCCCGGCAATATCGTGGGACGTGAAGCCTTGCTCTCATCGCGCTGTTTCTCTTTTCGCGCGACGCTGCCTTCCCGATTGAGACGCTGATGCGAATGTTCTATGGGTATATATAGCTATACTGTCTGTACGATATTATATAAATACATTTGATAAATTGCAAATTGATCCGGGGATCGAGTTGTAGATATATAAAAAAAAAGGCGAAATTCTAGTTATACCACCGCAGGTGATTAATTCCTTCATTAATAGGCCATTACGGGCAATTGGCGTCGATATAAAAGCTAAAAGTAGAGCACGTACATAATATGTCTAAGCGGAGAGAAGCGTATTATTAGACTGTGTAGCAGTGGTACGGAGAGAAAGGAGATCACCTCATAGGAGTATTATCTTAATTGTTCGAGTCGTGCAATCAAAACAGATGTGTGTTATTTATCTTATGTCGCTGCGCTATTATCGCGCGAGAGACCTGCAATTATACAACGGGCGAGTGTGCTCGCGCAATGTTTTTCCTTTTTTCCTATGAACTATGAAAATGTACAATACGATTCCCCAGTGTAATTCTCATGAGTATTATTATAAAAACGATCCTCCCAAAAATATTTTCCGTACACAAAGCGTGTCCTACAATCATAACCGTTCATACGTGTCACCCTAATAGATGCTTCGGGAGGTCGCGCCTCGTGTTATTTTTTTTCATCGCGTTCTCTCTTCTTTTTTTCTTTCCTTCAACCAAAAGACGCTGCACACGTGTACACAGATGTCCCAGCTTGGCCGTATATAGCCCGAGTCTTTTACGTCTTATGCGCACATGTGCGAGCAGCAGCAGCAGCAGCAGCGTCGCCTCGAGGCTGCCGGTGCAGTTTTATCACGTAGCAACGCTGAAACATCATATTTGGGGGACAGTTTCTATTCCGAAGATGCCGGGGGTGCTTTCGCTGGATTTTCTTTATTTCCCCTGGCTCTCGCTCGCGGACGTGTGGGCTCGTGTAACGATGTTTTTTGCTAAATGTAAGTACCCGAGCTGGCTGCGGGTATACAGTGGAGCAGAGTTTTCGCCGCGGCGAGGAAAGAGAAAAAAAGAAAGTATAATGCATGCAATATTTCACGGATCATTAGACTCGCAGTGTTGAGCGTAATTTTGCCGGTTCATCGAGCCTGTTAGTGTGGAACATTATACGCGCGCAATCTACAGCGCACTCGCGCACTATCTCATCGATTAGGAGCAGACGAAGTTTTTGCCAGCTTGGGTGAAATCAGGAGCGAAGTTATGAGGTCCGCGTATATAGCCTCGGAGATAAAGCTTATCGTTATCGGACCTCTTTTCGCTCACGTAACGGAACACATGTCGTTATACTTTCCTCCGCACGCGTTACACAGCGTTATGCTCTCGTATATATATATATATATATAATAAACGTTCATCAACTTTACGCGCCGGAAAACAAATCTCTCGCGCTCCGAGAGCAGCTGGAAACTGCAAGGCCACTTTTTCGCGCGCGCAAACAACCTTCAAAGCGAGTTCAGCGCAAAAAGTCAGCCGAGCATTTTTACAAAATCCGAGCATCGAAGTCGAAAGTTCTTCGCCGAGGCGCAAACTTTCGCCGGTATAGTCCAAGTGCGACAGTATAGACAACAGTATGGCAGAGTCACAGGGAGGGAGACTCGCTCTTATCGTCGGCGTTGCGCTCGAGGTAAAGCCGTCGTCGGTCTTTCGCTCCCTCGGCGTCTCCGCCAACACGTGTAAAGCGGAAACAGCGACGCGGAAGGTGCCATTTCGCGTCCGACGTCTCTCGACCTCCTGTAACCTGCACCCACTTCTCTCTCTCTCTCTCTCTCTCGCTCTCTTTAGAGCGTAAACTGGTTCGTAAAACGCCATAAAGGAGAGCGAGAGAGGGGGAAGGGGGAGCAGGACGACGACGACGATGCTTGCACTTGTACGGATTCCGCTGTCATGCAGGAGTAATGCGTCCGTTAACGGCTAGACGACGAAAGTCTATCTCTTTCTCTCGCTCTCGCTTGTGCTTTCTTCTTACTTTCCCGAGGCCGTCTCGCTATTTTCTGTAGTCTTAACGACCGGCGCATAAAGATCGCATCGAGTGTATACGCATTTTGCTGCTGTGGCGGGACCTGTAATACGAGATCAGACGTGCAAACTCTCCTCCACGCGAATTTGTAAATATTGATTGCAGCTTTGCGACTTTTCTGTCCATTTTATATATATGTGTGGCTATTGTATTCATATTGGATTTGAATTTCGCGCTCAAATAAATAATACAGAGATTCCGAAAACTCTCTATGTATATGCACAAAACATATGGTTATGCACACACACAGACAGAGGAAACGCATCGCAACACCGCACACAGTGTCTGATGGACGCACATCACGGTTTCCCACTATACGTACATATATATATATATATATATACACGCACATAAAATTTTCCGTGTCGCTCAAAATATACTCCCCGCTTATCCCCGTAAAGTTTATGGCGCGAAGTTTATGCGGGAGAGAAAAGTTGCAAACTTCGAAATTTCCAAACGCGAGGAATTGTTGCGCGGGAGTATAGTGTGTGTATATATATATAGCGGGAGTGAGGAGCAGAGTGCTTAACTCTCTGCGCCAGCATCAGCTAGGCTTTCAATGAATCAGCTGGTGGTCGTCTGCATTATTGATGCTGAAACTCGATACGAGATGTAAATTAATCGCCGCTCCGTATTAAGAATAAATAATTAACGACGAGAGGAAGTAAGCAGTTTCGTTGGATATTTATCGATTCGAGTGATGATTGCTCTTTCTCTCTCTCTCTCTCTCTCTCTCTCTCTCTTCGATTGTTTCGTGAATAATATATGTATATTACAGATTGCGGATATATGAACGATTAAAAATGAATAGGGGAATAAAGTTCGATCGATTATTCGGCGCAAAAAAAATAAGCGTACGACGCGTCATTGTAAAAGTTAAAGGTAATTTATAACAACAATATACAGCGGATTGTAATATATATTTCGGAAACGCGCGAGCGAGCCTTGGAAGCGGAAATTTATTACAATCAATATTACGAAAGCCATTAAACTACAACATTCGCCCTGACGTCTTTCTCGTATAATTTCGAGCTTATATATCTTCTTTCCGCGTAATAATTTCCAGGCAAAAGAGCCGTAGATCACGCTCGACCATCGGTAAATTTTCAACAAAAATTTCCCCCGCCAAAATACTCTAATCCGCTAAAACCCAAGGTCGCAGTACGTATAGCTGACGCCAAAAATCTTTTATATATACGATCCAGGGAAAATATGCTTCTTCCCGCGTGCGATCGTGTATATATAAATCAGGGTTCAATCTCTCAAAATAACTCGTCAATTTTTCACTCTCCTACATCGCTGGTATATATACACACATACCTCGCTCGCGTATATACGGAACGTCGATAAATTTATCGTCGACTACATCGTTGTGTGATAATTGGGGGCGATATTTTTACAAAACTCGTCTTTAATAACCGATGCGGATATACATAAAAAATAAGCGGCGGCCACTAATAAACCCATCAAAAATATCACTATCGCACCGCACACATATTCCCCGAAACATATTGCACACTGACCGTCTCTGGCTCTCTCCGGACTCGGGGAAAAAAGCGAGTGATATACAGATGCAGGGCCCTCGCCGGCGGGCCAAGACGTAAGAAGAAAATGACAAGACACGCCACACTACACACACACACACACACACACACATATATATATATATATGAAAGGGAGGGTAGAAGCATTAATTCGGCCTGCCATAATTCGTCTTCCCTCGGCTTCGTGTGTGCAGGCGCACACTGTATATATAACCGTATATGGGGCAGAGGAGAGCTTGGTCGAGAGCCGGGGGGCTGCAGCAGCGGCGGTGCTTTTATATGTGTCTGTGTGTGTGTTATGCATGCAGGAGGGAAAATAGTCAGGATGACTAAATATCGGCGCTGGTGTAGTGTATTATACGGCCTGACGGGAAAGTGGGTCGATTACTTTTGCTCTTCTTTTGTTTTTTTATCAAAAGCTGTGGACGGCGGAATTATGCGCGCCGCGCGGTGACTGGATTTTTCGACACTGCTTATTATATTTGCAGGAGTATGCGACAGCGGAGGTTTTTAATTTTTTTTTTTGTACACGCCGGTGTGTTGATCAATATTTATGAGGTGTTTGGCTATCTCTCGATATATAATTGCAAGTTATACCGAGAAGCTGATATAAATTGGTTTAACTGTAGAGTACAAATAGGAGTATTTAGCAGTTGAATAATCGCGAAGCAAACTCGATGCATGAATAATAATTACACAGTAGCGAGACGAAAAATAAATACTTCGTCATTCGTACAAGCGTATAACATATATATACAAGAAATCAAAACCGCACGCCTATATCGTGCGATCTCCGCACACCGTCTTCCCCTTCGGCGGCGTATCATTCTCCCAAGAGAGAACTGCTGCACGCACTCAAAGCAAGCGACAGTCTCGACCCCCTCCCCGTGACAAAATAAATAATTCCTCTCGTTCGCGTAAACAGTCGTCGTTGCAGAGCCTCCCGTCGCGCACATGTGTCGCCGTCCCCTACCGCAGAAGAAGAAGAAGAAGAGACGCTCAGTCTCCCGCAAAGGAACACGTGTGAGAGCCAACGCCGAGATGCGCGCTCTCTATATACGCTGTATACTCGTTACGAGAACGAGTAGTCTGAGACGGGAGCAAGTGTCTAGGCTTACCGGGGAATCTTATTAGAATCCGGGCGAGATATTGCTTGAGTGGATATTTGTTTGCTCAAGTGCGAGGCATCAAGGGGCAATGGATTTTTTAAAAGAGAGCTCTGCTTTTACTACAAGCTCTGTGAGAAAAACTACGTACTGTTTAGTCTCGCGGAACATCATTTTTTACCGGTATTTTTACTCGCCTGTGTATTATAAGCCGTTATCGCGCGCGGTAGCCAGCATCGCTGCTATAAAACACGCCCATCGATTCCTCGCTGTATTATCATAATCTCTCTCTCTCTCTCTCTCTCTCTCTCTCTCTCTCAACAGCTCAATCCTCGCGCGTGATAAATTATTTAACCACAAGCTCAAGCCCCGACTTTTCGTTATGCGCACACAGAACGTATGGAGAACTCGAAAAACAAGGACATTTAAAATTAATGCAGCAGCTCCTCTAAATACAGACTACGCGTCGACGCGAATATTCCACTGGTCGAGTATCAATCAATGCTCGTATATGTATGTAAAGCGGTGTCTTATTTCTCGTCGTCGCAGAGAGCCGACGATGATTTAGGCCCGCGGGCCTCGATTAATCAATCCACGATATCATCGCGCACGATGAATATACCGTGATGGACGACGTGCAAATAAAGCTCGCATCAAACGCGCGTGTACGGCTTAATCGGATTATATTCGCAGCGGCGATTTATATACAGCTGTAAAACGAACGAATTGTTTATCGCCTCAAAAGTGTCTTTTGATATAATATATAAAATTCATTCGCTCTGCCGGATGAGGACAAAGCCTTGAGCGAACACGTGTTTACGGGTTATAGAGAAAGTGGGAGAGACTAGACGGGGAGCTTTTTGTAAAAGCACACGTACACACGTGCGCCGCATGCCATGCTCTTTTGCCGGTCATTCGAAAAAAAACGCTGAGGCAGTGCTTTGGAACAATATTTCTTTTGAAGCGCGCGCACGATTCTCCGAATACTAATTAGCTTAATGCGCTATAGACAAATTAATTTAAGACGAAGTCGCGCGCGGAGTGCATCCCTATATGGACGGGGAAAAATTGCAGTCGGTGCTTTGATCGTTATTCTCGGGAATATTTTTTCGATCCGGTATAAATAATACTGGGAAAAAAGAATCGAGTATAACACTCATCGATCCTGTTATATTCGCAGAAACGCCGTCTATATATCCTACGGTGACAAGCCTCAATTACAATCAATCATCGAAAGCTTGACTCAGCCTGAAAATCTCCGCTCCCAAAATCAGATCACGAATCGCTGCAATGGTATGTATAGTCAAGCTTATACATGCGTCAAGAATCAGCGCCTCATTCCGCCTACAAAGTCTCGAGCTTGCTCGGGCAATGGGTCAATTGCTGACAATCGAAGGAATGGAATCGAATTAGCACAATCCAATTGGCCGTCCGTCCGTCGCGCAGCTCGAGACGGCTCGAATTACCTTGGCCGCCGCCGCTTGGTCGTCTTTTATTCTTTTTGCTCCTAGACCGTTCGATCTACCCCATGTATATATATTATGGATACCTATATGGCTGATGTAGCTAGGAGAGCTTCTGGATGTGCAACGAAGCTCCGATTCGTATTGATTTATCGAGCATACATCGCTGAGAGAGAGAGAGAGAGAGCCGAGTTTTAGGAGAGATTTTCTAATGGAATTATGGGTAGAAGCAGCGTCGAGCGTCGAGAGAGGGATATTCTTAATTGAATTTTCTTTTCTTTTATTGAGAGGCGAGATCGGGAGGAAAGTGCTCGCTACTCTGTTGGCAAAGAATTTTTTTCCTTCTCTCGGTCGCGAATAAGCGATCGAAATATACGCCGGAGTTTAACAAACTTGTCGTCGATACGGCCGCTTGAAACTTTGGAAAGATTATTTGTTCGTCGATTTTTTATTCAAACACCTTATTTCGTGCGCAAAGTGCGTGAAATATTTTAAAACATAACGAATCCCACGTTTGAAGTTACGCTCAATCGTGGAGGACAATTTATGTATGTGGAGCAGCACATTTTTCAGAAGAAGAGATTAAGCAATTCGTCCTCGGCACTCGAAACAAGTGCCATCAAGACAAATATGCCACTTCAGCAGTTCTTATTCAAAGACAAACATCCAAACAGTGAGCCAGTAGACGAGGAGCCGCGTCACACGCCACGTACAGCGTCAGACAACAAAGACCGGCGGCAAAAAAAGCCTCTACTAGAGAAGCAGCCCGCGCACGTACGCGCAAAAGTGTCGCGTAATCTCAACGATTACCATAACTCACTCGGCCATAACGAAAAAAGCTCGCCCTCTCTCTACTTACTCCTCTCTGAAAAAAAAGAAGAGACGAAGGGAGCCGGGCATACACGCTCTTATAATCCACTCGAAACAAGCCGGGACACACAGTGGCGCGCGCAAAGAAAAGCTCGCGACAAAAAAAGCTCGTGTCCCACACACACACATGTATGTACACAACGCCACTCCCGATAATAGGAAAAGCGGTGTGCGGAGTACATCAATCTCGATCGACTGGCCCGAAAAACGAGGACGTCCGGTGCTCACTCGAAAAGGTCGTAAAGAGAGAAAAGAAGAGTCGTCGAGTGCATTTTTCAATCCCCCGTGATATCGGCGCTCACACCGACGACCCGAGGGACTCCGAGGTGTGTGCCTCCGTCGCTTATCGCAGCCGCGCAGCACTTCTGCAGCTCAGAGGGGAAAGAGAGAGAGAGAGAGAGAGGGGGGGGGGGGAGAGATTCCCGTGTATTATCGGCGTAATGAGTTATTAACTCGGCGGCCGCGTTCAAGCGACATCCAAATTGACCGTCACTTTAACTTCCGACGTGATGCTGCTGCTGGAGGGGAACACACATACACACACGGTACCAATTGACATTGCGAGTTGACCCTCGTGCCGCGGCGGCGCCTCTGTGTGTTTAAGAGCGTCGCTTGTTCTTTCTTTTTTCGAGAGGACCCATCCCCGCATGCGCGTCTCTGATTGGCGAAGCTTGCGTGCGCGCAGCGTCAAGCTTTAATTCAATCACTCCTCGTGCCAGCTCGCTTGTTGTTAATATTAACGAAAAAAAAAAAACGAATTTAAAATTTTTATAATAAAATCCAGCCTCACACGCGAGCTGACGTCCAAAGAAAAGCTCGTCCACTCTCGTCCAATCAATCTCAGCCCCCGCGCGAATTTCACTCTCCGAGAGCGCACGCACTCACGCATTCCCTTTATGTCAATTCCACCGCCATCATCGCCCCTCGAAATTTTCCTCCAAATCCCACCGGCGGCAGCATTCTCTCTCTCTCTCCGCAGCTGCACTGCGGTTTGCTCTTTCCGTTTCCACTCGTCCACCGGCAGCAGCAGCAACAGCCTAGAGGGCTTTGATACTTTGACCCTAGTGTAGCCCGATGTCGGACTGTATAATGCAACCGGCAATTAGCCGATTACACATTTATCGCGAGGCTGCCGCGATTCCGAGAGAGATAGACTCGAGAGCCGCGCACGAGAATTACGTCGGATCATCCCGGAGACATCGCGCCAGCGATGCACTTTGAGGGACGGAGCTTTGTGGGTATAGATAGAGAACGAATCGAGCGTGTATATAGTACATAACGTTTGTGCGATCACGTTATAGTGTAGAGCGAGAGTTCGCGTGAGGATAATATATTGTTGCGAATATACGCACGGTATCTATATCGATATATCCTCTCGCGGGTATTAGACGTTCTGCTAACCGGCTCTCGCCCCTTTTGAGGGATTTAGCATTTTATCCGATGCGATTCGGGCTCGCTTGAACGTGGATCGGGAATTATTGTCTGAGAGTTTTTTTTAGTATTGCTTTAGCGGTGGAAAAAATGCTTGTAAGCAGGGGACGATTTTTCATTCGCCGAGCCGTAAAACGAGTCGAAAGAATAAATGAGGACGAGCGCGCGGGAAAATAAACAGAGTTAAAATAAATAAAAGCTCAAGAATGAGCGGACTAAGCATTGCGGATAAAGGAGGAAACTGGATAAATGCGCGACGAGCTGAGCGCACGACAAAAAGAAGGAAACGAGAGCGAACACGTCGACAATGACGAACGACTTTGCGGAAAGAAGATGGAAGACAACGGGGACGTCCACAAGAGGCTCGCCTCGCTGCAGCGCACTTCTTCGTCCCATATCGTATTTAAACCGCCGTTAATTGTACACTACTGTTATCTGGATAAAAGCTCCGGGCGAGCTTTCTTTTCATCGAAAATTACAAAACTTTACGTTTCCTCTATAGATGCGTACATACCTCGAGGAGTAGTGCTCAAGACTGTCGAAATGAATTTTCCAATTCCCGGCAAATCACAGATAAAATTGCGACAGCCCAGCTTGAGCTGCGTAATCTGAAAAAGCCGCGCCCGGAAAATTCATCCTTCAAAACCCGGATTACCGGCAAAAGCAGATCGTCGAACGATTCGTTCGGTCCCCTGAAAGCTCAGCCGTGTATATATACACACACGTACACATCCACAGAGACGAGTAGGTATCCGGTACGCGAGACCTCTTTGCGGCGGCTGAAACCTCGCGATCCCAGCTTCAATCGCTGCATCGCTGGATGCACATATATACGTCATGTGGTCAGCTCGCTCGATACGTATATGCCCCTTCTCGCTATGCTTTTCTTCGAGCTTTTTCCCAGGTGCAGAGGAGGGGGCGCATATAATGTAAATCTCTTGCGGGGCTGGAACTGCTACTGCGATGAAACTCAAACAGCCGTTTGAACTGTATTTTTATTCGGAGACGCGGCCGCCGCTGAGCTGTACTCGAGCTGCTGCTGCTGCTATATATACCGGTTCTTATGTTGCTTGATTTTCGAGGAGGTATAATGCCGGGCTGGAGACCTTGTAAAATGCCTGGATTTCTCGGGGCTCGGCTGGCTTCTTTCTCAGCGAGCTTGCGGTGCGTAGTTGTATGAGAAATATTATCGAACAATTAGACTAAAATTATTTCAGAAAACCTTCGGTTTACAGCATTTGAAAGTGGTAAATCATATCAGCTTTACATTATAACATTAGCTAACTAACTCACGTTCCCGCAGCTCTGTTTACCCATCGCCGAGCTGTCACACGTACATCTCACCTCCTGACGATCCGCGACTATATAGCTCTATTCTCGGTACGATCTCGATTTTTCAGCAAGTTCGCGGGCCAGAAAGTGAACACGTCCCATTTCCGGCGCGCGCGCGGCACACTGCATTCGAAGTTCGCGGCGCGCGCGATTTTTCACGGGCGCAATGGCTTTTGGCTCGGGCTTTATTGCCAGCCGTTCCAAAAAACTTTTCGATTTTTCGCGGCGATTTGAGGCAGTGCCAGAATAGACACCACCGCTATATATACGTATGCGATATTCTTCGTCTACTCCTCGGCGCGTCATATAGGCGGATTGATAGTGCGGATCCTCGCTGTGACACGGACGGTATATGGCTTCTATACGCTTCTCGATTTAATCGTCCTGTATCCGCGAATTTACGAGGTTGCTGCGTTCTGCTGAATTTACGCATTTTTGGAAATCGAATGACTTATGTTGATTTTGATCGGATATCTCGTTTTCGAAAAAATTCACGACTAATGGAACACACGGTTTTGTAATGATCGTATAATTCCGTGAAATGCTGCTTTTCCAGCGACGCGTTGGTTATTCAATGTAAAAGCTTTATCAAGTATATATTTGCGTGAAATTCAACAATGCTGTTAATGAAATAATAACGCGATCGGTGCATTTATGGATATATTCCATTTGAAAAGCACTCTATACAGCACGTTTACTCGAATAATGCATCACAATAAAAAAAAAAAATATATCAAGAGGAGATCGTCCACCATCGGATTCAACAGCGCATCGCAATTGATCTAACCTTTTACGAAAAAAAAGCTGCTATATCGAAAAATCACGCGCCTCGTGATATTCGTCAAAACTACCGCAACGAGAAATTCGAGGCACGAAGCTCAGCGAAAAGAGCCCTCATCGATACCCCCCTATACTGCTGTGCTCGAAAAAAACCCTCACAAAAATTTCCATAAAAAGCCCTCCCGCATCGCGTATTTATCCCGCGCGCTTATTGTCCCCCCTCTGTCGCAGCATACATGCAGTGGCTACCGGTTAAATCAACAGCGACAGCGGGAACTCGTCGGAAAGGCTGCGTGTGCGTGCCAATATCGAAAATGAAATCTCCGGCGCGCAACGCAAGGGAATATGCGTTCGCGAAAGTTGCCTCTCGCGCGCGACAAAAGGGCCGACCCGGGAGTCTGCCGCGCGGATTTCAATGAGGAAGCTGCAGCTGTGCGTGCATTTTTTCCACCCTCCGATCGAGAGAGGGACACTGCGATGAAAAAAAAGCGAGGGCTGGCGTGAAAGTAAGTGAGTAATGAGAGTTTCCCTCTCGCTCCCTTCGCAGCGTGAAGCGAGAGGGAGAAAGACGTGGGTGTGTGTGCGTTGCACGCGTTAAACGTGTATTCCTTTTTCCGCGTTTCTATGGAGGCAGCAAACTATAGAACACGTGAAAGCCTTTCGTTTTTGCGGTATTTTTTCGTTCGGCATAGGGGAACACATTCTGTGGAGCGAAATGGCCGAGTGTTTGTACGTAAATAAATACGCGCGGTGGAAATGCAATTTTGGAGAACAAATTTCATACCACCTGCGAGGGTATATAGTAGCATCGGAAATTAAACGCAATCGTCATCCCGTTAAAATCTCACGTCAAGTTGCACATGCACTCCATCTCTACTCTCAAGCTCGACTTTGTGCCTCTTTCAACGACGTCGACGACGACGACGGCGGCGGCGGCAGTAACACCGTAAGCAATGGTCTTATATATATACGGATATAAAGACGATCGTTAAACCGCGCGTTAGTTCGCGAAAATCCGAGAGAGAGAGAGAGATGCGCCGCTACATTTTTCACATCGACGCTGGCCCCGTAAATTTTCCGAATGCCACATAAAATTAAAATATAACGCGCGGCCGACAGCAGTATTTTGCTTTATATCGTCGAAAAGCCCAGGAGCGAGCTCGCGGAATTTCGATCCCTTATATTTTAGCGCCGAAAGAGACGGAAGATGATACGCGCGAAAAAAGGACGAGCGCGCGAGCGTAATTGAAGAAAGATAAAAGCAATATCTTCCGATCGTAAATGCTCTTGAGGAATGGGGTCGATGAAACGCTGATGGATTGTATAGTGGAGCGCTATGACGATATTACGAGAGAGAGAAAGTCCATCAGCTGCGGTGGAATTTGGAATTTTATTGAAAATTATACGCGATCGCTGATCCTTTTAGACGTATATATTACACAAAAAATGTTTATCCCAAATCGACGATCCCCCGCATATAATCTCATTATTCAGAAGATGTTAAACTCAATAATTCTTTGTTCCGCGAGCATCCCTCTTAAATTCCCAGACGAGGCAAATACTCCGAAAGCAAGAACGCCATGCTAGCATTCCTGAGCTCCCGGAACATCATCAAAGTTTCTCTTTCATTAAAGACCCCCTGCTAATTAATACCGCGACTAATAAAATACATTCCGAAACAAAGGAGTCGACTGGGAAAAAAAGACGAGGAGAGAGAGCGAGTCGGGCGCTGTTGGAAAGTTGAAAGAAAAGCGCGCTCTCGAAAACCCACTCTCCCTCTCTCGCGATTTGTTTATTCTGCGCGTCTGAGGAGAGAAGCGTAGGAATGAAGGAAAAAGGAAAAGCTCGCTTGTGTTGCCCCCGATACTCTCTCTCGTTTCCGGCTTGAGCTTCAAAGTAGCGGACATTAAGCCCCGGGAGCTTAATGAATCTCCGGGCTAAGTGTATGAAATAAAATGCGGCGAAAGTAGAGTATTAATCGCTAAAAGATTCCGGGCGAGGAAGTTGCTTAGCAAACTTTGTCGCCGCGATGCGCAGTGCTTTCATGCCCCGCGGGTCCTTGGTACGCGACTTCTCTTTTGCGCCTCGTCGTGATTAAGAGCCCCGGCTGAAAATAACAAGGCGCGTATATTCATGTTGGTTCGCATTGATTTAACGTGGGCGAACGCATGAGTTACGTAGATATTCAAGTAATATTTTTAGCAGGGTTAATGATAAATAACACGTAGGTTGTGCAGCATTCATAGATGGTATTACGTATGCTCGAATCAGTCAGTTTCCACCAAGTTGTAGAGTTCTTAACATTGGATGTACACACATCGATTTTTATTAGTAGAGCAATAATATACTTCTGTGAGTACTCTAAAAAATTAATGCAAAAATCTGTATGGTTTAATTTAGGTGAATGACTCATGTAGATATCCAAGTAGAATCGACATGGAATCGATGCGTGTATGTAATCCGCATGGATATCTACGAGATTATATTTCAAGGGGGAACTTGCGGTCGTGAGCGCATACTTAGTTGAAAGTGCTTTTCTTAACTTCATTCGCAGATTTATTGCAGATTAATTATTTATTCGCACGAAACTATAATAGAAGATTTCGACAAATATTTCATTGAATAGGGCCTAATGAATAGTTATTTGGTTATTTTCATGCCTTCATATTTATCATAGGTTAGAGAGCATCACAGAGGAGAATTCGATGTATTCGGTTATTGCAGTTCCAAACTATGCTTCTGTTCAAAACTATTGAGCGTACGGTTTCAATATAGATAATAACAAAAGCCCGACAATCTCCGCAGACTCTGTCCGTAACATCAATAATCCGATTAAACATTAAACTAACTGAATGCTCCAAATGAAATTTCATAAAAATGACTTTGGTACATTGGCAAATCCAAATGCTATTCTCAATGCAGAGAAGTCGCAACTCACTTTCTCTCTTGCGTGTAAAACTTCATCACCTTCTCCTCGACCCGCCTCGAAGCTCGAAAAATTCCGCGCGTTGCCGCGGGCCCACAGGACCCAGAGCTCCTCGGGCGTCCCTCAGAAGAAAGAAAGAGAAAAAGAAAGCCGTATATTTATACTCGTATACGCGCGAGACGTCGGCTGAAAATGAGAGAGAAAAAAGGCGCGGGAATCGAAACTCCCGACGCGCCAGTTGGCTGAAATAATATTTAAAGAGCAATGGCAACAAAGAGCAGCGACTCTTTCCTTTTTCTTATCCTGGTGTACTTCTGTGTACTTCTTGCGGCTCTCGCTTGCAAATTGCTGTATTGTTATTCGCAAGCGGTTGCGTCCATCGAGCGAATCTTAATGAAATAAACTATGCAACAAAAATATTGACATTATCGCTCTATCCGTAATCGCAATATGAACTTATAACGGTGATGCGCTATACAGCTTACATTTCCGGCATAATCAAACATTTTTATATAATTAAAAATGTTCCAGCTTGATGCTGAAGGTACGCTTACACTCGCGCGGTAACTTTTTGTGTATTGCCCAAACATTTCTAAGTAATTAAAGTTTACAATGCCCGTGTTGATATAAAACCGAGCTTTACATTTGCGTAATGAAAATTTTCTCATTCCTCCGGCAATTGCAGCCGCGTACAATAGCAGCTGCAGCAGCAGCAGCAGCAGTTATACACATACTCGCTGTTTTTAGGCCCGACGCAAGTATCTCTACCACCTCATCTCTCGTATTAATAAATACCGGCTAAATAAGAAGCGAAAATTAATTAAAGCGAGTTTGCATGGGAAGCGACGCGCGAAATCCCGCAGCACTGCATTGTCATTCCCGAGCGTGATTTAACCTCGGATCGGTCCGTCAATTGAATTAAACGGCACTTGCGGAGCCAAACGATCACACAATATATGCGCGCAACGAGTAAAAAATAATGACTTTCCGAGAACAATCGAACTATCCTACGCGGATTATCCTTGCGCTTGCTGTTCCCATGCCCAGTCGTCGTCGCACTGCACACATATAACTTTTTGCAACGATGCGTGACTTGCGCAAAGTCCGCGCCGTTTAATTACATTCGCCGCGGTTCTAAACAAGAGCAACGAATTTCGCATCCGCAATCGTAACGATAATCCTCCCGCGACGCTCGTTCACGTATACATATATTATATATCTCGAAAGCAACTTTCCCTCGTGAGACGCTCGCCCCCCGCCTACACATTGTAATCGAACTGCTCTGGCAATCAGCTCTCGTTCGTATAACGGCATAGCCACGACGAAAATTCATGCGACCCCTATATTACCGCGGGAAATTTCAATAATAAAACAATAATCGATACACGCTTTGTATAGCGCGCGCTATACATATACACTCGACGTCGTTCCCGCGGGACAAGGCGCGGGGATCAATCTGCCTGGAACTCGATTTCGAGCGAGCTCTATAGGTGTATGTATATATATATACTCCTTCTCGACTTTCTTGCAACGCGCTGCACGCCCTGTCGCTACACTGCTATATAGCCACTTTCTTGCGGCGGCAGCCACCGGTTTATTCCCACGATCGCCAAAGGCGGTACACGCGACGCAAGAGAGAAAGAGCGAGAACCTCTCCGTGTGGCCAAGTGTATGGTTGTATGGATGTGTGCGAGACGAGGTATGGATTCGACTGTGTCCTTGTTGAGCTGATGGAGAGGATAATAGTCAATCTGAGGATGATGTTTTTATTTTGAATTTATTTTTATGCAATATTAATATTAGAGTTATAGTCTGCGAGACAGGCTACACTTTACCGGCACGATGATCTGCACACTTTTTATGGACTTGCTTTTGTGGAGCTACGCATGACAGTAACCTCAGATTCAGAACGATTTCAGTGGAGTCTAAAAATGGCACAGAAAAAAGTTCTCTCAAAGCAGAGATGAACGACTTATTTTTAAAAGATTTAAACTTCCAAACTAAGCTGATTATAATTACAACTGCTTTTAAATTGCATCCCAGTGGAAAATAATTATCATAGCAAAACACGCGATGTTCCGTTTTCAAAATGGACAGATGCAGTATTTTAAAGCAAAAATTGAGAATGCAGAGAACTTAAGATAAACTTTTTTTCAACTGTTTTATAATCGCTATATTATGTAATTTTGCAGAAAAGTGTAGCTTGCGATAATTAAAGAATTATCAAGCACAAACGCCTTCGAGCTCAGCCAAATGTATGATCTACCAAATCTTGATAATAACTGAAGAAACATTCCTTTTGCAGAGCATCTTTAAAATTTACTCATGCGAAGGCTGTCAGCACATGAACGCTGTCAGATGCTTGTCAAAATAACTTTTCGAAGCGTATAAAGAAACTGTTGAAAACGCAAGCAGATTAAGTGAGTTTGTTTAATATTGTACGAAAAAGTAAAAATTATATTCCTTGCAAACACTCAGTCCGGCTGCAACAAAAGCGAAACTCGCTGGAAACAGAATAATAAATAAATTTAACCAGTCCAGCACAGAGCCTTTCGCGATCCGATATCCGTCAACTTCAGTTCCCACCGTCCGCAAAAAAGCCATCCTCGCAAAAATCTTGATTACCAGAAGACGAGCGAGAAAGAGCGATATTCGTTAATACCGATGATATATACATAAAAAGGAGAAAAAACAAAGCAGCGTATACAACTCAAGGGGGGATACCCGCCCGAGAGTCGCGCGTGTGGAAAGCAGGTTTCACGCACAAAGGAGCTGAAAGAGCCGCTCTCTCTCTCTCTCTCTCTCTCTCTCTCTCTCTCTCTATATATATATATATATATATATATATATATATATATATCGGACCCTTTTGATATCAGACACTTGGACAGTGCGTGCGTGATCCTGTGCGCGCATATATCTGTATACACTCACACAGAGCCAAGCGATTCATATTCAGCCGCGTACGTGCGCACGACTCTGCACATGTAAATGAATTTGCACGGGCGTGCGCGCGAAAATTCTTTCGTTGTATGTATGTATATATATATACCGGTAGCTACAGCGATGCCGGGTTGCGCGATAGTGACTGGTCGCTTTTGATGTTGTTGATTCTCTAGCGATTTCAGGTATGCCATGTGATACTGCAAGCACGCAGCGACAAGCACGGATTATATATATATATAGTTCGTATACCGAGTAACTTCTTCTTCAAAATAACGAATTCATTATTCTGGTTCCAGTTCGACTTTTCACTCTGCGAACGAGAGCGATATACGCGCAGTTTAAATGCGCGCGGCTTCCCAAAATTCCGCAAATAAAAGCCAAACCGCAAAAAAAAGCATTTCTCAATCCAGAAACGTCGGCCGACCCAATTCTCCTCGAACAATGCCGCAGAACGTGCGTCGGTCAAGTCTCTCTCTCTCTCTCTCTCTCTCTCTCTCTCTCGCTGATGCCGAACGCTCGCAAAAAATCGCATCGCGGCAAACTTCTGCTCGCAACTGTACACACGAATGGGTGCGCGCTCCACACAGGTGCAAAAAGCGAGTTGCTGCAGCCGCTCCTCGACGCATAAACCTTCGCGAACGGGCAGGTATAGAGCGAAGCCTATACGTGTTATACAGAGAGAGAGAGAGAGAGAGAGAGAGAGAGAGAGAGAGAGAGAGAGAGAGAGAGAGAGAGAGAGAGAAGGAAGAGAGAAAGAAGAAGAAGACGAAGAAGGAGGAGGAGAGGGGATCGAGGCACTCGGTCCACGCGTGGCTTCGCCGTCGTTTCCTGGCCTGATTGGACGCTGGCTCGTGGCCGGCGCTCGCCATTCACCGGAAACCCAACACAGCAGCAGCAGCAGCAGCAGCTATATAGTCGTCGTTTTGTGTGTGTCTCGTCCTTTTGCTCCTGTTGCCGCGCTCTTGGGCTTCTCTCTCTCTCTCTCTCTCTCTCTCTCTCTCTCTCTCTCTCTCTCTCTCACTCTCTCGCGTCCTTATCTCCGCTGCTTCTTCTCCTTCTCTCGCAGTATATATGTACCTATATATCTATAGCTCCGCACGTACGCGTGCGGATTCTTCCTCCTCTGCTGCTGCCTCTTCTTCTTCTTCTTCCTTCGGCCGCCGCACTAATACACCTTTTGCCGAGGTTCTCTCTTGCCCGGCACTTTCGCCTCTTTTTGCTCGTCTCGCCCTTGGCTCATGCTGCTGCTGCTGCTGCTGCCGAGCGAAGAGATAAACTGGCACGAGAGAGAGGCAGAGAGAGAGAGAGAGCTCAGGGCTAGCTCTCAGCGGCGTAATATACCGGATGTATTATACGCGCGTTGATCTACATGTAAATCATTGAATTTACATGGGCTTTGTTGGCAGCAGCCGGGCAGATTTTCTTTTACTGTCTCGTTCGTTAGTCTCGTGAAAGCGAGAAATGAAAATTTTGAAGCGACTCTTCGTCGCATTGCAAAAAGTTGCGGGGAGACAGATAATGAGAGAGACAGTGAGGGAGAGGCGCTTGCGCGTTTCGACAATTAAAAAAGAATGAGAGCGAGTTTTAAATATTTCATTATATAAGCCCTGCGCGCGAGCTTCTGTAAATATTAAAAAACTTTTGAAAACGTTTCACTCGTCAGATATATAACAGCAACCGGGAATATAAGTGCGTAATGAAAACTTTTCTTCAGGCCGGAGCTAAACTGCGGACTGGCGTTTTTCGTCATTATAAAGCAGTATTTCTCCGCCTAACGTCTTCCTCGCGCAAACACTGCAATCTTTGTCTCCCCCCCCCCCTCTCATCTATACCCGAGAGCAGCAAACTACTCCATACCTTTACTGATTGTTACCCTCGAATATCCATCGCAGGCACAAATTTCCATTTAAGCGCACACGTCTATATATATATAGCTAAAAATAGCCTCTCGCGCGGAAAGAATAAAAACCGTCCGCTCAATTTTCCGCCCGTAATCACATATACGCCGCACTCAACCTTACTGTGTTTCCTACAATTACGGGAGAAAATGTCCTAGACGAGAAAGAGAGAGAGAGAGAGAGCGATATAGTATATATACACACACACCTACTCCCTTTTTTACTCCCATCATCCAGAGAGAGAGAGAGAAAGAGAGATCCTCGGGCTGCCGCTCGGAAAGAAGAAAACCTGTCGGACCTGTTTCGAGCACAGAATCTCTCTCTCTCTCTCTCTCTCTCTCTCTCTCTCTCTCTCTCTCTCTCTTCGGCTCTCGCAGGAAGTGCCGCGTAGAGAGAGAGAAGACGAAGCAGCAAACTACCTGTGCTCGCCGTGTCCCTGAGATGATGGAAGCTTGGATATATATACACTACATAGGCGACTCAGCTCTGTGATCCCCATACGAGGGTACAACATAGTTTCAGCAGTGCTGGTCACAAGCTCTCTGTCTCTCATCCCGTCCCGCAAGAGATGCTGATCACATCGTCGGCGAGCTCTCAAGATTTCGCGTTAACCAGTTTCGCAGAGAGCTATACAGGTACTTATTACACTTGGCTCAATTCGATATATATATATATATATATGCCACTCGCGCCGCGCGCGTATACATACGCTGGAATCGAGGTAATTGTAAGTATCTTTACGGCGTAATTCACAGTTACGAGGTACGACGCTGTTTCTGCTTCAGAGGGTGACTTTTGGAAAAAAACAAAATAACTACACATACGACGATGTAAACACACTGGAGGAGGAGGGACTCGACGTAAATCTCGAAAACGCCTCTTGGGCGCATCTCCTCTTTAAAGAATAATTATAGATCGACGGAGAAGCGTTTATTTATTATATTTATATATAAACATCACAACCGCACGAGCGCAGAAGATATCTCGTCCGCGAAGTTCCAATGGAAATTAGAGCGGCGGCGACAGGTGACGCCGATAAATCCGTACAGCAATAGCAGCAGCAGCAGCCGCAACGGGACGATGTTAACACTAGGCGCGAAATTGAATGCCGATGAACGCGGACGCGGTAAATCACGGCTTCGCGCACTTGCATACACGCGACTTTGTCGTTTCGAGCCTACATATAGTAAATAAAGTCTCCGCGCGCGTGTCTATATCTGGATGATACATTATTATGAATTAGAAGAGTATATCCGCGAAATACATCAGGCGGTAATTATGACGCGAGAGAGAGAGAGAGAGAGAGAGGGAAAGCTCGCGTGGCGAATCTTCCCTCTCTCTTCTCAACTAACTCGTTCTGTGCCTCGGAGGCAATGAAATCGCAGCGCGTAATGGCTGCGCGCATTTGTGGTTGACCTTCATTCGAGCTTCTTTTTCTTCGGCTGGGGGGTATTATATTAAAAATCGTCAGGTTCGTTGGCTCTCTTTCGCGCTTCTGATGCTGCTGCAGTTTCGAAGCGGATGTTGCACGCTTGAATGCCGAGCGAGAGAGAGCGTTGCGATTTATCGACGCTGCGAGATTCCTTCTGATTCCACGCTCTCTCTCTCTGATTGTTCGCTTTTTTTGACCCGGCCGAGTTTGCATCAAATTACCAGCGGTATATTTAATCCAGTCGCACAGAGGAAAAATCCTTTGACACGCGATATTCGTATTGTGTATGTATATATATATATACTCCGGGTATAGTAATCGAATACGTTAAAAGAATCCTCGGTATAATAATACACTCCTCAATCAAAATCTGTATACATACCGAAACTCCATGTCGACGCATCGGCGTGTAAACATCGTCCGAATCAATATTAGCCGAGTCGGGTGTATTATATCCCCTCCTCTCCCCTCCGAAACTATATATATATATATATATATATATATACATACATACTGCAGCTGGCCAATCGACGCACATAATTTCCCGAAATACCGAGAACTGTTACACACATATATATATATACAAGCCAGCAAGTCCATAAAACTGTCGAGCTTGCGCGAGGCGGTCCATCAGTCAAAACAATCGCGGCTACGCGCGCAATAAAACGCTTCCTCCGCGGAAAGTTATAGAAAAGCACGAGCGCCGCCGCTGCCGCGTTGCCGTCCATCAACTCCATCCGCGCGCGCATATATACAAACTAGCGAATACTCGCCGGCGGACGAAGAAGAAGAGAATCGAGCCTCTGTATGATTGATAATCGTCCCTTACCTCTACGTGTAGCCGGGGGGATCGGCCCGAAAAACCGGGGAATCCCCGCGCGGCAGGCATTCCGAAATCGATCCGTTCCGCTGTACAGTCGCGCTTTTCGCGCGCGGTGCCCGGCGTGATTAATTATCACGGCCACTGGATCGTATTGGTCGAATAGATTGGATTCCATTCTCCGGGAGCGCAGCTCGCTACGTCTCCTGCAAACTGCACGAGGGATCGGCCGCGATTTTACTCGCGTGCAGCAACCGCGAGCCTTACACTGTATATATATATATATATATATATATATACATAGAAGGAGAGAGGGTTTAAGCCTGCGAGCGACAAGCAACAATAGGCCCGCAGCTATTCGCACCTGTGTATAGCGAGGCTTTTAATGCACTTTGAGCGCTGCTCTTATTACCGACCGATTAATGGAGTCTTTGAACACGGCGGTTCTTCTCGCTCTTTACTCTCATCGATCGCATGTATATATATATATATATATATACGAGGACCAACTTTCCGCGCGTCGCCTCGTTCGAAACTTATGCTTAGATATATACGCTCGTCGTGGCCGATAAGTATATATTATATTCTCTTCTTCCAATTCCGATTTTTCGAGGGAAATATAATTCAACCGGTTTGCCGCGACAGCTCGTGCGGAATAAATCGCGATAATATACGATAAGAAACTCTCGCGCGGGCTATGAAACTTTAACGCTCGTTATGTCCATTCCATTCACGATTAAGCCACGCGCGCGCACTACTACTCGTTCATTAAGACTCTCGTATGTATAGATGACGACCAAGGTGAGAAAAGTAATCGATGATGATGTTCGCAGCCGAATATCGCGGGGAAAAAATTACCAACGAGCTGCAATCCGGGAGGAAATTGTAATAGCCCAGGGACCGATACGTTTGCGCGCAACCCGCATTATTATATACTCAAACTCGTTCTTGATATGCTCCGCATATTTTGTTACCTGCGCCGGCTGCTAACTATATATATAGCCTCGGCGTTTTGTTATTGTGATCGGAAGCTTTTCAGCTGGAGGAAATTTTCGAGCTCCCGTTATAGATATAACCGATGGATCTTCTATATATTCTCTCGCTGATGAATTATTCTCAGCAATATAAAGAGTTAATGTAATTTTTCACTTTCGCACGCATATAAGACGTAATATTCGTGGTCGTCCGTAGTCTCTTTCAATAATACTCAACAAGTATAATACACATACAGCGATACAGGCGGTAGTTTCGCGCAAGCAAAAGTTTCGCTAGAAATACATTCCGAGGTTCACGATCCGGCGCCTCCTGCTGCTGCTGCAGCCACAAAGATATCGGCGCGTTCGTCCAGCGAGCGGAGAGATATAACAGTTATTTTATCGAATTATGGCTGTCCGGAGGTCTCGTGGCTGAAGAAACTCTCTCGGGGCAACAGGTGGACGCGATAGAGAGAGAGAGAGAGAGAGAGAGCTCCGGCGGTTTCCGATTCCGCCGGCGCCCTGATCAATACTTAATTACGCGGGCGTCTGCTGCGACAATGCAGCCTGCCCCGCCGAGGCCCTTATTATTGTGCCGTGTCTTTTTACGACGCAACGCACCAGCAGCGTCTTCTCGGGTTTCAGGTGCGCTCGATTTTGAATTAGCTGCTGGTAGCTCGTTAGCTCGACGTAAAAGTGTGTGTGTATATATATTCTTGTATTACCTGTGTCGCCAAAAGCAATTAGCGCGACACGAAAGAGCTCAACTTGTTGCACAAGCACACGCGGCGGACATTCGTATATAGAACGCGCAAGCTGAATCCGACAAATGAATTTCGCGCGCATCGCGTGCGTTACAACGTGTGCGTGTGTCCCATTGATTTATCGATCTCCCCAGGGGGACAAATGCGGCCGCAATAATGCCAAGTTTTTCGTATGTAGCAAACGATGAAAAATGTTAATCAGTTGCCGACAAAGCTCCTTGCCGGCGATAAAATCGTAATCTAATTAATCGTAACGCGCCAGGTGCGGCCGGAAAAGCCTCGTAATTCTGCACACGCGTGTACTGCGCGCAGCTGTAATTATTGGATAATTTCCCGATAATTAGGCTATCGAATTGTTATTGAAACTCGCCGCGCGATGCGCCGCAGCGTCGAGAGAGAGAGAGAGTATATCTACCTCGAGAGCTTACATATACTCTCTCGACCAAACGCCCGCGCGCGATTAATTATAAAATAACGCGATGCTCGCGCTTAGCAGTGCATCTAGGTACTCGCAAAGTATAGTATCGCATCCCGAGAGCAATAAACGCTACACATTCGAATCCCCTCTCCATCGACGATTTACGAGCGTATAAGCGGGGAGAGAATTTACGCGCATTTTTTTGTTCATTCCTGAAACGGAACTTTTAATACAGCCCCCGGTTTTGAAATTTGGATTGCGCGGGCATAGAGGGTACGTTAAAAATAGTCCGATAATTTCTTTACCCGCGCGAGCAACGCGCCCGAGGGCCAATTATTAATTTTCCCGAATGTATGCCAACTGGCGCAGGCCGTAAACTTTCCCGGCTGTACCACCGCGCCGTCGGTTTCTCTATCTCGCTTCTCCCTATATGCTCTCTTTCTACTCTATATATATATCTCTATACGTGTCTAGCGAATTTCATGCTCTCGGTCCGTCGTCGTATCGGGAGAGACGCGCTGATAGTGAATTTCGCGCGCAGCCGGGGAAAGTTTCCGTTCGAACGACATCAAAACCCGATGCAACCGATTCACTCCAATTCCGCAGAGACAGCTTTCGCGCGGGGGAGGACGTAGTTTCGTTTTCCGATTTTCCCCTATACTGTATATATATATATATATATATATATAAGCACGACGCGCGTGACTATGTATATCTAATTCTAAAATTTTTCCGTTTCGCCGGCAGCAGCTGCTGCTAACTCGGGATATCGTTTGCTTCAATTAAGCGCAATTTATCAGCGCTGCGCGCGGGGGTGTATATATGTATATATAAACAAAGCCGGCATAAAAGCCGATAAATCAGGTGCTCCCGCGCGCTCTGTGCAAATATCAAGTGCAGCGCAGCTGTGTATTACTTTTCGGCATATAAGCGATAAGCTGAAATGTACTGCGCCTTCGCGAGCTGCGGACTTTCTGCCAATAAATGTTGTTTGCTAACAAAAGTTCGCGCGTGCGCGCAAAGGTATCCCAGCTAAATCATGCGAGAGTTGTTACAGAGAGTTTGTAACGCGATAATACACGCGGAGCTTCAAGTTCTATTGTTCTATGCTCGCGTGCGCGGGCGTGTTTACGAATTTTTGATCCGGAAAACTTCTCGAGTTTTACTTTTCGGTGCGTATTGGATTACGATCGTTAAATCAGCATTTTGGTATAATACTTGTATATTTTCCATTCAACATATAAATCCTTCCTTATTCCTTTCACTGCTGCACTCGATCCCTTCTCAAAACATCTCATCCTAACCCTCTCAACGTACGAACTCTAACACATGCATATATATTCGTGGCAACAGGAAATGCTTCCTGTATTTCCAGCGCGTTTGCAGCATACGTATATATACAACACACACGGATATAGACGACCGATTTGCCGCGTTTTACGCGCGCGGCCGCATTGATCGCTTGTAAAACGCGGCTGAAAATCGTCGTAAATCCGCAGATGACGGGGTAGAGCCGCCGAGCGCGCAATCAACAATATGGCTCTGCCGAAGACTGTGATGGAGCTCTCGCGCTTGTTTTCGTGGCAGCTCGTATTGCTTTTACGCGACTGTTGATGCGGTGTGCTTGAATTTCTTTTTTCTGATACAGCGGTGTTTTGTTTTCGATTTTAAAATCCTCGACGTGCGAGCATTTATTTGGTTTTGCAAAAAAAAGTTTAATTGATTTTAAGTAAGAAAGCAAAGCGAATCGATAAAGCGGCCGTCCGTGCATTCAGCTGCTGAAATTAAAGCCGAGACGCGCTTGACCCTTTTCCTTTATTTAGGGATGGAAGGAGAGCAGGTGCGCCGGATCGCACGTGCCTCTTTTCACTTTCTACCGTCGGATTATACGAGACGCGCCCGCCTTGAATCCTTTTTCGTCATCTCGTTTTTTGGGTTTCTAATAAGCCGGCGACTGCTGTCGCTACGCTTTGTTCGTCTTTTTTTGCGAGGAATGAGTTTCTCAGAAAGAGGGAGAACGTATGTGTGCTGGTTTTGAAATTAATAAATAAGGACCGAGACACGAACTCCGTTGTGTTGTTAGTAATAAATAAACTCGTATTACTTATTAAAAATTCACGTCGTCTACAGCCAACAAATGAAACATACTTCGGACCGACATTTAATTTCGTTACGTCGAAACAGGGATATGGCTAGGCAAAACCGTATTTCGACTTCAAAGGAAAGGTAGCGTGTAATAATTACTGAAAATTATCAAACGCGAATCTCTGCTGCAAAAGAGACTTAATATTTGGAGCTGTACTGAACAGACAGCAAATTAAACAAATTTTCCGACAAATGGAAGTAAGTTTTAATTTAATTATATTTGACGCACAGCTACCAAAAACTCGTGGATGGTTTTGAAGAGAAGACAGAGTGAAACAATTACTGATAATTAGCAAGCGCGAATCTCTATACTGAAATGAGTTTGCTGAACCGTATATTATCCGAAGTGCCACTTTTTTGCAACTTACTGTTTGATCATTCGGATGATTTCCGACATTCACAGGCAATATATCGAACGTATAATTTGATATATTTTTTACTATTCTTGAAATCTTTTGAAGACAAATATAAAAATATCACATTACATTTAATAATATAATGTTAATACTAAAACGATATATGTTTTGATTTTGAAAATTGAATAGACATGTTATATTGAAACCTGCTTTATTATTATCGTATATATACCCAGAATATCGGGTTTTGTTGAAATATAACAGAATTTATCTGTAATAAAAGCATGATGCAGTAGGACGTATACGTTGTAATGTATATCTTTCACAAATTAGATTGTAAAATATTGCAATAAAATTAACTTATAATGATGGACGCAACCATGCACATCACCCACACTTAAACCTCGAATGAAATACTATTACTTTGAAGCACGTGCGAAGGAAAAAACCAACTGACCCTTCTTATTTAATAATCCCCGGCAATTCGTTTTCAGACAGCCCGACGCAACATCTGGAAAGATCCGAATCATCGGCAGACAACGAGAAAACATACCGACGTCCGACGGGTCAGAAAATTGAGGCCCGATCAAAAAAAAAGGTCAACACGTAAAAAATACAGAAAAAATGCTGTGTACATAAAACGAAGACAGACCAGCCGGAGAAATAAGACTTAAAAGAGACACGAAGAAAAATAAGCTTTGTCTAGCTTAAACCTCGCCCTTCTCTCCCTCCCTCTGGTATCTCTGGCAATCCTTCCAAAAATACTATACTCTCTCGTGTGTTGTTTCATGCCCAGTGTTATCGCGATATCCGTGCTCTTGTTATTTCCCTTCCTCACCTCGAGACAAATTTTCGCTCATCATATCGTGCGGCTGCGCGTTTCCAAACACGCGCTCGGCTCGGAGCTACAGAACGCCGCAATTTCGCTTCTTGGAAAATCGAGTGATCGACTCGTCGAAATAATACAAACGCGCCGGCGGCCATTGCTTTCGATTTAAGCTCGTGCGCGCGAGATTCGAAAAAACTGTTTTCTCGATACAGCAATCCCTGCTTCTGCAGCAGCAAAAAGCACCGCGGAAAAGGTGCGAGCGTAATCTCGAAATGATCTCGATCGCATTAGAGGCGCGAGTTCTTCTTTTCAATCGACGAAATAAAGAGTGCACCCACTGTACCTCTCGGAATATTCGGTGTATGGACTCGAAAAGCGATACAGAGTAGAGTATAGTCTTTAAGCACCCCATCCTGTGCGCGTCAGGCCTTATCAGGCCAAATTCACTGATCCAGTCCAAAGTCACTTCCACCTCCCTCTCGGCCACTTCCCCATTTATACGAGCTTGCGAGTCTTGAGCCATCGGCGAATCGAACTCCGAGCCGTTAGGACCTTAATAAACGAGCCCGGCTCTGCTCTGCTCTAATAAAACACGACCATCAGGCGATATCGAGAGTAGACTACGCCAGCAGTGTGTCGTTCTTTTTTTCCGGGGTATATAGAGAAACTCGTCGTGAGCGACGCGCCCTTCCCTCTCCGGCTGTTTCAATATCGATTTTATCGCGGAGAAGCTGCTGCTGCTGCTGCTGCTGCTGCTACTCTGCGAGTGATCCCGAAGAGATTGCCCGGAGCGACTGACGCGCTGTGTTTCGCGCGGGCTCAATTTTTTCGAGATTATTTTTGTGATTTGTTTTTATTTTCGCCCACACCGATGTATATACTGACGTTCACGAGAGGAAGGCGAATGTATCTTATATATAGTTTTCCAAGCTTAGACTTTTGCGATTATACGAAAATAGTAATAACGATTCTCTACTGCTATAGCCGCCGTAAACATTCCCTTAACGATGAGTACAACTTTCAAAATTAATCCCTCTAGCCCCCGCTCGTAAATTCTTCATTATACCCTAACAAAACTCATAACCAAAGAGAAGCAGTATATAGTCATTGAAAACAAAAATCTACCTCCCGCCCGAAAAGAAAGTTTGAGGCGCAAAAAAAGCGGGAAAATTCCACTCGGCTTTAACTTCTCTCTCTCTCTCTCTGCCGACATACATACTACTCAGGAGTCGGTGATTCGACCATATACACACGCGCACATCAGACACGAAAAGAGGGCCAGTAACGAGGTGTCGCTTATCGGATGGGGCGTCGTCGTCGTCGCCGGTCTGTCTCGTGGGCGGATAAATAGCCCGGGGAAATCGACGCGAGTAGCGCTGAACGGATTTTATTTGCGTGATTTATCGCGCGGAGCTCATTCCTTCCGCGCGTCTCTGCTGCCGCGCTGTTTTTACGAGGCTCGCTCCATACGAGAAGGCTTTGATCAAGCGAATCAACTGCGGTCTGGGAGTTTAGCGGTGTATGTAAGTAGTGCGCGTATCACGAGTGGAGGTACACATTTGGGGGGAAAAATTGCGTTTAGAGCGGGGATTAGTTTAATGCGCCGAGGCTGCGGACGTAAAACGAACTGTTGACTCGGTAAGAGAAGGATCGTGGCTTTTAGAGATTGCTCGACAATTTTTTGTTTTTACGAACCCAAAGAAGATTAGGATGAATTAGTCCGATCTGTGCAAGAATATTCAAATGAGTCTCGCTAAGATCAGAGTGTAGCACCGCGTGAAATCTCTCTTTCCGCTAATCCTTGATGCCACCGCAAAAGTGCGCGATCTCTCAAACCCCGGAGCCGAAAAACAAACAAGTGGACGACGGAAAAAGAAGCCTGACCGCTACTGCGCTGTACACCTTTAATTCCACGAGAGCCCGTAGGGGCTATCGGCGGCAGAAGCTCAGCGGAAAGAATGCGTTGCTGCTGAGAAATGTGTCTTGCCGAACATAATATAATGCCTATATTATGCTGTCCACAGTCGTCACGTATTGGCTTACGTCGGCCTCGTTCTCGCGTGATCTAGTAGTATATAGGCGGCGAGACATTTTTGCCATTCATCACACGCCAGATGGGCGAGTTTCGCGCATATGCGCGGCGCTCGAGGTCGAATCTTTTCGACGGAGGAGAGGGATTTAATTGAGAAAACATTTAGGGCTTTTATGGGCCAGATTGTTGGGTGACTTTTTTTCGCATTGGAGGCGTGAGTTATGCGCTTGTGGGAACTGTGACGTTCGAACGTGGCTGTATATACTGCTTTGAATTATAAAGACGACAAAAAAATTTGGCTGTTTGCCTCGCGGATCCAGATGTGCGGTAATGTTTAATCCGAGAAGTGTAATGGTCGCACGACACGAGCTTTTCGTTAGGTTATTATTTTTAGCCGCGTCGTTTACCCGAGTTGAATTTCGAATTGTTTCGAATTACCATCGCATTTTAAACGGGTCAAAGTACCGATTCATATATTATCGGCGACGATAATAGCTCGTATTTCATCAAATACGCACAGCCGTTTATTTTATCGTATATAATCATAGCCTCAAATTTTCCAGAAGAAAAACAATAAGTCCGGCGAGACCCTGAGCGCAAAAAGGTAGCGAAAACATCAGGGACCTCGTAAAACTGGGGGGGAAGACCGAGAGAGGACTGACGCGCCAGCGCAAGAGCAAGCGAGAGGTAGGAAGAGAAAATTTGCCCTGCGTAATACGAAAACAAAAGCTCGTATAACGCCGTCGAAAATCAGACTTGATCCCTCGGCCATGTAAAAGCCTCGTAGGCACGCGCATATGAGCAAATAGGACTCCGTGAAACACACAGGCGTCGGATATAGGGATGCATAATGCTGCTGTAGGCGCTCCATGAGGGATGAAGTTGTGCACGAGAGAGACGTTCGAGCGTTAAATGAATGGCAATTTCATGCTCGTATAGTAGAACCGAAAAACGTTCGGCTTTGTTTGTTTTGTATTTGCAATGATGGCAAACATAATGCAGCGTTCTGAAAATTCAAGCGATTACTTCCAACATATTTCTCCGAGGAGAGAGCGATACACACGCTGAGAAAAACACGTTAGTTCATAAATATTCGATGAGCATCTCGCGCAGCCATGTGCAAACAGGCGATTATTCCAGAATCACTATGAAAAAGGATATATCCTATACGACGGTTAATCAATAGCTCCCCGCATTTAAGACGCGAAAATAACACGATCCCGCAGATGAAAGCGATACGGCGGAGGAATAAGAGATCGGCTCGGCATTTACAAGCGATTAATTGCTGATTGGAATTGTGACGTATCGCAAATATAATATCGAGCCGCCGGAGAGAAAAATACGCTGCGGAAAAAGAGAAGGACACGAGGCAGTGTATGTGGGGTGAGAGCGATATATTTCCCAGCGAGTCGCGCTGCCTTCTACGTATAAAGCCGAGACGTATATCCATTATCGATGCGTCGATCGGCGGCGGGAGAGGAAAAAAAGCGAGCGCACGCGCACGTGTGTGTTTGTGGAACTGGCCTCGTCCGAAAACGCATTTCTGTGATTTATAGAATTGGATTCTTGCGCGCAGAGCCAAACGACGCGTTCTGTCTGTTTCGTATTTTGGAATTATTGTAATTTGCCTACTCTGGCTTTGAGATTTACACTGATCTTTTTCGCTCAGGGGATCTACGTGGCGCACGCGTAGAAACGATCAATTTTATTTTTATTATTTTCTCGATATGTGTATTTTGAATTATGAAAATATTATACTTCGATGTCAAACGGTGCGATTTGATTCTGTGGTATAGTTGTGGAGGACACAGCTGACCGTTCATAAAGAGTTGTTGCTTTTGTTAAGAATAACTCCAATACATTAAAATTTACTATACAATTTCTCACAGCGGTGTACTGAAAGAGAGCAACTTTTTATTCACTTATTCAAAGAATTTTTTTTCCAAAAATATACGTCAGAGCAATTTTTTGAAATCAGTGAACCAAGAAGAAATGTTCTGCTACACGTACACAGCGGATGCATTCCAGTATTTTACAAAGAATTACTCTAGTTTTCGGGTCACCGATTCCTTTGATATACCTACTCTCTATATAATATCGAAAACAGAAAATCCACGTTCTTTATACATCTCTCCAATAGCTATACAGAAAATGATCTTTACGACATCCATAGCTGTACGACACATCCGCATGTAACGCCGCGCGAAACGACTAACGATCGCACTCTCATGTAGCTATATACCATCAGTCGACATTCTATCATCGACACGGAGACATTTCTGCACGCGACTCCCCCTCGCGGAAAAACTCGACTGCAGCACCAGCGGCAGCAGCAATGTATATAATACCCGCAAGAAAAGTCAAAAAGAATAAAAACAAAATAGCAACGAGCGGCAACGAGTAGCCCTATATGTACAGGATCATCAGAGAGGGGGGGGGGGGCTGCGATAAGAGCAGCGAGAAAACGCCTCACGGGATGATTGCCCCCGAGCACAAAACGACGAGGCTCGTTTCATAGGCAACTGCAACCTGTTCCCGACGCGTCCATATAGAGAGGAGCCCCCTCCCCCCAGCCTTTTCGTAATTTTTCTCTAGAAGCTGTGCAAGGTGACGTCAGCTGGCGAGCGCGTGTTGAAGCGACCGACGACTCTCGTTTCGCGTAATATTCCGAGAGTATTATGCACGTGTATATATAGAACGACTGTTGGTGGATGAGCGAATATATTACTTGCGCGGGAGAATTTTTCGGCGACAATATATACATGATATACATTGTTTCTCTTTGCGTATTATAAGCTCGAGAAAATCAGTGTAGCAAAACCTCGGCAGCCAAGCTTCGATATTTATATGCTCGTTTTACAGCTAGTGGAAAATGATGATAAAACAAAATAGAATTCGTAGCAGCAGCGTCCGATAAATCATTTGCGGTTATTGAACGTACGGTAAAATGAAAATCATATGCTCGGCGTTCGCGTCTGTTTCTGTTCACGCGTATACACACACGCGATACACCCACAGCCTTTTTTCTCTCGATTGTATCAATCGGTTGTTATCATTGGGAATTGGAGCAACGAACTAATCACGCGTATGGGTATTCGATACCGACGCTTTTTTCTAACCAGCGCGTATCAATTACTTACTATTACACAATGATTCGAAAGTAGAACAGAAGAAAAAAATAAGGCAGAACAACTCGAGCGTATATAACAAAAGCCTGCGCTCTTTTATCTTCAAATGCTAAACGACGTGGCACTGCGGTAAGTCCCCTCGACTTCGCGAAGTAAAGCCTCATTTCCAAAAAGGAAATATATGCGAGAGCAACGATCCTCCTCGAGAAGCTCGACGAGCTGCAGAGCGGCGCATCTTAGAACATTATTCCGCTGAGCGAAGTTGCAGGGGTGCAAATAAACGCTGGGCGCGGAATCCGCTGCTGTATCACAATGCGCAAAAGTTTCCTGTATTTCATCCGCATATACGTATATATATATACGGCCTATCCAGCGCAAACATCATATAAGACCGCGATGGTTAAGGTATATTACTTTTTCCTTCATTAAAGCTCAATTTCGCCGAAAGTATCCCTCTCCGCCGCCTTTCTCTCCCTCTAAGTGAGGGAAATGAGAAGCTCGGAGAGTGGAAGAGGGATAAAAGCGTGGAAATAAAGAAAGAGCCGAGAGTAGCGAGTTAAAAAAGCGAAAAAGAAAAAAATAAAATAAAACAGCGACGCGGCGGCCGTCTGATATAAAGTGCAGCCGGGAAAAATGCTGCTCTACGGGAGAGAGAGAGAGAGAGAGGGAGAGCTATATATACACTCGCGGGGGCGGAGTACATATAAAGGGAAAGTATGCGGCGAGGGGGGGGGGGTAGGTACGTATGTTATGGAGCGGGGCTGCTGGGCTCTCTCGCGTGTGCAAATGTTATACCGCGGCGCTGCTGCCGCTGCGGCCGAGTGGCTAGCGCGGGTTATATAAGGGTAGATTACATTGGAATTTCGTCTTGTTTTCGAGATAATGAAAGCGAGAGCGCCGCGCGCGTTTTATTCGGACTCCTCGCGCGCTGTTTATTATTTTTTCGTTCTTTCGACTCTCTCCGATTCGCGTCTGAGTTAATTATTTCAGGGGCTGATATGAACTGCACAGCATGTATACTTTTCAAACATACATGGTAGAAGATTAACGAAAAATAATATTGATGTGACAATCAACGTTAAATTTTACTGAGCTTTCACTATATTCAGGCATTGCTATCTTAGCGTCTCGACATAACCGTTTTTTCTCTTTTTTATGTTAATTTTTTATTTTGGTCCATCGATTTCGCTTATTAGCTAAAACTTAGCTAAATCGTTTTAAAATTAGCTTATTCTTATAGTTAATACATCGTTAACGTTCCTACCACTTGTAGACACGGACAAGATCGGCAAGCGACCGATATATTTGGCAAGCGCGTGCACACAGTCCATCCGCGTATCATTCGCTTCGAATATTGCGTTTATAATAACGCGCAGCACACGTATATGGCCGATTGTAAATTAGCGTAAATACGAGGCAAGATCATACGACCCTATAATATCCGCTCTCTCGCCGTTCTTGGTAACGGCTGCAGCAGCGGCTTGTACGCTGGTAATCCCGGGATTAGTGTACGGGAAAGTAGCCGAGACCTACTATATACCCCCTGCTTCGTCGTTGGATTATATCATTGGAATACGATAAATCGTATTTGCTGATGTACATTCCGTTGCTTGAATGCTCCCTCTGCGCAGTTGGAAGCGCAAAATTTCCGTCAAAATACCGTAAACGACAAAACTGAAAATTTGATCTCCACCTGCACCGGAAATAACAAAAGGGGAAAGCTCACCGCATTGGCGCATAAAGAATCGCAGGAGCAGCAGCAGCAGCGCGAAAGAAGACTCGGTTGGCGCAAAAAAAGAGGCAGCAGCAGCCGCTGCGCAATATCGCTGCATAAGTAGCTCCGCTATATATATATACAGTAGCACATAGTATATATATATATATATATATATATATATATATATATATATATATATATATATATATATATATATATATATATATATATATATATATATATATACAGTAGCAGGGGCACAATATTGCCGCAGCAACGCGAGTTCAGCTCGCGCGAGAGAACCGAGGGGGAAAGAGATAAAGATTAAAGATGGAGATTTATTTTTTCGAGCGCGACCCTCGCCAGGGCTTTTAAGGCTGACTAATTTTCCGACAAATCGCCGCTATGGAGTAGAACAATCGGGAGCGAGAGACGCGACGGGATTGCCCCTGCGAAGCTTGACTTATATTGTCTATTATTTCCTCGCTGAGAGCTGCTTTTTGCAGGGATTTGTTTTACGCCGAAGCTATACGTGCGCGAGAGCTTTGTTTTTTTTTTAAATTACATATATACATATCGCAGTAGCCTAGAAATTGCGAATCGTTATATTTATACTCTTTCAATTTTTGTGTTCAGGCGGCTCGATATAATACAAAAGCTCGCATATCCGTGTGCATCAATGCAAGCGATAAACATGCTGCTATATTTGCAACAATAATAAAATTAAGCAACAGTGCGTGAATAAGCCCTCGCCAGCTCTCGCGCAAATACTCCCCGCTGCCCGTCTCGCACCTAGGCAAACAGCTATCGGGCACTTTAAGCCCCCCCCCCCCGCCCCCCTCGTATTATATGGCTGATTCCGCGGGATTTAGCGGCCCGTTCTCTCGAGTTACACGCAGCTGCCCCGTTATTTAAAGCCGAGCGAGTATAACGAGATATTAACGCGTCCTTCGAGTCGTCGCTTCCTTCCTCGTTCCTTCGCTCATACAGTTGTACAAGGTACCGGAGCTTTTGTCGATCTCTTTTCTTTTTTCGACTCGCGAAGCCTTCGTTTTGTCTAATATAGCTCGCGGCGAGCGGCGGTTTAATGAGACTCTCCAAGCGCGTATATGGACTCGGGGGGCCGGTTATGCTGCTCGCTTTTCTCTCACTCTCGCGCGGAAGAGTTATGATTATTTGGTTTTGCAATTAGAACGGGACATTTTTCATGCGGTGCCCTATGCTAACTGTACAACTGCTCTTGTGCGTACACGCCGTTTCTTCGCGGATTATTTGCTTTGAAAAGGAATACGCGAAGCCGGCAGTGCATCGACTCGATCGCGCAGCCTTTATAAATACCATCGACACACACTTGCGTGATGTTCGATAGACGCCGAGCCGTCCGCTGCAGTTGCGTTTCGCCGAAGCGTCGCTCTGGCGAGGGAAATTAAACTTGTTTACTTTGAGGAACGTGCGGGGTGAGAACGTTTGTGAAAAAAAGAGGAAAGCGCTCCAGAGGCGGAAGCAGGCGTGCGATTAAATTAATACCCAGCAATTCGACTATGCGAATCATGCGACGGGGGTGATTAAGCGGGATGCGGCTGTGAACTTGTAATTTCTAATATTCCGGAATCTAGAAAAGGAGAAGCCGCGTTAAGAGGGGAGTATATAACGAGAGGCAGTAAAGTAAGGCTAATTTCGAATCAATTTAACCGCGCGGAGCAGCTTGGAATAATGTTGCGTGTAATTTCCCGAGACGTTGCTAAACGGATATAATTCGAAAAATTCAACATGCGCTATGTCTTCGAACCGCCGAGAAACAAGAGAAGAGCCTTGAGCTTTATTGATTCACCGCTAATGAACGCGCGAACCGGTTAATTAACACAAGGACAATCATTATCTCTACAATTAAAAAAAAGCAAACCCCATCTCCTATATGAGTAACTCCCTCCCATTTCCGTCGATTCTCTCCTCGCCATCATCACCTTTCCTCGCGAATCTCCGCTCCCAGTCTAATCAGCTCCTCGCAGAGGCAGTGCCGGAAATAAAGCGAGGAATATACGCCCATTTTTCTTACGCGCATATATATATATAGGAGCTGAGGATGTTGTTATCAATCGACGATCATCTGTCGAGTATTAAGTTTAATGATTTTATAGCTGCTCGCGTTTATCCGGCGCGCGATGATTATTTATCTGCGGAATTATATCCATTCGGACTATACTCTTTTTGCGGTGCGGATGTATTTTCTATTTTTCAAAATCCCGCGCTCGCATATCGACCCGTAACGGGTTTTAATATTATGGATTTGGAATTGCTCGTAATTGCAGCTTCGGAGCTTTTCTTTTGTATAATATATACGCGTATAACGTATCCTCTCGTTAAAACTTAATTCGAAACGTAAGGAGGACGCCGGGGCATTTTTTAACGTCGCGACGTCGAACTGCGAAGTGATAATGGCAGTCCATCTGCATGAATAAAATATCAGGCGTATGTAACGGGTTACCTCGACGCTCCTTTGCAAACAAACTATTTCGCCGAGACATAAAATCTATCACGCAGTATACAAACTCTCTCGCGTGTGTCATACTTATACACGCCATCAGAGGAGCAATTTGCGATTTACGTTCAATTTAAATGCAGTAGCTGCTTGATTTCAATATCCGATCACCACCTGCGCATATACAAACAGGAACAAAAATGTCCTAAAAGCCGCCTGTATGCGATCGCGGGCATAAAGTTCAATTAAGTCGACGCAAAAGTGACGTAAAAGCTCACGGGTAATAATAGCGTCTCCCCGAGTGTATATATATATGAATACATCCACATACGGCGCGCAAAAAGAACTTCCGCGATTGTCAATCGGCCAATCAGCGCTAAACTCCTGCTTGCACGCGACGATAATCCCTATATCGCAACAAGAAAGCGGCGCCGCGCATCATTCAATTAAGCCGCGCGCGTCCAAAACGAAAAAAAGCTTATACCGCTAATACACACCGCGCGTCAAAGCTCGTCGCGTGACAGTAGCCACTCGTCATTTCACTGTGTCAGCCGAGCCGCGCTAACGGGTAATGGCATCCGCACCGGCAGTATATACGCCGATCCTAGTCGCAATTAGCCGGGAAAAACCGGTTCGCGGTGTATACTATTTTGCGGAGAGGTTCTTCTTCCCAGCGGCTCTGTGACGGATTATGCGCGATTGCTGCCACTTTATACGAGGATCTTCGGCTCTAATTAGCTCTTCGAAGGAGAGATACGCGCGAGAGTATATCAGCGATTTAAGAATTTAATCGAGCCGCAGGTTTGTCGCGGAGGATGCGCGACCGTTGGATCTGGAAATGCACGCGCAGTGTATAAAGTTCTTCTTTTTTATCATATTCATCATCATCATCTCGGCTTCTGCGCGTTTTTCCCTCTCGCATCTGCGGAAAAGCTTCTGGACTATGGCGCAGCGGCAGTTTGTCGAAATCCCGGGTCCAGAATTTAATTAAAGCTCCGCCGCGGCGCGGTTGAAAGGCGGAACTTCGATAAGCGAAGCTCGACTCCAAACTTCCGGCTTTTACGCGTGCGAGCGGCAATTGTGCATCAGCCTTCGTTCGCGTGTGCGGCTTTTAAAACGTCGAGAGAGAGAGAGAGAGAGAGAGAGAGAGAGAGAGAGAGAGAGAGAGAGAGAGAGAGAGAGAGAGAAAGGGAGTGTAAGCGCACGAAATTCCGCGCCTTCAAGATGGAATAATCGCTGCGTTTTAGCCTTTGTCTGGTGCGCGGCGACGAGGAGCCTGACGCTCTCGTTGTTATTTCGTCGCGGATTGACTGAAATTGCGAGCGAGCCGGCTTTAATGGCTGCTAAATAGCTCGTGAAAATTAGCGCGTGTGTGTGAGTTGAATAGATGGCTCGCTGTTTCGTCGCATCGTGTGGGTGATATACGCTGGAGAAAAAAGAAAGACAAACAACAAGTTCGCGTCATCGCGGCCCACGGGCATTACCGGCAGAACTGGCCACCAACACACTTCTCCATTCAGGAAGCCTCGTCGTCGTCGTCGTCGTCGTTGGGACAGGAGAGTTTTTGCACGTCCGCGCGGAGGAGGCCCATTCAAAACTCTCGCAAAAAAGGAATCGTCCTCTCCCGCGCCGGAGCGTAGACTACTCGCCTGATAAAGACAAAGGCGTGGAAGAGACGAAGAAGAAGCGCGAGTGTCGAGCCGTCGCGAACAGTTTGGCATCACGGTGTACACAGTTCCGTTATATGTTCGTCGACGCTATATATGTATATACACACACAACACTCTCTCTCATTGTATCACAAAGGAGGGCTTGAGATTTGCATGCGGCTGACTCTCGCCGTGAAATATATGGTCGAGTGCGAGTAGTCAAAGCCAGATCCACGCGAGTTGGGTACGTGTGTGTGTATATACGTATATATTATACGCTCCTAGCCTACCGCTCGTGTATTTATATATATATAGAGCTACAGATGCGCTCTGTTGCGTCGCGACTGCTTCTTCTTGTTCTTCTTGTTCTTCTTCTTTTGTGGAGAGGAGGCGCGTAACTCCTCTTTCACCTTTTTAACTTTACACGCGCGAGCGCGAGCTTAACGAGAGAATGAAGGAGGCAGGGCCGGTTTTAAGGGGAATTATGCGCTCTTGGATGCTGCTACTGCTGCTGTTGCTGCTGCTGTTGGGGAAAAGATGAGGATTCAAGCTTGGGGCGCGCGCAGTCGAGTCTGTCTTAATGATACCAAGGGGCTGCCGTGTATACATACGTATATATAGTGTAGTGTGATGAAAAAACTCGGTTATTGTGAAGCGGCGCTATGGTACATGCCGTCTTACTTTTATACTCTTCCGCGCGAGCGCAGCACTTCCGGCTGCTGCTGCAGGGGTAGACTCGCCCCTTCTATATCTACGGGACAATATATTATACGCAGTATATTTTTTTAAAAGTATATTACAGCGGCGTTAGCTCGGAGAATTATATTCTAATCTAATGGACTTGACGCCTGTTGTCCGAAAGCACGTGAGTTTTATGAAGCCTGTACACCAAACGCGAACGCTTGCCCCCAACCGTATATATATATATATATAGATATAGATATACAGAGCAACGCGATGGGCCACCGCGATCCACGCGCTCTACTGCGGCAAGTAATAAAAGTTAGAGCATAAAATCTCTCCGAGGCAACATAAAAAGCTTCTCCACAATGGAATTTTATGGTGACTGGGTTCTTCTTCTTCTTCTTCCCCGTTCGCTCCTTTTTCCGCGGCGGCGGCGGAGGTAGAGCTTCTTCGCGGGACGCCGCCGGGGAATGTACTTTGGAATTAATAATAACTGCGCGCGCGCCGGCGGGATAATCGAAAAATTACGCATTCGCCCGTCCTTAACAGCGCTTTTTCACTCTCATTAAATATTACATCGCTCTCGCCGGCTACATATAGCGCGTATAAAAACTTGGATCAAACGCTGTTTTATATATACATATATATGCTCTTTGATTGCATATTTCCCGCGCGAGGCATACGTGCGAAATCTTCTTCGCCAGCACGTTTTCGCCGAGTCCTCTATTACATAATGATTCGAGAAATATATGCAGATAATATTATTCTTAATGATCGACGCCGTGATGCGACTTCAATCGCGCTCTTGAAAAATCCTCCGTCTAACGATCATTAACCGGGGGCGAGTAGAAGCGACGAGAAAAAATGTATGTAAACATTTTCCGCTTTCCCCGTGCTTCGCTGTGTACGCGCGGAGACGTCGCAATATAACTCTGCCCTCGACTATTCGATTCCTCCTTTTTTCACCCTTGCCTTGAACCATTTGAAGCGTAACAGAAGGAGGAGGAGGCCTTTCATCAAGGGCCCTCAATTACGGAGTCTTATACCTCCCACCCAGCTTCCTCTGCCCCTCAGTCAGCCAAGCGTATATACGGCAATGCGATTTTCCTCATTATCGACGCTTTTGGAAACCCCTTTACACGCAGAGACTCGGAAGAGAAGAGCGCGAGAGAGAGAGAGAGAGAGAGTGACCTTTATTTCGTCTTTGCCGTGCCGTCGGGCCTTTGAAGTCCTACTCTTCTTTATTTTTCCCGCCTATCCGCGAGCCGCCCCCTGCGACGACTCCTACACGGCAAAAAAGGAGAGACAGAGAAAGAGACGGTGCGCATTATTTGCGGATCTGGAGAGCTTCTTTGCGCCGGGGCGGGAGCATTCAAAATTCAGGATAAAGCGGAGAGAGCAGTCCTGTGCCAAGGAGGAGGAATAAAGACTGTTCCGGCTGGCTGTGTTTGTTCTGCTCGCCGAGCGGAGAATCGTTAGAAACACTTGACCCGGCTGTAAGTTATGTATTTTATCGGTACGGCTTTGGGCTGGCTCGGCTTTCTTTGAGGGTCGAGATATTCGCAGTGCTACGGCGGGAAGATTTCGTGTGTATGCGCGTGCTTTTTGGAAAATTCACTATCTTTTTTTCAGTATGAAAATATACGCGAAAAAGATCAACTCGAAACTTTTTGCGCTCGCGTAAATCCAAGTGGGAACGTTAATTAACGATGAAAGTTGCTGTCTGAAATTACATGAAAATTTACGGCGATGAGTACAGCCGGGAAGCTAAAATGTATTCATTTTCATGTAATTTAAAAGGGTATAATTTTTGTCGGTCGTAAATTTAACATGAAATTCGAAACGATAATTTCTGCGTTCATTAAAAGTTATATAGTGAAAATACAAAAGTTCGAACGGCGAACTAGAAATGAGCTCATAAATAATATAAAATTTTCCAATCAGTAGCCCGTATAGAAAATGCATTTCTAACATAGAAAAAACTCGCCACCACTCCGCGCAGCAGCAGTATATAGCATCGCGATTCTCAGCACGCGTGCATCATCGACTCCCTTCTCTCTCTCTCTCTCTCTCTCTCTCTCTCTCTCTCTCTCTCTCTCTCTCTCTCTCTCTCTCTCTCTCTCTCTCTCTCTCTCTCGGTCTAGCTTTTTTCCGTCCCTCCGATCCGTAATTCTGCATTCTCTCTCCGACAGCGTCCATCGACTCGTTCGTCCAGTAGCCTCCGCTGAAATGTTAAATCTCCATATCCTCTGAAGTAGACATCGTTAGGTTACAACGCTAATGCAGTCCGAGGCTCGAAATCGAATTTCGCGCGCGTGCTCGGCCACTGCTGCGCTCTTTCTCTTCTCTATATATACTGCTACTCCTCGCAGCATCACATATAGACGAGAGAGAGAGAGAGAGAGAGAGAGAGGGCCAGCTCGGCAAATTTCCCTGAATAGAAGTTCAGCGGGAGAACGGACTGAACTCTTGGAACAAGTTGGATCTGCATGGCTTCGGGCGGTCTTGCGCAGCTTCTCCTCGCGGCTAGTCTGCTGGCATCGCATTGTGCACTCTCTATATACTCGTCTCTTATTCGTGTGGCAGCGGCGCACTAGACACTGGGAGGTAGAGACTGCACGCGTGTGTGTGCAGCGCAAGGGTATATTGCTCCTGGTTATTGAGTTTAGTCTTTTACGTGGTTATTTTGCGATTTTCGTACTTTCAAGATTTGAATTTCCCGCTCAAATTTACATAATCGAACAAAATGGCGTACGAGGAGGACAAAATGACCGCGAAGAGTTACACTCGAGTTGCAACTGGAAAGTGATTTCTCACCACCACTGAAAGTTCTCGAAACTATCAGAGCCTTTACCAAAGGACGTCCATTTCATCGCAGCCTCTCTCGCCAGCTCTCATTTAGTTCCTACTCGCAACCCAATAGTCCTCTCATCCTCCCAGGCACTCGTCCAGTCAGTTTTGTTCCTTCTCCCCTCCCTTTCTCTGTCCCCTTCTCACACTGTCCAGTCCGTTTTTTTTTAGTTTTGCTCGAGCTCTCGGTGTGTTTGCCCAGCGCAGTTCGTGCGTTTCTCCTCGGACGCATCTCGGTCCGGGTTTTGAGGCGACGGTGCGGGCGTCTCAATGAAATTGAAAAACTTCTGCAGTCAGCAGAGGCTGCAGGCGATAACCTCACGGCGGCGGCTGCCTCGAGCTCGCGGTGTCACAGTAGCGAAACTCGTCGCGTTTTAAGCTACGACTACGAGCTGTGTATGTGCAATTTCAGCTCTCACGACGCGCGAGCGCTTCTGTTCCAGTCGTGCGCAAACTCTCGCCTCTCTCTCGCCTCTCTCTCTCTTTCTCTCTCTAGCTCGCCTTTTCCTTTTCTAGTTCAGTTTGCCGTTGCTTCTTTTACTATTACTTCCTCGCCTGCTGCTATTACCGAACCTGGAGGGCATGCGACCAATGCGATTACGAGTCTCATCGGATACGCGTTTGAACGCTTTGATATATCGTCTACTAGAAAGTTCCGATAAAGAAGGTGATATTCGGAGTACTTTTCAGGATCTTGATGCTTCACTATGTACTGAATAACGTTTATCTAAAGTTATCATCAAGTACCATAGACTACTTCATATTATAATCTTTTTCCGAATAAAAGACATGGGAGCAAGAATGGATGCTGTGAATGGAATGTAAAAGATAGTCACACGTTCACCGCACTGGACGACTCTTCTCCAGCTTTCATCGAACTTGGATTACGCGAGCGAAGATCTGCGAAACGCGTGGCATCGGCCCCTCCATGAATATTTCAATGCCGTCACCGAGTTAAACCGACCAAAGCGCGCCACGTGCGTACGTCCGTCCAGCCGTCTCTGCGGCTACGTGTACGTGCGTGAAGGAAGTTTCGTGGGTTGATTCGTCGGGACTGATGGTGTACCCGGTCAGTGTGAAAATATCGCCCCAAAGATTGACGTTGATCATCAATGATTTGGCCAAATTGACAGCTGACGATTTTATTTTTAAACTATTCTTTTTATACTATACCTCTTTTAAAATATTAAGCGCTTTGGAATTGATTCAGAGCGTTGAACCCAGCCTACGCGCGTTTTCATGTTTGTAATATTTACTGCGTACACGTGTAAGTTCGTACAGATTCAGTGCGTGAGGCAAGTGCAAACGCAGCACTGTTCCATTGAAGAATAAAGCTCGCTTGAATAGCCTAACACATCGTCTCGTTGTTCTGCCAAGCGAGTGGCTGCTTTTTGTTGTTAAATGGAACAATATACGCTGGTTAACTGCGCTACCCGCCTACGTGAGCTAGTCTAGGCCAGCCGAGAATGTATAATACACGCGACGCCAATGTAAGAAAATCAACCTGCCTGAGTTTACCTATGGAATTTCGGTGCGGAATGTAAGAAAAACCAGAGTTGGGCGAAATTAGAGCTAGAATCGATGCGTGTGCAGTGCAGAGGCGTTAATGGAAGCATTATGTACACAACGCATATGTGAACGTCATTGGATAAGCCTAAGCGCATCCTATAATCCGTTGCCCATTCCCCGTGTGCCTTTATCAGTTAGAGGCAGACAGATAGAAATTCAAAGACAGAGCCTCCAAGCTTATGCGGAGTAGCTGCTCGCGGAGAGGGAGAGAGAGAGAGAGAGAGAGAGGATCAAGATATAGGTGGAGATAGCTGGATAGGCTTCTAGCCGAGCTCGAGAGTCTATAAATTAATTGATTGCAATTATGGGTACTCCGAATGCAGCAATTACTTTGGACTCAATTAACGATGCGCCTAGGGTTAACTCACGGCAATTTACCAAGACGAGAAGGGGCTGCCGCTGCTCTGCTCTAGGCAGCGCGGCAGTGGTGGCAGTCACAAAGCTGTGTGTGCGATGCTCTCTATCTCGATCGATCGATGCACTCTACATGTACGTATAGTATATGCACGCGTGCCACTGTTGCCGCTGCTGCTTTTGAGTGCGAGCACAGCACTGCTAGATCTAATCGACACGGCTTTGAGCCATCGTCTGGACCCACCGCTGTTGTGTGGCAGTCGTTCGATTTCGATGCCCGGCATTCAAATTGTTTTAATGCGTCCAGCTGCGGACTTTGCTTTGACCAACGCGTTACTTTAGTTACTCGCTGGATTGCTTGCGAGTATTGGATTTTTACGTAGACGCCACCTGGCGGTGGTTTGCGAGCTCGAAATTGCCGCTGGCAATTCATTAGCACGTACGTATGTGGCTTTCGTCGACCTGATTTATCGCTTCTATAGGTGATGGTAAAGAGAGAGACCCAGAAATCTTAATTGTAAGTCTAAAATTGCAACTTGGTATTTGTAAGCATTACCACTCCCCATTATATCAGCAAGATTTTTTTTAATGTTCCGCAGCTTAGAACGATAACGTGAATCATATATTGTTCATTTTTGGATGCATATATCAAATTAATTTTATCATCTCTACTAATAAAAAAACTCGTTTATGTTACAGGATTAAAAGGAAAAGGAACTAAAGATAATTTTAACCAAAAGCACTTTTTTGGTTAGAAACACATTTCCAAACATGTTTTCACGACACTCCAAAACTTACTATTACAAAGCTTCCTAAGAACGGAAGCAATACTAAGCTTTTAATAGTTTCCAATCGTTTCTTTATACAAAGTTCGGCGCACTAATACCCGCCTGACCTACTTCCTAAAGAGCGTAGAATAAAATATACTCACACGAAATATCTTACCGCGAGTCTAATATCCCCTATACCACAAGCCAAAACCTGAAAGAGCCCATTTAAGGCTCAACCCTTTACATCCCAACACGCTGACTCGAAAATATCTCTCAAGACCACTTCCCCCGAGTAGTGCCCCTTTCATTGCACTTTTTTTGTCTTTTATTTCATTATATTTTTTGTACAAGAGCGAAGCAAGAAGGAGATCTCCGAATAGCCCCGCTCGACTTTTCGCAGCTTAAGGCGACGGCGGCGGTGCGGGAGAGGCGCCCGGGCAAATCGTATAAAGCGATTGGCCGATTCAATTTTCTCCGCAAAAGTATAATAACGGTTATATGCTTGAAATAGGATATATCCCTTTCTTTACTCGCCTCTATCCGTGCGCAGCCCCTATTTGCGCATCCTTGAGACGCAGGGGAGAAGAGAGAGAGAGAGAGAGAGTAGAGGGTATATACATATATGAATATACATATACTTACATGCTTCGAGCGCGATTACGTTCCGAAGTAGTGCGTGTGTGGCGTAGGAATGGAATGCATGAATGCAACCTCGAATTTCGCTTACCTGCAACAGAATCAAGCGACAATGGTTTACATAAGATTATTTGTGGAAAACTTTTGATGTAGTGCATCGGATGAGAGCATATTATATTATGGATAAATTATATCCTTAAAAATAATGGTGGCTATACATATTCAACTTTAAAATTGGATGATAAGCAGTATTGAAATGATGCGTAATTAGTATTGGCTTCGCCGAATATCCAGATTACTCATCAAAATTTGCTTCGCAGCTTTAAGCACACTGAAACGAAGCTTCTAAGAACTTGCGGCCAAACTGAGCCGTCATCAGCCCCAAAACAAAGCCTCTTTTCTGCTCTCGCGCACGACACTCCGCATCTAGATTATGCATTACACGCGTAAACCAATTCGTAAAATCAACGTCTGCGTAGTAAGCGAGAGGAGCTGCTGCTATCGCACAAGTGTATACACAAACGATATGCATAGACAATGTAACTCGTCGAAATGAGAATTCCCGCTGCGTATACCGCGAGCATCAGCAGCATCGGGGGAGTTCATTTCGCTGAACGCGATTACCGTTCTACGTTGCGAGGATGAGAAAAATAAGAGGGAGGAAAAAGCAGACGTTGACTTGTTGGACTGCGGAAGAGTTTGTACTGATGCGCTGCGAATTCAAGCATTGAGGAGTTAGGCAACTTTTGGGGAAGTAAGTCGAAGTATGCGGTAGTGGAAAGTCTGAAGGCAGTTTCGCGATGCTCCACGCGACTTTTGTTGAATTATAATCTGTTGAACTAATTAGAAACTTCAGTTATTAGGTGAATAGTTATCATACGCATGTTATTCACGTCGATTAAGGAGACATGAGACTGTTCGCGAAACAAAGTTTTACATAATATGAAAACTTAAAAAATGTTAGCTAAACATTCATTTGATATTATTTGTTTATCGAGCTTTTCATTGTCGACAGTTATAAAAGCGTTCGGCAATCATGAAACAAAGTTGTATAAATTACAAAGTCGTGACTTTCCCAAAAAGCAATTATAGATAATTGACAGGTATATAAACTGCAACAGGACCATAAAAATTAAAGCGCCTCCCTAACGACCAATTGAATGCAGAACAATGAACGATTTAAACGCCGCATCCAGCTCGTGAAAGATAATTAAAAACTATTGTAGATTATTCCGGACGCATCCCTCCTACTGCGAATTCGCGAGGAACAGGTGTGTACTTTTCTCCCACTTACGCATTCAGAAGCAAGAGTTTTCGAAGCGTAATTATTAACTAATTCAGAGTTCCGCGGAAGGTCGTGAGCATAATGTAAAACTGCGCGGCGGCGCTGTAAAAAAAAATTGCACCGTAATCTGCGGCTTGCGATCGTAAAGCCAATAGCGTATTTTCCCTCACGCGCGCGCAAACACCTGTACACTGTCTTACGGAGCATCTATAGAGCGTCTAAAAAATGGCACGGCTCTGGGTCAACAGTGATCATTTTTATTCATCGTGTATTAGGGTTTTGTATTAGTGGTTAACAAGGCACAGGAGATCTACATTGGATATATAGTATTATTGTGCATAGCTCTAAAGGCAACACGGGACACAACAACAAACGCAAGATTTTTTCAGCTGCCGGTACCTCTTGAATTATTACCAGAGGCGTTATCAATCTCACAATAATGAACATTTGATGATTATCAATGATCAATGCAATTGCGCTGTCTCATTACTCTCTTGAACGCTATAAGCAGAGCAGCAGCTGAGTTGTTTTAGCTTGATTAGGATTATCGAGAGTATATCACTCTAAATGATGGCGCAAATTCAAATACATTTATAAAAGTAATCATCGCGTTTCTGATAGGTTTCCATTGAATATCGCTAACTGGAAGCTAATTCCAACGGATACATTTATCCATTAAACATGCTCATCGCCCATGTTTGGCTGGTAATCAATTTCTTTTCTGTGCGGCAATAACATTCGATACAAATTAATACGATATCGACGGCCAGAAACGCGCTAGCGTTTGACAAAAATCCTCGTAATATTCGTAATTCGCTCTCCCATCCAAAAGCCCCAACACTCGCGCGATACAGCTGACCAAAATCAGTTTACGACCGAATCACACTCGAATACACGCAAAGCCACGAGCAACAACAACAGCAACAACAGCGCAGCAGCAGCAGCGCCAAGGGAGATATCCTTCCGCATGAATAATCCTCTCGCAGAAAAATAGCCGACTCGTGCGCGCCATAACCCAATCCCTTGCGCGCAGTCGTAAAACACGCGGCGGCGGAGCATCAGGCGCTAGGAGGATGCACATGTCCTAAACGGCACCAGGTGCGAGAGCAAGACAGGTGCGTCGCCGCTCGGGGATTCACCTGCACGCGCGTCAAGCTGCCGTCGCGCGCAGCAATTCACCAGCTGGGACTGCCATATACGGCGGTGCTGTTCTTGTGCACAGTGTGTTATGGCAGCGGAGACACGTGCCGAGAGAGGAGGAAAAAATCAGGAGAGGATCGTGGTTGATTATGAGCTGGGTCGCCGTTGGGATTTTGGAATGACGATGCTGTGCTGTGAGGCTGAGTCGTTTGGCGAGGTGTATTATTTTCTTGAATTGGGGAGTCGTTGATTCGATTAATTTGACTTTCGTTTGGACTGGGAGACAACTGAACGAAGCGGACTGCACTAGTTCTATTCTAAAGAAGGTTTTGCTTGATACACTGATTCGATCGGCCAAAATCGATACAGTCGCATTTGGATGTAAATTACGATGATTATTTTGGTACTTTCTGATGTTCATTTCACGTGTCAGAATCGCACGCGATCAATCTATTGTATAAGTATGTCTTGTGAGTGTAAAATTATTTTTATAAAAACAGTTAAACCGTTTAGAAATCAATTTTGCTTATCGAGTTAAATTATGTAATTATAATATGACTATATCCGATACTTATAATTTCAATTGATTCATTAATTTATTATATTTTGCATATTAATAATAATAATTATTCAAATAAATAAACATATTCATTACAATTTAGATATAATTAAGCTTGTTAATTACTAATTATTAATAAACTATTGTGCAACATTACATAAGTTCTTGATTATGCTTATGCAACCAATAAATTATTAATGCTATTCCATAATTTCAAAATAAATCGCGACTCTGCAGCTCATTGATTGGCTAATTACGCGACGACACCTACACCAACTCTCTCTCTCTCTCTCTCTCTCTCTCTCTCTCTTAAGCAGTGAACCCTCGGAATCCTCCCCAATTACACAAGCTCCTTAAACGCTCAAAAAAAAAATAAAAATAAACAAACAAAAAATAACCCAAAGCCAACAACATCCTCTCGTCGCATCTGCGCACGATCAGGTATAAGAACGACTTTATCAACGCACTCGAAACTTCGTTCCGCACGCGCCACAAAGTGCCACAGTAGCCGCTCAACAAAACAAACGAGCGTCACGGCGACGACGACAAACCCGAGTAAGAGAGAGAGAGAGAGAGAGAGGACGGAAGCCAGTAACTCGATCCACGGATGTCGTGGCCGGGTCAAAGAGAAAGGCTTATGGCGTTAAGACGGGGCTCTCTATATACCCGGCGACTTGTCTTCTTCTACGGAAGAGCATTCAATTTTAAACAACACCTGTAGCATTCGAGCTCCGCACGCGTCTGCAGTCTTCCCTCGGCTTCTTCCTCTTCTTCTTATTTGGTCGAGCGACTCATATTTACCGAGCTGAAGGTGCGCACTGCCGGAGGGGGGGGGGGAGCTGCGCAGGTGATCTTCTCTGAGTAGGTTTGTCGAGCTCGTTTGCTTGGATATGCGCGTTAGGGGAAGTTTAATCTTATTACAGAGCTATGACGTCGAAGTATATATATATATATATATATATATATATATATTTCGTGAAGCTTCAATAGCCAGAGCAACTGCGCTTCGGCAAAACTTATATCCATCATCGTCGTCGAAGTCAAAATTGTATGTAGCCCAACTTTCGAAAGCACTTCGCGTGTATTAAATTTCTTCGAAAAACCGAGGGCAATCTTATTATTAAATATGTATATATGTGATAATGGTATAAAAAATTGGAGGCGGTAAACATCCGGTTTTATAACACTACTGCCCCGAATAATTTTGCGTAATTGCTTTGAAACGAGCTTACGGATTAAAAACTTTGCATCCCTTTTTCCGGGATGTCAAAAGATGAGCGCGCGAACTTTATTTAATGAATGTACAGTCGCGGAACAGCCTCTGCGTATATTCGTTTTCGAGCTCATTTTATAATTTAGGTAAGTACTGCGCAGACAACTCTAAACTGGCAATTAAATTTGTTACAAGAAATGTTTAATAATACCAGGAGATAACGCGGATGATTCAGTTCAAAAGGATTCGCATTCAATGGAGAGTTCGAAACTTTCAAGTGTGCTGAAATAACGAACATTAATTTTCCTTTAATCAAATTAGCGACGATCTGCTGCCTAGTTCACTTTTTCTCACATAAAATTAACATTCAACATGCTGAATCTTGACCTAAATTTTCTCGCACTAATATACTATTCGATGAAACAAGCTATTACATCGAGCGAAAAAATAAACAGTGCAAGGTATGGGGCAGATATTTTTCTTTCAAAAGAGCATTTACAACGCGGATGAGAGACACGACTAGTGTCGATCAAGGCAGTGGCACACCGAGCTTTGTGAAAAATGTCAAAGCCCCAGTCGGTTACCATAAAGCAATCGACGCCTATCGTCATTCCGCTCGTAACAGACTGCAGGTCTCTTTCATACGTAAAGTGGCACGATCAAACGCGCCATTCAACTGCAGCCGGCATATCATCGGCTAGAGGCATCAGGTACTCCTGTACAACATACCGGCCACTCAACTCGCGCGCGGGATAAGAATTCTCTCGCGATGTCTTTTTTCCCGATTACTTATTCGCCTTGATTTAAGTGGGTCAAGTGGGCACTCTACCCCTTTTTTGACTATGCGCGCGAGATTGAAAGTTCGGCAGAGGCTGATGGGCTTTGGAAGTGGGCTACGCGAGTGGATGGTATTAGCGTGGGAGTGATTTCACGAGTGCGCACACCGAGAGTAAATAAAAATCTTTCGAGAGGGGGTTTGTTAATGGCCCGGCGACTGATCTAGGGGTTATCGAAAGTTTCTGGGGCGTAAAAAATAAAGCCGCGAATTCCCAAGCGACAACTGTACACGACATTCGTTTATTTAACACTCTGCGTTGCAATGAAAGAAAAATAAGCGTATAACTCTCCGCAACGGGGTGGGGGCTGTATTATACACACACGCGACGACTATCCTCGGGCCATTTAACGGCGGCTCGCAGAAGTCGAGCGCCGAGAGCTATATATGCATTATATAGCCACCTCCAGTATGAGCGAATTCGCTCTCGAACTTACTATACCTATACATATACACATAGCCTACTACTGGCGTTTATACATATAACAAGCGGACGAGGAAGTCACCGGAACGGAGGGCTATGATAATACCGTCGCAAGCGAAGAAGAAGAAGCGGGGCGCGAACTGCGCGGACGTTTATGAACTATGCGCATGGATATAAGTATATGCAGAGGCAAGGAGGAGCTACTCCGGCGAAAAGTCGAGTCGAGAAGAAACTCGCTCGCCATGGCCCGAAGGCCTACTTAGGCCGAACTTCTGTCCTCTCTCCCTCTCTCTCTCTCTTCTCTCTCTAAACCAGCTGGGCTCAAGAAGTGTATTATATACTCGTATTTATGAAGTTCGCAAGAGAGAACGTCGCGATATTCGCAAGTTTTCACCCGGACGAGCTACTGGCTCCTATGTGTGAGTGCGTGTATGATACATATACATAGAGTTTACACGATTTCTCGACGGCCTTTCAGAGAGTCGGCGCCACTTTGGGAGGCATAATAACGTCGACGAGCCGCGTCGTCGTCGTCGTCGTCGTCTTGAATTTGCTGGGATTTACATGTCTGATAGAGGCTGCCGCTGGATTTCGGCGCGCGCTTTGCTCCCTCCCGGCAGAACCGCTTGCTTTTACGCTCTCGCGCACTTCTGCAGAAAGAATGACAAGTAGTTGCTTTCCAGTTGGATTGTACGCGTGGAGTGTACCAAATTTTACACACTCTTCGGAGGCATTGTATAGAGCAATACTCCGTTGTCTCTAAAAAAGTGAACACTTTCGCGCGGAAGTAATCCTTTGAACAATATATATTCCACTGTTTTATTTAAACAATACGCGCATTGTATTGCAAATTAATAATGCATAAAAATACCTTCTCCGAAATTCGCTTTTAAAGCGGACCTATGGAAACGTATATTAATGCCTGTGCGCATTGTAAAAGCCTGAATAATGCGCAAAATATCTTTTAAAAATCAGGCGTTTTTGCATCTAATACATTAAAATATGAATATACGATTTTCCCTCGCAAATATTCTCTCGTCGTACATATACATATAAAAAAAGGAAAATCCAGGAAAAACTCACCATCTGCTCGATTATTGGCGAACACTTGTGTGTTCAAGCGCATACATCCCAAAAAGTAATATATGAATTACCATATAGCCGCGGCAAAAGTGCTCCGCAGCTATTTAATTTGAAACTGACGCAGCGCGTTGGCCTCGAGTTATGCCGTCGTCGCTCGAAGAAACCGGTGCATATTTTTCCGCGAGTAAGCTGAAGTAGCAGCAGCAGCAGCAGCATCGTTGACCCAACTAATCGAATACGGAAAGCTCGAGCTTACCACGGCAAAGTTCCCGACGAAAACTTGCCCCGGAAGTTGGCCCCGTCGGGCTACTCGGCGTCGAACTATTCCCTAAGACTTCCTCCCTTCGCCTCTATAGGATTTGCCTATATAGGCAGCAGCTCCGGGCGAACGTGTGTAACAATAAAGAGACGTACGCCGCCGCGAGAAAAGCTTCTTCCCGGAGGGGAGAAAGCAAACAGACGGAATCGATGACTCGTCGCGCGGCTTTTTCATCAAAATAATTGACTCGTCACATAAGTGCATTACCAGATGACTCTATGAAATTATGGCCTGCAAGGAAGCGTCTTCGAGAAGAGAGAATAAAAACAAAATGGAAAATGAGCCTTCGGTGATAAAAAAGTTAAAAGCAGGCCTGCGTCAGTCCGAGCATAATGCGGAATATCCGGATCAAACTTTACGTCCGACGCTTAGCTTTCGCGTGTATGTGTATATATATATTCATTAAGTCTCCGCCGGTAAAGAGCGATGCCTCCATCGAGCCGCGCTTTGCGGCCTGTCAAGGGCAAAAAGACGCGGTAATACAGCTTCAAAGTTTTCTCTCTCTTTCTCTCTCTCTTTCCGTATGAGCGCAGCCTTTGAAGAGAAGAGCCCGCGCTTTTTATTTATATTACGAGTTTTGCATTTTTTAGGGGGCAAGTTTTAGCGAGAGACGAGAGAGAGAGAGAGAGAGAGAGAGAGAGAGAGAGAGAGAGAGAGAGAGAGACGAGAGAGAGAGAGCCGGCGAATTATATGGTATTGCGGAGGATTTCAAATTTCAGCCGATGTATGCGCGCTCGCGGCTTCGGGCCATTGATGCGTGCGGTTTGATGGAAAATTTTAGCGCGGGGTATTGAAACGTCAATTATGGATTTACATTAGCATTATGGTGATGTTGCGTTATACGCGTAATACCGTCATTAATGTATAAATGCATTACGGCTGTCGAGTAGTCATCGTCGCTCGTATTACATTTTGTATTTTCGAATTTCGATACGTAACATTGTTAATTTTTCCTCTCGATTCAATCCACCTTGCGAGGTGAAAAATTTCTCGTTAAATTCCTCTTTACGAGAGCGAAATTTTTCAAAAGTTTTAATCCACTTTTCCACGTTCTCCTCCGCGAATCGCCGATGATGCAGCCGCGTGCGCTGCGCTGCTCTTGTAATAAAACCCTCATTACACGAGCGGTTCATCTTCTTGCTCGCAGTCGCTCCATCAGATTCTTTGTTGAGAGCTAGCCGAAACTCTCCCTTTTTTCATACAGCCATCCGATACGTGCGAGTGTTTTATATTCTTCTCGACGAGGTAATTTAAAATCGATTTTCGTAACCGTTCCGCGAGTTTTCGAGCGCTGCCCTTTTTTCCAGCGCAATTTATTTTCATCTCCCAGCGGCAGCGCGAAAAATCTCAAATTTCTCTATATAGCACACTGCACCGCATTTTCGAGGTACCCGCTCGTTTTTATGTACGGCCCATCAAATTTCTAATCTCCGAGCGCACACACGCCGTATATAGACGCTCTGTCGCTCTCCGAGGTCCGGCAGCGAGAAAATATGTTCGATGCGGTGGAATCGTGCACGCTCTTAATCGTCGATGTATTTCGCGATCCCAACTTCGGCACGTACAGTCCATTTAGCTGCCAAAGCCTTGTCCGCGCGTGGCAGCTGCGCGTTTTGAAGCCGCTTCTGAGGGGGAATTCATAGCGAACTGAAGATTTCATTGGGCTTGGAGATCCATTTGCACGCGTGCTTTATTCAATATACCGAATTGATGTTGCTATGAATTTTCATTTTTAGAATCTTGAATAGATAATATTTTCCAGTTTACGGTCAGTATGAAGAGAGAGAATGTATTGTATACTACATACGGGTATACTTGTTGGGGTTTGGATATAAGTCCTTTGTAGGAATTCAAATATTCTTTTGAGAAATTTTTCGCGAAACTACGGGATAGAAGGAAAATATACTTTTGAATTTCCAGGAGAGAATAATAATAAATATATGACACACCATTCATCTCCGTTTCCAATTCAGCAGCTTTGTTATTCCCGCATTCATATAGATTAACGTTGCCTGAGCATTTAATTTACACAGACTTTTTCACGTACGCTTATCTACCTCTCATCCGAATAACGAAGAGGCAGCTTGCAGTAGTCGTTGGACCTACACACTCCTATAAGCTGTCCAGAAAACAATAAATACAATATTCAACGATAATCGTCTCTCCTTAACATACCCCGCCGCGAAACACCGTAGCAGATAAATACGCTGCGTGTATATATCCTTATCAGCCCAGCCATATAATAATATTATAATCTCGTTTTTCGCAAACAGCCACACGCCTGCATCGTTACATTTCAGCGGCGCGTCGGGATAGACGTGCACGTCGCGATGTCAGGAAAAAAGGCGTATATATACAGTGGACACAGCGTAAATCAAGAACCGGATCGCGCGAGCGGCCGATCGTCCAGGAAGAAGACGCGCTCGCTAGCGCTAATTCGTACTTGGCTAGAGCATGAGCGATCGCTTCTAACGGGCTTCGCTCTTTACATACCGATCCAAGGAGAGGAATCCCCTCCCGCCAAGAGAGATATCGATGATATATCGAGGATCGCGGAAGCGCCGCCGGAGAGGACGGTTATACGCGCGAGATTATCGTGTATATATAATGTACGTATACGGAGTGCGCGCGACCTTGGGGCGAGGAATATCGCGGCGGCACGAGGCTCTTGTAAATTAATCGAGGTGCAATTTATTTCTTACTCAGAGGCGCAGCAGCTCCGGGAGAAAAACACAGAGCCGTCCGATCGCAGATATGAGCTTTTCGAGTTTTAGAAAATTGCAGGTTCTTTTTGGCCTCGACGTGTATGCGCGCGCGGTGCGCTTAAATGCGGATGACTTAATGAGGTATAATATATATATATATATACATACACTTTGGGAATTAATCATACGACGCGGAGCTTGAGTATCTCACTTTGATGTATCTCGTGCTTTTGTTTGCTCTTTCGGTACGTTATGTAAGACAAATTTGCTAATTTCCGGGTACGCGATATGTGAGACGAGGAGTCGACGCTGCTGCACTCGTATACGAATTAATCCGCGAGCAATTTACTTCTCGCTCAGGAATTTCGCGCGCGCGCGCGCGCGTGGCGGCGGAGAGCCGGATCGGTTTTTAACGCTTTAATACAGGCATCATCAGCGTTATTAAACTGATGTGATGTTAATTACAGGACATTAATTTAGAGCGAGTTGTGCAAAAAGATGAGGCTCTCTTGCGCAAAGAAGATCGTCGGTAACGGGGAAAAACACTCGAGTCGTCTGGCTGGGAGATTAAATGTGTCTCGAAAATGGACGCGACTGCATTGCTTTGACGGAGACTTTAATCAGAATAAATATCAGTGCGCAGTTGATTACATATTTTATAGCCGTCTTCTCGTCGTTGCGACGACACTATTTATATAGCTCTGATTATCATTCGACGCTGTGTTCTTTTTGAGCTTCCAGGATTTTTGTTGATAATCAAAAACCTGTAAGTATAATCTGTCTAAGAGCATATATTTACATTTTCGAGAACTGGCGTTATGCCGATAAGCAAACAAAAGAGCTTTTATTTTTCAATTACCTAATGAAGTATCTCAATAGTAATAACAAAGTGCTTTCCGCTAAACTAACGTAATTTGTTTAACCAACCCTAATTGTATTCTTTTCATTGTTACCCTTTCTCTATAAAATTTCAGTTATAGAATTCCAACCCTCAAAAATCATTTTATATATCTTTGCCATAATTTTTAGCATATTCTGCCCACACACCAACGTCATTTAACAATCACATATATACTCTGACCAATGAACATAAAATTAAGCATATATCGCAGCCATATTAGCCTGAATTTCCTTCCAGAGCAGTCTCTTCAGATGCGCACACGCGTATATATAGACCCACATCGTCGAGAGAGAGGGGGGGGGGGGGGGGGGGGGGGGAGAAACGGGGTAAACACAAGTGCTTTCAGTGCAATTAAGCCAATCCTTCTCTCATCTCTCCGGCTGCAGTGTACTAGTCGCGTCTTTCCCATATACATACATATATATCTATATATACTGCAAGAGAGCGAGAGCGAATGCAAACACGGTCGGAGGCAAACACACAGATGCCGAGAGTAGAAGCAGCAGCAGCAGCAGCAGCAGAGAGAACTGCATGCATAGACAAAGAGCTAATTCTCCGCGAGAGACGAAGCCGATGCGTCATCGAGCAATCCGACGAAATCCGAAGGCATCGCAGCAGCAGCAGCAGCAGCAGCAGCAGCAGAGGATCACTGAACTCAGAGCGACATGTGTGCGTGCCGATGGATTATCGGAAGCAGAAGCTTATCCGAGAACTGGGCCACCACGTCCAAGTCCAGAGGAGGATTTAGCGAATTTTCTCGTGGCTGAATACTGTGTGCGTGTGCTCCTTACTGGTGCAGCATGTATATATGTATATGACTGTCGCGCGAGGATTTCCGGCTGCGGCTGTCTATTAAATCCGATGCGCATAAGGGAACGACGCGACGGCCTCCGTGTATATTACATACGCATGCGTATGACTTCGAGTTTGCAAGGATGAATGGTTTTGATGCAGAGGCACTTGATCACAAGCCTTTGAAGTGGAGGACTTTGATTTCAGTGCTATGCGTTGGCTTTCGTCTTCGATCGGTTCTTGCGATTTTCGGATACCTATCCTGACTTACGATCAGTTGTATCAACTCGATCACACGTGCCTGAGATTTTTGCAGGAGCGAAGATCGATCGATAAAAAGCCGAGGGTGACGAGTCCCGGAAATCCCGCAATAATTGTGCGAGACACCCGATTAATCGGATCCTTCTAAAGGGCGAATTCTCGCAGTAAGGAGAACCGAGGAATGAAATGACGTAGTCGGGACGAAACGATAAAGCTCTCTTTATCGCCTCAGAGCTTGCGGGTCTTTTTCATTGAGCTAATTTCGACCTGCTAATTGTGAGGTAGTATGGATGTGCGTATATAAACGACCAGTAAGAACTATATACATTCTCGGATTTCCGTTATACCGACGCAATTACGTGCGACGAGCGATAAACGTTATCGAACTGTCCTAGTTTACTACGCAAAAAAGTAATCTCTATTTCATCTCCATAAAGCACTTTCCCATAATCCCAGCCCATCCCACCTGCGTTATTTTCCCCGATAACCTCATCAAGCCTGCACACGCTCTATCCCTTAACTTCCATCGCTCGACGTTCCGCGCGTTGTTTCCGTCACGTAGCCTCGCTGCGGGGGTGGTATCGAAATTCCGGCGGCTCGCCGAGCGCCGGAAAGCTCGCATAAACCATCGTTATATGCCAAATTTGAAATGTCTCGTGCGCGCGACATTTTTTTTCCACCCCCATATTTAAGTGACACCATGCGAGAGCTGTTGGAAGTTCAAGTGGCCGGAACACGATTGTTGATTAAACAACGACCGGAGCGGCTGAAGTTTTTCCGAGGACTCTTGAAGCTCGCTCGGTGTTGTCGATTTTGTAGCGAATGTTCGAGAGAGTGTCTTGTTTCGCGATGATGGAGTAGGATTTCCAATTTTGATCATCTCGAGGAGTCTCATCCAGAGCTTTTTGTTCAAATCGATCCTTGCCGCATGTGACAAAAAAGCTCTGAATCCAAGCTGGTGGTAAAAAGCCGTCGAACGAGATTAAAAGACAAAGCCGGTCGGCGGGGATAAAAGACGAGCGCCGCGGCGGCGGCGACAGAGCTCCGAGAGTATAAGAAAAGTATGGATATAAGAGGAGCGAATTACCGAAGTAGTCGCGACCGCAGCAGCAGCAGCAGCAGCAACGGCGGCGTCCCGATAAGCTCTCCTCCTGCGGAGCCATCGGAGGGTTGGTTTTGGCAGGCTCGGCCGCTCCTCTCAATTCCGTCATATTGGCGCGAATAGCGCGAGACGAGGAGGTAATCTGCATATTGATCTCGAGGAGGGATGGCATCTTGGGAGCCTCCGCATCTACTCTAAAGGCGTCGTCAAGGGAGAGAGAGAGAGAGATAGAGAGGAGGTTTGGCAAGCAGCCCGTGTATATATATATACACAGCGCCAGCGTCGAGAGAGAAAATGGAATATGTAAAAATGCCCGAGACTCGCGGCGACGACGACGACGACGACGACGAGGTCGAAATGAAGGCAGGAGGGAAGAAAAGGCGTGACTAATGGCTGAATAAAGTGACGAGAGTGTCGCAGAGAGAGAGAGAGAGAGAGAGAGAGAGAGAGAGGGAGATGCTTCGTAGAGTATGCTATGCGCGGCACTTTTTTATTGGACGTATTATTGTCTTGTCCCTCGAGTGAGATTTATTGGATGGGGAGTATTAATTGGACGTGATAATTGTATTAGACCACTTTAGCTGGAAATCGTTGAGCAAAAGTATCAAGTTGCGCACGCGAAGGAAAAGCCAAAACGTTTATAAAGTAATCGTAGCGGCTTTCTCCCGCGCATTGTTCCCGTCGTCGGCATATATATAACTGCAGTCGGTATATAGATCCTATCTCTCCCTCCTCTCTCCCTCTTTCATTCCATGGAAATGTTGTCAAACGCCCGCTGAATTACCCACTTCGACGTTAAACTGTTACGCGAACTACCGGCCGCAGCAGCAGCAGCAGCACAATAGGCGACTGGTAAATTCTCACGTGCATATAGCCAGTAGCGCTGCAATCGGCTCGCGGTAGTTCTTGATTCTCGTTGTCTCGAGACCTCCTTATAACCCTGGCGACGTGTATTATACATCCATAGAGAGCGAGTCCTATACGTATATAGAGAGGCTGGAATGGACTGCGCAGCGGCCATTTTGAATTATGACCGAGGAGGGACTCGCGTATAGTTGTGTGCCTCATATAATGGGCAGGTCCTGTAATATACAACGGCTAAGTGAATTGAGGGATTTGATGAGCTTTTGTTCTCGACGATCGGCGAGGATGAGCGAGGAGGATCTTGAATCCAAGAGAGAGAGAGAGAGAGAGAGAGAGAGAGGACGTCTCTGTTCAAGGGGATGATGCAGCTGCCTGTGCCGTTGTTTGCTTTGATTTCGGATGTAAGCGATTTGTCTGCGGGGAATTACTGTTGCGCCGGCGAGCCTTCACCTTTGAGGCGGACTTCAGTTATATACAATTCAGCCGCACACACATACACACACAACCTCGCGTTGCATAAGCTATATTTCGAAGAGGATTTTTTCGTTACGACGAGTTCTGACAAAGCGAATATATTGATTATATACTCGTCGGTATAAGCTTCCTTTCAGACGCGAGTATATATATATATTTTTTTTCTCTTATCGTCGCTCGTCTCGCTCCGCCGGCAAACGATTTCACCTGACAAATATGAAATCCCTGGAAGGCCCGGAGTACGACGACTATACGCGTACGCGCTATACACACTGTACAGAGAGAAAGTCGAGTCCAATTTTTCCGACGGATCCGTTCGCCGGTATATATTTCTCCTGAGATTGCCGTTGCCGTCTGAATCCAGGCGAAATTCCCTGGCGTAGTCGGTCGAGTTCCCTTCGCGGACGACCCTTTCAAAAAGCTCTCTCTCTCTCACTCTTCGAGATCCCCCTTTATTTAGCATCGTAACCGGGAAGTTGGTCTCTCGTCTCTCTCCCTTTCTTTATATATCTATACCTGCGTGCGCAGCTCGAGTATTAGGTGTACAATGGGAGAGCCGGCAACTTGTGTTTTTTGCGCCGCTCAATTTTAAGCTCGATTGACTTCGATTTTGCGAATCCATTGCACTTGAATTGTGCAGATGCGCGGCCCACTGCTCCCATCCCTTCTGATCGATGCTTCGGAATCGGCGCAGCTATATTTTTTTGCCTGCAACAGTAGTTTCTGCTTCGCGGCAATTAAATTTCAGTTGATGCGCCGGAATTCGGCTTTGCTAACTTTGCGTCGGAGCAAACCGGGGGTATATAATAATAAAGCGGAACAGTTTGTTTTCGCAACACCGCCGGAAGCTTCGGTTAGTTGCATTAGCGCTCATTTGTTATATACGTATACAGAAGAATAACTTTCGCATGTACAGTACCCTCGCGAGTTTTCCGAATTAATAGAATTAAACCGCGCGCGAAACTGAACCTTTTAACGTTGCGAAAATCGTACAACCGCAATATTCGAAATTGCAATTTCGCATATAGCCTTCTCGCCGACAACAATGACGCAAAATCAAAATATTCCAGCCGTAACATCGCCCCTGGAATTTTTCTCGTCCACTCGAGACTCATTTCCATAATTCCAGTATAGCAAGCGATCACCGCTGCGTTTTGCGCATCGAAATAGTCGAAAAAAAAATGGACACGAGGCGCAAAGAGTCAAAAGCGCGTAAACGCTTTGTCCGCGCTCGTTCGCGCGACCTTTCGATTGCCCGTTTCGATCCTGATGATTAATTCAGCGAGCGCTTGCAGCATCAAACACCCGCGGCAAAGGCAGGCGCCGCATAATTGCACGGCGGCATTATGAAAATTCCTCGTTTTTGCGCCGCGTCGCCGGCACAAAGGCTTATTGCGCCGGCCGCCGAACAGCCGTAAAATCAGGATTCAATTATAGGCCGATTTATAATATCTCGCGCGAGCGATCGACGCGCCGCCGCTCGGAAAATACGATTACAACGCGCGAGAGCGCGAGGAATGCGCGAATTAATTTATGCTCGCACGCTCGTCGGCGACGCGTGTAAAACATATAATATTTACTCGTGTTATCGGCACCAGACGTCCAATTGGATTTTAGCTCGATAGCGCGTCGACTTTATTCTCGGACACGCGTTTATCGATATTGTAAGAATTTTACGCGTGGCTCGTCATTCTTGATGCATTTTGATACATCACCTCCGTTTGAAGAGTTATGGTGGGATGTTGGGAATACTTCAAGGACACAGTTTGATTCATAATGCTCCAATGTATATAGTTTGATAACATCTGATCTTATATATTGTAAATAGCTTTATTTCGATACTTATAATTTTAAGAAAAACTGACATTTGGCTGGATTCTACTATTCGTGTGTACATGTAACATTCCAGCGCTAAAATCACATATATATAAAATAGACGCACTAAAGATCGAAAACACTGTGAAGAGCGTCATACCGCGACGTGTCAAATAAAATTCGAGCGCTGTCGCTATTGTATGTCGCGTGTGCCGTCGAAATCCGTTATACGCACCCGGCGACAATAATCCAAGCGTACACATGCGAGCTGGGTTGGCCAAAAATCTCTGTAAAATCCGAAATTAATTACAAAACGAGCCTCGCCCTCTTCCGCCCGATAAAGTCATCTCGCGGAGCCACCAGCTTAATAGGGATGTCGAAACTGCGCTGCAGCAGCAGCAGCAGCAGCGGTGTATACATGCGCACACACCTGTTAGTTCGCGGGCTTTAATGCCAGCGACATTTTCGCGAACTGCGCTTTTTGTTTTGACGGCGATATTAATTCGTTTTTAACCCCGTTTTATAAGCTCTACCGGCTGGACATTCCCGAGGGATCGGCGTCATTTTCGCCTCTCGACCCACGTTGCCATCCGTTGCGTGTAGAGTAAATTACGCTGTATTGCTGCTATTGCAAATGAGCGCGGACCTGTAACTGTGTGAGCGAATTTTATTGACTTTCATTTTTACGGTGACATCGTACGATAACGTGGATGCTTTATAAAAATCGTTGCTTTAGTGCATATGCAAAGGACGTAAGCACATGCTATTTTTGTCCGCTTTAGCAAAGCTCAGATTTCCAACTATAACGTTTGCATATTTGATTCTATTCGTACTTGATTATTATACATATTTGGTTTCAATATCATTGACGTGATTTCGGCAATATCGCTAACGCTGCTAGAAATGTAAACATAGCTATATATAGGTGAGTATATACGCAAGAGAATAATCTCGCCGTCCGCATGTCTAATATAGCTCGAAAACTAGAAGAATAATCGAGTCGAGGAATAAAGTCCGACAGGAAAGAAAGAAACGAGCGTAAAACGCACAAAGCCTCTACATACTTCCACTTTCGCGGCCTCGGATAATTAAACGGTGTATGTACAGCCGTTCTTCGAGCTCTGCACGCATGTGATATACACACACACAGCTCGCCCTTTACCAGTCCGCGAAATTAGCCGACGCGTGAGAAACGACACGACGCCGGAAATGCATCGCACTTCTGCCTGCGGCCACTACTCCCTCTTCTTCTGTGTATACTGACACGTTCGTTAACGGTGGCGAGGAGTGTTTCTTCGTGTAGCATAGCTGTATCATGACGTTTCTTTCCCGCCAGGGCTGTCGTTGTTGACGTCGTCGATTGTTTAGCATGTGGAATTAAGGATTGATATATAGTCTGCGCAAAAATAACCAGCGTCGAGCTGCGTCAAATCGAATCGCGCGGTGTCGCAACGACGGCAAAAAAAATCGCCATTAAATAAAAACAAATGTATACAACCAAACATAGAGCGCGCGACAGAGAGCCTCGAGCCGTCGCATCGCTGGAAAAAAATAATTGCCGCTCGCGCCTCCTCCTCGTTGTTACGAGTGCGCGCACACATCGCGAGCGACGAAAAAAAAAACAACAAGAGCGCGTGCGTGCGCGAAAATGGAAAAACCGCGGGTCGTAAACCTCCCCGAGGGCGGTTCGACAAACTCTCTCTCCCGCCCCCGCGTTAGTACTCGAAACGCGTACATATACGAACGCTATAAAGCTCGCGCTTCGTTATTAACTTGGATCGCGTGCTCGAGATATGTAAATGGCATATCGCGCGAGAGCGTTCGCTCTCCGCACGCGTGCAGTATATATATATATATATGCGCGTGTAAATACAGCGCGCGCGCGGGAGGAGAGGAAGTCGGAGAGCCGCGAACGTGAGAAGGAGGATATTAGGATGCGGCGAGAAAGCTCGTTACGCCGTAGCGAGTGCGCGACGCGTTTCCTCTTTCTTATTGCGGAATAGAGTAGGCGCTGGAAATTGCCTGTAAATGGCGAGAGAAACGCCGCGAGTCTACTGTAATTGACAGGGTTCTTCGGACAGTTTCATGGCTCGATTGATGGGAACGCCGGGATGAGCGAATGAGTTATTGTTCGGCTGATGGCCGATATTGCGGACGTGATTGTTGCTAATGTGTATCGTTCGACAGATTTCATGGAAATTAGATTACATGCGCGCGTGTATATGTAGGCTGTAGAGCCGATACAATAAATGGTATGTATAGCGAATGTTCACGGGGGAATGTTTATGCCTGAGTGGAAAATATTGTTCGTTTCGCTTTTCTCCGTATAACAATATATGTATCGCGCGAGCGTTATATTCAACCGCGTCGAAGATTATCCTTCCTTTTTGCAGTTTCGCGTTGGAAAAAAAAGAGAATATCGAGTGAGAGGGAAAATATTACGTGTGCACGGGGAAGTTTTAACGTAATTAACGTACTCGAAAAAACCGTATATTTTTTTTCGATAAGATCGAATATACCTCGAAAAATTTGTTCATAGTTTGACTTTGTTGATGAATCGAACGTATTTTATCGACATCCGCTATGGAGGCTGTGGAGAAAATGAGGGATTTACAAATTGCATCCACATCGTCTCCGTTAGGATTATTTACCTCAGAGGTTTTCGTTCGACTTTCGACATTGCGTAACTCTTCCTCGGATTTCATCGTGGAACCTCCATAGAAGTAACTCCACCAACAACTCGAACCGTAAACCGCACCAGACAAATTTCCCTAAAAAAAACTGCGAAAAGCGCGTAAATCTCCGTATCACGTTAAACTAGCGCAAAAAAGCTGCGGCTGCAAAAAAAAACTGGGATTTCGTTCTTCGGAAAGCTCCTCTTTCATGCGCACATTTGAAAGCTGATAGCCTCATATATAAAAATCCGCGGCGCGCGCGCGTGCGCACGCCTCATATAACAAAAACGCTCGGCGGCGCGAACCATAAAGCCTGTTCACGTATGTATGTATATAGTCGGTTTCGCGGCTGCGTCATGTATATCGCTGTATACGCGGGTATATTTTCGCCTCGCGAGTTTGTCGAGTTTTACGAGGCTGCGCGTTTTTCCATTTCCAGCATCACGTGCCCGAAATTCGTGTCGTCTGACGTACGATTCGCTCGATGGAGATTGATGCAGTTCGACTGTGCGCTGGAGCTTTTCGTTCTACTCGAGATTAATTTATGATCAAGGGGATCTTGCGCGTAAGCGACTGGATTTCCGCGTGAACGTTAGCTTCGCGAGTGAATTATTAAAAATAGATCGGATGTGGCGATAAGCTGTGTATACGTATGGCATTTTTAATGAAAAGTGCGTGATTGGTTATCTAAGTGATCTGGTCGTTTAATCAAGTCAAGCCTTGAATATATGCCATAACGAACGTTTATATTACAATAAAGCTTCATTGACATTCGATCGCCTATGCATCGAAGCGTATTTTTTGACACGCGCGAATTTCAATTCACCGTACACGAGCTTTTTCAGCTTAGCGCGTGCGAAATCAAATATAGCAGATGAAAGCTCGAATCCAAGGTACACACGGCCTGGAAACAGCCGCATCCCCATGAGCGCATTCTCAGAAAAGTAGGCGACGCACTAGCGGCTAAAAGACAGACATTAAGCCCTTGCAGCTTCGCAAACTGCAATTTTGTACCGCGCACGCATGCGACACGCTGTGCAAGGGGGCTGTCAAAGAAAGCTCTGTCCTCAGTCACGCACTTTAGCGCTTATTTCGCGACGGTTTTCTCCCTGGGAGAGAACATCTCGGTCTATACTGTGAACGGGCTGCTTTTGTCGCGAGCTATAGAGACTCATTCGCGGAAAAGCTTTGCACGAAGCTATAGCTATAAACGTGTATTATTAGACGAGTATAGAAGGAGACTTCCGTTATCAATTCGAGTAAAATTGCCGTGTCGTCGCGAAATTTCAAATTTCGATGCCGCACGCATATTTTCGAGAAGAACAGAACTTTTTGAAATTCCAGCAGGTACTTTATTGTGTTTGAAAATCTGGATGATGTATTAATTCATCGAATTATTATAATTACAGCCCCAGCCGTCGCATCAGCGAGTCTGAAGCAGAAGCCCAAAGAACTGCCTGATTATAAGATAAATCGGACGACTCGACTGTGTGCTTATCAGCTCAGCGTATATAGCTAACAAGCGCTTACATCATCACTTCCCTTAATCATTCCGCAAACGACTCCCTCTTTGCCTTCTCGTATATACTGCTGCTTCGTTCCCATTTCCCATGGGCGCCTTTGCACGCGCGCGAGTATATACTTTGTCGCGCCATCTCGCGTAATAATTGCGCGGCGGCGACGGAGGTGGAAGGTCGACGCGCCCTGTATATATACTCGTGTCATTTCTGTATATAGAGACCTTCTGTGCATCGGGAGAGCGGACGCGAGGTGTTTGCACTCGCAATAATCAGTGTGCGTGGTGCAAACCTTGCCCTTCTCGCTATCCGAGCATCGCTTGTTGTTCTTCCATACTTATATTCTTATTGTGTTGGCTTTGTCGGTGAAAATGCGGCTTATGAGAAACGCAGCCGTGCACTTTGCGCGGGAGGATGTAACGATGGTTTTTTAAATAAGTTTTGTCGTGCGAACTTACGTCAGCGCGAACGCGAGCGTATCACTCGAATGGAATGTACGATGAATTCAATTTATAGTCTGATATTTTATATTTTTATATCTCGTTATATAAAAACATTGAGAACACTGGTACCGTAATCCAATATCCCCCGCAGCAAAGTTGAATAAATCGCGTAATCCTCACCCCCGCGAAATTCAAAAACAATATCCACTTTCATGCGTACTCCTAGGCCGGTGTGCTTAACGCAGGCGCCTTCTGAATACGTAAGGACGGGCCAACTCGCAGCGCGAGGACACGTAGCCGGCTCCTCTCCCGGGACATAAAAAGCGCAATAACGCTATATTTATAAGGAGGGGGGAGACTGGTTCGGTTTCATGGGATCTGTCGATGCCTGAAAGTGGGAAACAAATGTCGGCGGTGGCATAAATCTGATTTATCGGCGCAGCCGGAAATCCGTGGCCGTTTTGTTTTTTGGCCTTCTTCTCGCTGCCTGAGGTTTATCTCGGCTGAAGTCTTTCGCGAGCCATATATTCGCCTATAAGGTGGACGCCTGCGTTTGAATGATCGGAGGAATAAGTTACCGGTAGAGCTTCTCTTTGTTCGCGAGTAGGGTGGATACGATTTTTTCGCTATTTTCCGACTACGGATTATGAAAATATTGAACGTATCAATACCGAAGTGATTTGCATCGACATTACCCAACTCGACGTATCTACACACTTCAACGATGGACATTAGCCTCTTCAAAATCTCAACTGTCCCGATCTCTCAAAATAAAATTCGCGAGAGAACGATTTGTCGCACCCGTCCGCGCGAGCCCCCCGGGAGTAGAGCGAAAAAATCGCGTCGCGACTCTTTCGCTTTCTCCTTCGGCTGGTGCTCCGCGATCCATTAGAACTTTTTCAGAGTCCGGAAAAGAGAGAGAGAGGGGGGGGGGGGGAGGGAGCACTTTGCCCGAGAGCCGGCAAAGTTTCGACTGCGAACAAATGCGAGTCCCCGGATGTTTTAATCCCGGGGATGGCCGGTGATTTACGCCGGCGCGAGCGTATAGCCGTTTTACGAGAGACAGGCTTGCGCCTGCGCTTCTTCGGTATACAAGAATGCAGCTATATACACAAGGTACAGATACGACGTCTTAGACTGTATGGGAGTTCGAGGCTGTAGATGGAGGATGCAGTCGATGGGACAGTTTCTTTTCTTTTGTGCGATATTGGTCTCTATTTAGCCCTCGACGACGTAATTATGGCACTTCTCGTCGTATAGCGAGAGGTTTTTCGACTGAACTTGATTAGGATGCCGAGAAAAAAAGAAAGAAAGAAAGAAAGAAAAAAAGAGCGAAAATAACAAGGAAGAATCGTATAATGACACACACGTGAAATCACCCGGTCTCTCGAGCACGCACGTATCCCACTGGTACCACGCAGTAATGCGCGTAAGCCATAAAACGATCGGCCTTGTTTCTCTCGGCTATGGGACGATTAAACCGGAAAATCAGACGGCGAGTCTGGCCCTGCAAACTGCCTTATCGATTTTCCAATCCCTCCCTCTCTTCCTCGCGCGCTTTCACCCAGCGACACGCACTAAAACACATCACGATCGCAACCGCTTTCCCGCGGAATGCGATACTACTGCACGGGATAAGGTGACCCTTTAACTTATGCAAATTTTTCGGATCTGTGATTTTATTCTGTGTTGATATATTTGGTAATAGTTAATTGCGATCGCCATATAATTTGTGAATTTAGTGAGAATGTCATATGTAACATTTCACTTGTTAAGTTATTAACAACAAGCTAGGATCAACAGCGAGAAATCCTGTTAATATTCCAATTTAGTATTGAAATGTATAACATTACATGGATTAATATAATATTATTAACCATGCAAATTCAATTTTGATTTTAGAACGCTTTAGGCATTAACCGATACCCAAAATAAATTACACGTTTATAATTTTGATAATTCAATTAATTTATGCGCATCTCATGTATCCAAATCCATAAATCGATGATTCAATTACAACAATTTAATTTTACTTGTTAATAATGAATGTAAACTTGCATTAATTAATAATCGAAGTATTTTTATTTTCTGAAATAATTTACCTATAATATTTATTCGGTCTCTAGTATAGCACGTCGAATGACGCTTGATTTATTTTCGGCGCTTTTAGTATAGTAAAAGCCCGGCCGGATTTTCGCGCGAATTCGTATTCATGAGGAGGCGGTTCGTTCGAGCGGGAAAAAAAGTATCGAGACCGGCAATGGCGAAACAGGGCCAAAGAATCACGCGAGTCTTACGCGAGAGATATCAATGAGGCACACCTGGTGTCGACTTTCCTCACGCGTCACGTGCTCGTGAGATATACGACGACGACGGCGACTGAAGCAGGCTTTATTTATCTTTTACTATGGGCTTGGGCTTGTTGTGAAAACTTGGATTCCACTGCGCATATAGATGCACTTTTCCCATCGGTTAGGTCAATGTATGAAAAGTGTTTGATATCACCAAGAATATTTATTTAACAATTTGAAAATGAAACGAACTCGAATGCTTTATTAAAACGCCAGCCCCTTAATTAGTTCTCTAATTAAATTATCTCTCCATCGAAGGAACTTTTCTATAGTAGTTCGCGAAACGCTTTTTATTACGTTGAAAGCTAGTTAGGTAAAGTCTAAGTCTTTTACGAAACTGTCTTCTTATTCTCGGAGTTTACGGTGTTGCCCCGACATTTTTTTTCTCCTTTTACTTTCCAAACTATCCGACTCGTTAAAGTTTTTGTTTACGTTACTTCCGCTCAGCGAATTGTTTCGTACTTAGGGGGCGAACTAGTCTGCTCCGGAACTCAAAAAACCGGAACAGAAAAATGAATTGCATTGGAGTTTCATCATTTTATACAGAGGCCCTCGTAAACAAGAAAGGGGCTTGCAAAGTTCATTCGTGATTCTCTTTAAGCAAGGGGAAACGCAAAGGCAAATCAATTTTCACAGCAGCTATCTCGAGTCATTATCCGCACTTGTCGAAGGGATAGATGGAAGGAAGGAAGGAAGGAAGGAAGAAAGGAATGAAGGGTCTTTCATTCATCGTGAATGTAGTCGGTCCCCCGCGGGAGTAAAGACGCGAACGAAAGACGTCATAATTTCGAAGGCTCTTTGAAGCGGCTGGAGCAGCTTTTCTTCAAAGCTCCGCTACTCAAGCAGCAGCCCGTGCCGCGGCCCGTAATATTCAAAGAACCCGCCACTCATTTCTTTGGAGCCCTGTTTTTCTCGCGCCGAGCTCTACTTTCTCCGGCTCGTTTTGCATTGAAAGGGGTTTATTCGAGGGTTTAAGCGCTGTGCTGAGCTTGCTCTACGCCGTATCCGATTGGGATTAAGCAGACGCCGCTTGATTTGTTTGTTAGTTTATCGAGTCGTCGTTTAACAAACTTTCGATGGAAATGCTTATTTGCGAGGATATGGTTTCATTCAAATTTCTCAATTTTGGAATAAATATTTTGTTAAAATAAACGTTTCACCAATATAAATTGCAAGCTGTAGACATCAGCGATCGCTGCATTTTGATCAAGCTCTTTTTTATTCCTCACTTTCCCTCTCATTATCTCGCGGTCTTGATACCACTTTCCACACGGCGGCGGCTCTTCCACTCGGGCTACATAAATTCTTTTAATATTCTTCCGCGCTTCTCGTCTGCCGGCAGACTCTCATTTCTCTTCGCGCGTATACACTTTCATCTCGCAAGTCGCAGGAGAGAGAAAGAGAGAGAGAGAGCTTTTTACGCTCGGTCGACGGCGCAAAGCTCAGGGATCATTTAATTGGGAATTTCGAAATCTCGACAAACAGTGCGCAAGGCGCTTTCATATTTTCCCCTATCTATGGGTTATTCAAGTGTCGAGGCTATATCAAATGTCTCTGTTGTTTGACGATTATTACGCGTTGAATAAAAACATGTAATATTGGCTAGAGTAATAGATGCTAAAGCAAGGCGACCCGAAGCTCATTCTCGATTTTAATAATCTCGCTCGGTCGTCGATGACACTAATCAATAGTAAGCCATCTCTCGCTCAGGGACTCGATATCTACGAGTGGAGCTCCATGGCAGAGCAAGGACCTTTGCGCGTACATCGACAATACCCGCCACAAGTGGTTCGCAAGGGTCTTTCCGCCGTTGCCTTCGTCCCAACTGGCTGGCTCGTTCCGCGATACACAAACCTGCAGAAGCTCGCGTTTCACCGGCCAAGTTTGTTATCGGAACATTAATTCCCGCTAGGAGCTGACCACCACCGGACCTTATGGTCAACTTAGTTCCGACAAGGCAGGCGGCGCAGTAGCAGGAGCAGCATCTTGGCGATGATATTGTGCAGACCTGTGGGTGCCTCATACCCCCGAGGCTGCGAATTGTTATCAGGCTTGTGGCGGCTTGTTTGTTGTTAGAGATGCTGCTGTTGTTCATCATCAGGTAATTGAAGGAGGATCGGACTTTTGTGGCTGCGCCAGCTTTTCAAGGATTTCGAGCAGGTGTCAGAATTTCATTCGGGTCATACTATACGTATAAAGTGAAACTTTGAATTTAGCTTCTGTAATATCAGATGAAAATACTCCGGTATAGATTGTTTCGTTAGCGGAATGTCTTAAATTGTATCGCGACCTCGTGAGTTTTTTATTTTGTATGAACTGAATGTGGATCAATGAGTGGAGAATATGACGGGAAGAATGTGTTGGCCTAGATATGCAAGTTTTTCTCTCACTCAGACGAAGCTCTGGTTTCTTCTTTACTTTTTCGCCAATAACATCTACTTGTAACTCGTATATCTGGTTCTAGTGCTTCCTAAAAATACAATACTTTCTAAAGTCACTCATCGCTAATATCTGAATTACCTGATGAGCTCATCTCTTTTCCAAAACTTATCAGACCTAGTTTTCAGCGCACCGACATTTCAGATCGACGAGAAACCGCGCGCGCAGATTAAAAAGTCCCGCGGTCGCGAATAGGAGGCGAACCTTGGTTTCCCCTTTGAACCTTGGAAGTTTATCGACAAACTTTCCATCCGGCCGCTACTACCTCTCGATTTTTCCTTTTCTTAGCCCGACATTTCCTCCTTGCCACACTACCGCGAACTGTTCTCCCACTTTGCTTTTTTATTTCTTCCTCTTCTGTTACTACTACTACTACTGCTAAGACTTTTTTGCTCGACTTCTTCCTATAGCCGCACGCTTTTCCCCTTTAGCATACAGGATTCGCTTGACTGCGACTTTCGTCGTCTATGTGGCCTGTGCGCGTGTAAAAATATTTTCTCGCGCTCGCGCCACGCAAGAATGTTAACGTCTTCATCGTTTCGTAGAGTTGTGGCTTCGAGCGAGGTTCGATAGGCAACCTGGTTTATGGTGATTTACTATACAAGGTACCACTTTTTGCTGGGAAAAGTTCAGCTACATTCAAATCTTTAGAAAATATTTTTCCGTAATGCTTAACTAAATTTTAAAGCGACAATTTGAGCAAGCTCTACAAGATCGGATTCACGACCATTAGTCACCGCGTACTCTTTCGTCCATTATCATGCAAAACTCATTATCGAGCTTGCAAAAAATTCACACGTCTACTCTCGATTCATTGTTCCATTGCAAAAAGAAACCGAAAGATGTTGAACTCAAAATAGAAACAGAATTGACAACGCAAAATTCCTGTCTGCTTTCTAAATTAGCAGAACAATTTTGAAATAATCGCGCGAGAACCGTGTCTCTGAATAACTCATTGTAAAGCGTCTCTGAAAGGAAAATATTTAAAACCAAGCGTTGCCCGACTGCGGAAGCTAATTACACCATGGGCAAGAAAGAACCACGAGCTTCTCACGCCTTTGTTCCGATAATCGCATAGCCAAAAAAAGCTCACGGGCTAATTAGCAACTAACTATAAATTTATATATAAAATGTATAATTCGCTATTTTGTTATATATAAAATAAAAATAAAAACATTTATCGTTGCCGTCATTTTTCTAAACTGAGCGCACGATATTGATTCTACGATGTCTGACTGAAATTTTACTGAATTTGCTATAATCTTTTGGAATACATTTTATCGATCGACATCTGGTTTGATACCATCCGATCCACTTACAATTCACTTAAAAGAAGCTATTCTGAACTGTGCCAATTATTTTCATAATTTAAAATCGATATAAAAATCTTGAAGTAAATACGGACAAATCTACGGTAATTCCACACACATCTTTTTGCCGAAGATAAAACCAGACGTATCTCAGTCAAGTAAATAAGACGATGATCGCCGATGCGTAACGAAAGGTGGCGCCGCAGACAGCCAAGTTAAGAGGAGGCAATAAGAGCATGTGATCGGCGGTCGACCATAACTAATAATGCTATTACACGGCGAAAGCAGCAGCAGCAGGGGCATCTGCTGCGGTTTGATAATCGAGTCTCGTCGGCCGATCACTGAGCGCTCCAAACTCCAAGTTGGCCCTTGCAACCGCGAAGGTGACGACGGCGGCTACTTATGTAAAGAGGACGCGCGAAAAAGCGCGAGGGACGTCCGCAGGAAGTACGTCGGAGAAAAAAGGTTGCGTCCGATGGTCGGACTTGCGGTACAGACCGAGACGGGTTTTCTTCATACGAAGTGTGTTGGGTTCTGAGGAAGAGATTGAGTGGATTCTGTGGTCGTCTGGACACACGATCGATGTGTACTTATTGAGGCATTGCCAGATCGACTGATGTCTTGGAACAAGGTAAGCTGAATAAGTTAACGCTACTCAAGTTAACATAAAGAGCGATTTTTATTCGAGTGTTTCCTTCAAGATGAGCAATAAAGCGCGAATGTCGTTTCCTCTCTATCTTGAGCAGAATCACCATCCACAGCACCTCTTTCCCTCGTCCTTTTTTCTACTTCCTCCTTCCAGTGGAATCAGGCATCCGAGTGCCCCCCTCTCGGTCCACCATTCATGTACATCCGGGATAATTGGATCAACGTCAGAAGCGAATCGCTCGTAACGATGCCGATCAAGCTGTGCGAGGTCCCTCGGGAGACCAAACCGAAATCGGGTTACGACTCGTCTTAGTGCCTCTCTTTACACGAGCGCCATAGTTCGGCTCTAGTTCCCGAGTGCGCACGGCGGCGGCGGCGGCGTTCGAATGTCCTGCCGATTAAACGACTGAAGCTGCATCACCACCAGCGTTCTCGACTCGTCTTGTAATTGCGACTCGGTCGGCCCGTGTCGCAGTACCCCTGAGTAGAACTGGTTAAGAGAGGGACGTGCTATACTGCTGCCGACGTCGCTGCTGCTGTTGCAGGCTAGTCGAGTACGATCGATTGACACTAACTAGTCCGGGCTTCGCGGATGGAATGAGATGTGGACGATGTCTTGCGACGTCGAGTGGATACGTGGACAAAGGAGATTCGTAAAAGAGCTGAAAAGTTGGGGGGTGATTTTTTAACGAATATTGCCGTCGTGTGCCATCAGAAAAATCCAAGCTTCCGCATCAGCTGAGAAGCAACAAACATCTCCGTGTTTACCTTGACCTTGTCGATCCATCCCGCATAATACGAGAGTAAGAGTCTTAAGCTCAGACTGCACACGTCTACCCTCTCAGGGCAAAAGAAATCCGTCTCCCTCTCGCAGAATGCTATCAGCCGTCGCGATCCTCCTGCCACCTTTGCATATTTATCAGCCCCACCTATGCGCCTCTGGCGTCGCGATAAGCATCCGCGCTTTCATGTGCGACACGCGTGTCCCAGTCGAGTGCAGCTGCAACGAGCTAAGCACCTAGAGGGTCTATATACCGCTACTGCTGCGTACGAGGGAAAATTTCGACTCCCCCGAGGCGCAGGCTGATTAAGTGTGTAAGGCGGAGGAGGTAATGAAAGGAAAGCTTGTGTGCACACGCCGAGCCGAGTGCACGAGAGTTTTTAGTTATGTCGCTCCGCAAGATGGAGATATGCTGAGATGGAGCTGAAAAGGAGAAACGGACGCGCGCGCGTGTATATATCTCTAGATGTGTGGCGCGCTGGAAGAGGGAAGATGAGGAATTTCGACGGCTTTGGAGAGCCTCCGAAGGTTTTAACAGCTTGATTAAGTTATGCGCGCACGCGGGGGCGGGAACGTTCTCTCGACTGCAGTGTGCAAATTTATGAAAATATGCTGTCTTTCATTTTCACGATGAAACAAATTCAGAGGACTTGTTATTGCATTGATTGTGCGGCGTATCGCGCACAATTAGTATTATGACTAAATTAAGAGGAAGGTATACCACGAGCATAATAATTATATTATATCATGCTTCGTCGGCAGTGTACCGCTTAATGCGCATAATTAATACGCACATAATTTCACCGGCAAAAAATCAACGCGCATAAAATAAATCAAAAGGAAACTCCCCATCCTGCAAGTTGACAGCCGTTCACAGCAAAACTGTCATAGTGAAAATCGAGCATACTAATGTATATATATACATACATACGCACGCATATCGAATCATCCTATAGTGGTCGAAAATAAAAATAAAAGAGTCCATTCGCTTTTACGTCGACGACTTACTCTCGGCAAATGCGGCGCGCAGTCAATAAAAATTATACCGCATCTTTGACTCCGTGTATATACCGACGTCGAGAGCGGCGGTCATACTTTTTGACGCGCACCGAGTGACGCACGGCCACCCCTATATCATCCGAATGAGCTTGCGCTTTTGAGCTTTTCCCTCCGCCTCTCGTAATCGATTTATCACCTGAGCGCCTCGCTCGCTATATTGAATCACGCGTATAACGATCGCTGCGCTTAAAAGAGCTCGAATTTCCGCAAGAAAAAAATACTGTTTACCGCGATACTTCGGTGGCTGATTATTTCTCCGGACGGCGAGGGAGGCAGATGAGAGAGCCTTTAATAGGATTTGTCGCTGAGAGAGGCTCGAATTTATCGGTTGAAATTAGCGGGAAAAGTTCGATGGTAAGGAGAAGAAAGTTGGCCGCTTTCTGAGTGCACTCTTGAAAATTAAATGCGTGCCGCGGATCAGGAGCTTGCCGGTCACCGAGATTAAATATAAAGATTGCTTCTTAATGCCGAGCTAGTTTTTAGATTAATTAATAAGACTTTGATGCTCAAGTTTTACCTTCATCTTTGATGAGCATCGAGTGCACTTTTCGAGGAGAAATTACGTAGACACGTTTCCCTGGGCGAATGTTTTTCCAATACTTCTATACAGGCCCTTCCAGGCATCTTTTATTTCAGTTTTGTAGTTATAGCCCGCGGATAAATAAATATCGATCCGACTTGCCACAAACAATCGCATACCCGCCACTCTATCGAACTGCAAGCTTTGCAGTTGCACGAATCATTAGACAACGTAAATATAACGGAACGCATCGATATTTTTTTGAAAATGAAAATAACAAGAGTTTCCGCTCGAATTTTGAAGCAGATATATAGAATTATAAATCACCTCATTCTGCGAAGTAGTAAAACCACGTCGGGCTCCACGTCAAACGCAGCTATACACCTACGCACACATCTCCGACTACCTGCCTAATCAACTTTTTTCAGCTTTGCGGACCACTGCGCACTAACTTCATAGGCAAAGCTTGCCGTGCCGTAATTCAAGACGCATCTCGTTCTCTGGCTCTGCAGTCAGTTCCCCAAATAAACTTCCGCCAGCCTGGGGCGTAATAAAAATACGTCGTCGTCGTCGTCGGCAGAGAGGTCTTTCAAGTCCGCGCGCTTTAAAAATCGTCGGCGCGCGCAAA